>VZRO01007798.1:573820-604131 GCA_013397915.1 Daphoenositta chrysoptera | reverse complement strand
TCGGAACGGCGGGGCCCGGCCGGGGCCGCGGGCGCCCCGCGCTGCCGCCCAGGGGAGCGTTCGCCGCTCTGTGCCGGCTGCCGGAGCGGCCTCTTGGGCAGGAAGGGGGAATTTTACACTGCTCGGGCTCTCTCCCCTTCCTCGTTCCCATGGGAGGGCCGAAGCAGCGCGGAGTGTTGAACAACTTCCTCGCAGGGAGGAGACTCCTCGGCCCTTGTTTATCTCTGACGGCGGGAGGCGAAGCTCCTTTTCACAAAGGTTTCAAGTTAGAGCAGTTTCGTAAACCTGAGCCGCCGGGGTCGAGCATGAAGGACTTGTAGGTTATGCCAAGAATGGACCTCATCTGGTAAAACCCTTCCAGAAAGTCCCTTGAGTGATGTTATTTTCAGAGTATTTGCTTTCTGATGAGCAAGGATGAGAGGGTGATCTATTAGCTTTGACCTGTGAAGTCTGTGAGAACCGCTGTTTTTTTTCTAATTATCTCAAATTTAGTGCCTCAAGACTGATATTTCTATTTTACGTTCTGTAGTGCACCTCTATTATTTTTTATAACAAAGAGATATATTGTAGTTTGTTGATTGTTAGCACTGCTCTCGATTCCTCCCACTGCTGTTGTTGCATTTGATTCCTTATGTCCAGTTGCCAAGGTAGCAGACACAAAAACAAATCGGATGAGCTTTGAAGGTTTTGGGGATCCTTTGGAACAAAACGTCCCAGAGAAACACATAGTTTTCTTGAGAACATAATTTATCAGTCTAGTCAAAAGCAACGTGGGAGTTTGGGTTTAGGGTTTGCTGCTGTCTTATTTAAAAATTCACTTTCTGCAAATTTACAGGAGCTTGTGATGTTGTAAAGATATTAAACAGTGTGACAGCCTTTCAGTCAAACGACACTTCATTTATTTTCTGTTTATTAATTCCTTTTCAGCCCCCTTTTCTAATAAAAGGGCATCCCTTTGTGGGATTTAATTTCATTAATTTGTGAGGTTGGGATTGTCTGAACTGTAGTCCTGAGTCATAGTTGAGCCTTTTGGAGCCTTCCTACCTGGGGAACGTGGAGAACAGTTTTGACCCAGTATTTCTTTTGGATGTAGCCAATACATTCATATTAATTAGTCATATTTTGAACTTAGGAGCATCCTGGTGTTATCACAATATTCAATGCTTCAAAAGAACATTATAGCAGAATTGCATAAGTATATCCTAAATAACAGCCTCTGAACCAAATATCTCTTATTTAGCTTTGTGATGTGAATTTTTTGTGTTTACTGTTTCCTCTGCCAGCCTTTCTTGTCTCTGTTAAATCAACTCCCAGTTTCTGAGTGCAAAATATTTGACAGTGTATCCAAGGGGAGAGAAGCATTTAGTGGTGCTGGTTCTGAGCATAAGGAGTTTTGAGACTGGCTGATTTCTCAGGAGCAAGAATCAACATTTCAACAGCTGTAAGTAATTTTTAGGGGAAGTCCCCTGAAAGTGGTTTCATCTGTGTCTGCTTCTTCACTTAATTTAGTGAATTTATGTAGTTCACTCTTCCTCTGGCTTTACATTAAAATGTTTTTGTAGGATGGACTTGGAGCTCCTGAAGAGGCTGCGCCAGGCCAACCAGGACCTTCTGCAAAGGCTCAGAACGAAGCAGGAGGAGATCAGAAAAGGACTTCCCAGCAAGCAACTCCTTCCAGCATCTCTTCACAGCAGCCCAGCTGCTGACAGATGTGTCCCCTTGCCCAGGAGAGGGGTGTGTGTGGTGTCTGTGCTAGGAATTCGGGGAGGGAAATGGGCCTCGTGTGACAGAGAGCAGCTCTGCCTGTGGTGTGGTGTGGTCAAGGAGACAAAGGGACATGAAAGAGCTCTTAGAAAGTAGAATGGGGAATATGGGGGTCTGTTAGAAAAGTAGCTGCCCTTTGGTTATTGCTTATCTGTGGTCTCAATCTGCTCTCCTGGCAAAGGGTTTGGAGATCAGTTCCTGCCTGAGAAAGGCAAGTTTCTTCATCTAAGATAGGAATGAACATTGTGGAACAAAATCCTTTTGTTTCTTCTAAGCACAAGGGCTGAAGGTTCAGTGGTTCCTCAAACTGGGAAAGGCTGCATTTAGCTGGAAGTGGATCTCTTTCTTACCCTCTCCAAAACATAAGGATTTTTCTTTTTCCCCTGCAGGAATTTAAAGGAGTGAACAGACTAGAATGAGAGGTCGATTTAGTGAGTTAAAATGTTCTTATGAAAGGTGTTTTTAGTTTGACTGATGCTATGTATTAAGAGAGTCTCTGTCCTTACAGAAGGAGAATCAGGTCGATGCAGGGAAGTCTACAGCTGACCCTGGAGTGATGGTGTCTGTGGAACCCAGAGCTGGCCCAGCCCTCAGTTCATCTCTTAAACACAGCAGCAGTGACAGAGGGGTACAGCAACAACAAGCAAAGACACAGGAAGGAGCAGGTTTTGATTCCAGCTTTCCTGGGAAAGAGAAGAATGTTACACCAGTGTCTGCAATCACTGCATGTGGCAGAGAAATCTCCAGAGTGGATGGGAATGGCCATGCTCGAGGAAGTCCAGAGAAAGAATCCTTCTTCCTGGGATGTGGAGAGAACAGAAAACAGTCAGCTCTGCTGCATGGTTTCCATGAGAAAAGTCATCCAGGGCTGTCACTGAGCAGAATGCAAAATAAAGAGACCAGTGAGCAGCACGTGGTCATCAGAGAGCCCCACATCCCCAAATCAGTCCTGCTGACATCTCGGTCCAAAGAGCTGAAGGTAAATGTTAAACAAATGCTCTTCTTATTTTCCTAAGTCAACAGAATGATGGGGAGAAAGGGCCAGGGGAATGTTACCTGCCCTGTTCCCACTGTGTAAATTGGAAGCTGGGGTCAGACCTGTTCTCTGCTGTAGCAGCCAGGGGCTGTTGGCAGCTTCTTCAGGCCCTGCTTTCCTCAGCCAGAGAACTGAAAGACTGGAAATCTGTAACACTTCACTGTGTGAGGTTCCCTGTCCTTTGCATTTGTCATCCACATGCTGAGGGAGGACAGGGAGGTGCAGTGCTGCTGTTCCAGTTTGTCTCCACAGGCAGAAGGGCAGGTCCTGGCTGTGATCATCCTCCAAGGCAGCACGGGTTGCCTGATCTTTGGGGATGTGTGATGCAGCTCAGCATTTTGTGTAAAGCTCTGAAAAATCCTGCCTTACGTGGGCAAGTCCCCTCCCTCCTCTTTCTGTTTTATTTATTGAGAAGATAAAGGGCTGGTGAGCAAATTACTGGTAGAGGCATAGATAGAATGCAGTCTCAAACTAAGCCACAGCTGTCCCATCTGAACAGCTGCCAGTTGCCTCCTCAGCTGTACCTTTGAATGTCCTGCCAGATGATTAGGAAGGCTTTATGAATTGTTTTCTTTCAGAAGGAAGCTCGTCGTGTGACTTTCCAGTCTGACCCTGAAGAAGGTGCCATACCTGCGAGCAGCTGGTCTGCCCGTCCTTTCCTGGGCTATGACTGGATTGCAGGTGAGCCCTAACTCTGAAGCAAAGCTCTCAGTGTGATGTGGGGATATTAAAACACACTTTATGATCCTTTTGAGGTGTGATGGAACTGTTGTCCTAGGGCCAGTCATCAGCAAAGGGGCTGCAGCTTTGTCAGGGGCCCCTCTCCAGACCAGAGGTGACCTGTGCTCACCTGGAGTGGTGCAGTAGCAGTGGTGTGGGAATCCAGGCAGCAAATGGCAAAGCCAAGTGGGGTCAGGAGGGATACCAAACACATGGAATGAATGAATGCAATAAGGGACCTCAACCACACAGCAAATCTCTGCCTTGACATGATGTTCTGCCCTTCTCATTATCATTGTTTTGTTTTGACTGTTTCTTATGAGGCTTGCTTTGGTACTTTCCCAAATTTTGTAAATTTTTTTTTTTTTTGTAAACTTTTCTCTTTCCTTGGTGTTCCCAGGGCTCCTTGATACAAAGTCTTCAGTGACAGAAAAGTCTGAGCAATACTTTGCTGAGCTGCAGGAGTTCCGACAGGCCAACAGAGAAACCTGCATTCATCCCCTGGAGTAAGTGGGAATGGGGAAGGGCTGAAGCAGCAATGTTCAATCCCTTAGTAATCCCTGTAGTAATGAGAACTACAGTCTGACTGGAGCAGCACATGGCAAGTGTGGCTTTGAGGGCCTTTATTTACCTCCCAGTCGTGTGCTTGGAAAAGGCAGTGCTGTTCAGAGGCCCAGCCCCTCTGTCACTAACTGATTTTCTCCTGTGTTTCTTTAGGCCCAAGGCTCTGGACTGCACAGGTCCTGAACAAGGACTGGATTTGATAACTGGTTCCCATAAGTGTAAGATCATATTTCTTCCTAATGCAATTTCTGTGAATAAACAACTGAGCAGTCTTTACCTCTCATCCTGAGAGAGCACCACATGCTGCAAGACAAACAAGAATGTGGTATTTTCAGCTGCAGCTTTTCAACCAGATTCAACTTCCTGTTCCAAAGATGCTTGAGTCTTCTAGGGATCCCCTCTCAGTGTCATTTTAATTTATCAGGATTTTTTGTAATTGGATAATGTTTTGTTTTTAAATTAAAGAGGTTGAAGTTTTGTTTTTGTTTTTAGGAACTTACTTGGGGACAGGAAATATATAAGATATTTCAGGAAAGGCAGCTCTTTTTATAGAATGCAGGTGTGGCATTGTGGTAGAGCACAGCTTTTTTGGCTGGGTTCAGGGACCTTGTGACAAACAAGAACTACTATGAAGGTTTGTTGCTCTGTGCAGGTGTTTACTGTTACAGATTAAACCAGCGCCTCTTCACCATCCCTGTGCACTCAGAATCTGCCTGCCCTGTGTGTAAGACCCCACATACCCACCAGCCCCTGGGGACACTGGAAGAGCCAACCTATGTCAGGTAAATAAGAATTTCTGCTTTGTAATATGCAGAACTCAAGGAAACGATCGGGAAGAAAAAGCTGCTCAGGTAAAAGAGAAAAGAGCATCACAACAGCTCTGTAGAAGGTTGCTGTTTTCAAGGCAGAGATACCTCTTGCTTAAAAACTTACTGATCTTTTCTATAAGCACAAACAGTCTTGAAATCAATAAGAAATGCAGGTTTTGTCTTCATTTGGTCCAGAATCTGAATGTACATGTAAAATGTCTACTGCCCTAACCCAAAACTTGTTCACTCGGTTCACTTTGGGGTTAGACCCTCGGATTCTGGGTGGGAAGGCCTGCAGATTCCCTGTGCCCTGGCAGAGGTGCAGGCAGTTACATCCCTTGTGTGGTTCCAGGGTCAGCATTCCCAGGTCTGTCCTTTTGCCAGCCTACAAGTACAAAGCCCATCGCAGGAGGAGCTTTGAGCCAGCAGATGATCTGGCACTGCCTTCGGTAAGTCACTGTCTTCTGTTGATGGCACAGCCCAGGCTGGGCCTGGCTTCATAGCAAGAAGGAAGGAGAATCTGGGACTCATTCTCCTGGCAGAGTTTCCACTAAAATTTTTGAACTGCGTCAGTGAGATAGCCAGAACATCCTTTGGTGTGTTCTGAGTTCATGCCTTTGTGTGCGTGGCAGAAGGTGTGTGACATATTTCCAATGCTTTACACTGCACAAAAGAAAATGCCATGTGGAGCTGTATCCCTCTGGGGCAGATTTGGCTGACTTGTTTCAGGCATTGGCCTCTCAGCATGATGAACCATAGCTAAGAGTGCCTGTGTTTGTCCCCACAGATGTTCAGGAGTCAGAAAGGCAAGTGTCCATGAAGTATTCACAAAATCAGTAGTGGCAAGTGTGGATTTAAAACTGCTCTTGTATTGCTGGTCCTGTATTCCAGCCAGCAGTCACTGCTGCAGGGAGTACTGCTAATCTAACCTAGCCCAGGCCCAGAGATTTGCAGGGAAGAGGTGGGAGGAAGCTTAGTTTTGAGGTTTAGGGAACTGGATGAGTCAGTTGAGACAGGTTCAGAGAGGTCGGGTGCTTGAGTTCACAAGGCAGGAGATCAGTTTAGAAAGGTGGAAGAGGGGACAACAGTGTAGTTCTCCTTTATTTGAGATTCCATTTATTTCCTGTTAGTCATATAAAACCCCTCAAAAATAATAAATTAATTACTCACTTAAACTTCCCTTTGCAGAAGTTAGTTTTAAATAATAACAGGCCACAATAGATAAAAAAGGGTAAAGCATTCCCATCTTTCTTCACAGCACTGCCTGGCTGGCTGGGAAAATATGGTCTGTTCCAGCAACCCCCTGCTCAGCAGTTTGGATCTGCGAGCCTCACTGGAAGAGAAGCCTCCCTGTCCTCTCCTGGTAAGAGCAGCCTCCAGAGTCCCAGGAGATACTGGGAATTGCACAGATGGAAGTTGCCCCATCTCTAAAGCCTGTGATGATTATTGAGGGCTGAGCAAATGAAAATGCCTGGAAGAATATCTCCTTATCACTACTGTGAAATGTTTTCCTTCTGCTGACTGGTGTGCACAGAGACAAAAATGGAGCTGAGTAACAGACAAAAGCCTGTTCAGCTCACCAGTCTTCATCAAAATGGGAAAAGTCACTTTGGCATTCTTTGATTAATGTCCTCTTTATTTGGATTCCAGGACCCAGCATCCTGAGTGCCAGGAGAAGCCAGAACTGACAAGTTCCTGCAGCTGCCTCACTCGGCACACCTGAGATTGAGCAGAGCAAACCAGGACAGCAGAGAGCAGCTCTCAGTTCAGACCCCACTCCCTCAACACTCTGGACCATGGACTTGATTGCCCTGGGGAAGGGATGGGCACAGCACGTGGAGACAACTCAGAAACAAAGCCATTTGGATTAAAAAAAAAAATCTTTGGACAGATTTTCCCCAGTTTCCATAGTCATGCGTGTATGTGAGTGACTGATATACAGATCTGAGTTTGTACAGTCCACTATGTTCACTTTGGGTTTTTTTTCCTTTTACAGCTACTTCTGAGCAGCTGCATGAGCTGTCCCAGCTAGGGCTGGAGAAAGGCATGTGTCCAGGATGAGCAGTGCATCTGCCACCTCAACTGAGTAACCAGCAATTTAGCAATTTAGCTTTAACTCTGAATGCCAGCGTGAGGAATTGGCCTGTGCAGGGCCTGGCTCAGTGGAGTGACACAAATACATTTATTTCCAAATACTTGAAACATGACATGTAATTTTCTAGTGCCTTAAACTTGAGTTCCTCAATAATTCAGTAAAAATTTTTAAAATACAGTTTATTCTCGGTGAAATGTGTGTAGCTACAGAGTGTATTACATCAGAGTAACCTTGAATGTGAAAAAACATGTTCAAGTAAAATGAGATTTTACTAATCAATGAGCTAGATAATGCCTTAAAATGTTTGCAAATTTTGTTTGCCTCTGCTTTTCCAAGTTTCCTGAAGATAAACCAAAAAAGCATTTTAGAATTTTTAAATTGTACCAAACCAAAATACTTCACATTGTGTGATTTGTTTGAACTTTTTAGACCAATCTTGCTTTCCTTGTCTGAAAACAATAAAACTGATGTTTTATTTTGCTTTGAATTTTCTGAAACAGAAATTCCTGCCTCAGACATATTTCTGGGAGCTAACTTGAGAGAATGAATTTGGTTTGTGCAGCTTCTTGGCTTTCACTGTTACTTTTATATCAAATAAATTATTTATTAAATCAAATGCATGAATAGACTTTTTTAAACATGGACAGGAATATTTTGTTTATGAAATTTATGAAATCGTAATGTAAGACTTGGAATGAAATAGGAAAAGCATGACTTTAGCTCTGGGTTATGTATCTGTAGGGTAAAGTGAGTAGAATTGGTCATTATTGGAAATATTAATTTTAAAATAAACTAATCCATTGACTATAGAACACTAGGTGCCAAATTTTATACCAGATAGGGCAAATTCAACATTTTTACTACCTTGCCTTCAAACCCAAAACATAAGACATCATAAACCTTTCCTTAATTTATCCTGAAATAAATTACAGCAAGCCTGTTCCACTCTATGAACAGAGAAGAGGTGAATGCTGTAGATTCAGTCACTAACCTCTGTTAGACCTCTCTGGTGGGTGCAGGTTGGAACCAATGTTGAATTCAAAATATCTCTTGATAGATGGGAATGCATTCAGTCTTTTACACTTGTGAAAGCATTGGAAGTCTGATCATGACTCTGTCTCCACTAGAAAGAGGTGAAAGAAGTTGGTGATGCTGTCTCTGCTCACTCCAGTTTGTCTCTTTGTGTGTTGTTCTGGCCTGTGTGGTCCTGCCTTCATTTGCAGGTTCAAACAGACTGAAAATGCTCCTTTTTGTGGAGCCTCTTTTACATTCATGTCCCCTGCCCCTCTGCACCATCTGGAGTGGTGTAAGTGCAGACCTGCACAGGGGGCCTCAGCCATCTGCTGTAAGGAGAATTTTGGGTGTGGATACAGGAAAGTTTGGTACTGTGATGACAAGGTGTGCCCGTTTGGCCAAATTGGAGGAGAATATCCTCTGAGGGAAGGCGCTCCTCCCCCAAAAACAGCTGCGGGAAAGAAAATAATTTCCTTGAAGGAAAGTGAAAGAGATAAACACTATTTCTTTAACAAACACACAGAAAAGGATAATAATGCTAAGTAATAAAATTTCTCGCTGTGGAGAGAAACCTGGGAAGATTTCAGAGTCCTTCTGTGGGTGAGGCCTCTCTCCCCCTCAGAGCTGGGCCTGTGGGCCCCTTCCAGGGCGCCTCAGAAAAGTTCTCCCCCGGTGTGCTCCGATGTTGTAAAACAGTCCCGAAGAGAAGGAGAAAGGAAAAAAAAACCGAAAAGCACCAGGAAAACTCTCTCCGGAGAAAAGGAGCTGAGAGCTGGCTGGAAAGCAAGGTTGGTTCCTCCACACTCCCTGCGGCCCAGAGCCCAGAGAGATCTGTGCGTGTCCTTGGGCAATTGTTTTGAAAAGTTCGCTCAGTTTATCTCTCACACCCAGTCTAAAAGGCACAGAATTCATTTTCTGGGCATGGAGTGGTGATAGGGGATGCACATCATAAAGTCACCCCAAGACACGAGGTTGTGCACAGTGGCTTTGTCCTGTGGGGTGTTACACAATCCAAGGGTGTAACACACCCGTCCCTGCAGGAGAGGGGACCGAGGTGTCACCGGGCACATTCTGAAGGAACACACCCACTTACTGCTTGAAAACTTGCATTTCAGCCGGTGTTAAAGCAGCTTCTGCACTTGGACAGTGTAATCTGTGCTGGGATCTGCATTTCCAGGGAGAAGGGAGGGTGGGGGTGGTGTTCATGGGTTATCACAGTCGTGGGTTAGGAACACAAATGTTTTGAGGCCAAGGGTTTCCTAAGCCTCAAAATAATACAAACACTGGACTTGATTGTGTAGGCATAGAATTCTGGGATAGCTTGTCTGCTGTTCCTGGGCATAGGCTTGACCTGGATTTATATTTTTTACCATTTCTAGCACTTAGGAAGGTGCTGGTTTAGTCTGGGCAGCTGTTAATCCTGTTAATGGCTGGCTCTGTGTGTGCTCCTTTGTGTCAGTTCTCTTCTGCCTGATGCTTTGGTAGTAAAACTGGTGGTTTAGTTCCCCTCTCTGACTGTATTGCACGTATATCACACTGATTCACGAGATGGGAAATCCAGCTTTGCTTAATTAGACAGATGCAGTAAATGATGCATTTGTGATTGGTTTGAACAGAGCAATGTAATTCAGCTGTTAAAACACAGCTCCCACCTACTTCTCAGTAGCAGTGTTAGATGGCCTTTAGTGTTTGTGCCCTTTCTCTTATTAAGGTAGTTTTCGTGGTGTCTCAGGATCAGATGTTTCATGCTGTAAGTACATTGTAAGAATTAGTATCAAGAATTTTGAATGAATGCAGTGCTGATTTATGCGTTCTGTTTTGTTATCAGCACATCCAGCAGTGACTGTTCCCAGAACTCCCAGGTGAAACAGCTGCATGTGGCTTGAACTTGCTTTTTGAATCATTTGCAAACTTTGATTTTGGGGGCTTTCATCTCTTTGGAACTTGTGTTTTCACAGCCCATAAGAATTTGTTTTCAGAGTGTCTCAAGTTTGAAAACATAAGGGAAGTTTTACTCCTTCTCTTTGGAGTCAAACCCCTGAATTTCACCAGCTCCCTGAATATTGCCTGACCAAAACTAAGGACTTGGTTTTCTTCCTTCCATTGGTTTCTGCAGAGCAAAACTTCCAGGAAGAGGAAAACAACCCCCAAAATTGTTATGGCTGAGATGCTCAGCGAGTCAAAGAAAATAAGTTTTGCACTCTTTGGAAAAACTGCATCCTGAAAATCTTCCCATTTGATTCTTTCACAAAAATTATTTAATATTTCCCAAGTTTCTTTTGTTCAAGTCCACAAGTGAAAGTTCATCTGGCTTCTGTTATTAGTTAAGCTTTAAAACTCAGCTTTTAGATGAAGTGAACCAGAGTATCAAGAAAGGATATGAGTTACCCAAAAGTGTTAGTTACCCATAGTTAAAAAGGTTAGTTACCTATAGTGACACTATGGGGAACTAATGAGTCCCACTTCTGTTTTAACCACCTGGCCAGTCTTCCCCAAACTTTTTTATTTTCTATTTGGGATTAAAATGTATAGAATTGGAGCTCTTGGTGCTTTCTCAAATTGCTTTACCAAGAGCTTTTTCTATGGAGAATGGCCATGTGTAACTATACCACCCTTCCAGAAGCTGTAGTGAGAATTACTGAAAGTACAGACATGGTGTGATCTCTCATCTAAGGTCATTTCTCTCTCCCTCCCTCTCCCTCTCTGTCTCTCCCAGCTTGTGGGCATAGTAATTCTGTGATATGGTTTTGGTTTCTTTCATGGAAGCCACAGCTTTCTTGAGAGAACTGAGTTCTCTGTCAGCTCTTCTCATTTTTCAGTCTGACTCAAAATGTACTTTAGTTTTGAAGATACTATGGGGCAGTAAAAGACATTTTATACAGATTTTCTTTTTGTTACATTAGTTATTTTATCACTTTATGTAAGGCAATAGTACTAGTTGAGGTAATGAAAACAAAGGTATAAGATTTTGTTATCCACATAAAATATATCTAAATGACACGTCAATGTACAAATACAATAATAGGCTACAGAGCTACAATATGTAAAGAATAGAGAGAATATATAAAGGGCAAAAAGGCAAAAATCAATTTGACATCACTCTGAATAGTAACACTAACAGACACTGAAATACAGATTTCAGACAAAATCCTTTTAAATTTCATGGTCCCTTTTATCTGTCTGACAGAAGTTTAGAGGTGACACTTCTCTTGGTGTTTTTTTTTCTCTTATACAGCTAGATATATATTAACTGAACATACCTATTTAAAAGCAGAAGAAACCATGGTAAAAGTACCACATGAGATTAAAAATCAATTAGTTCAGAATTAGAAAATGTCACGAGTACTTTTGCTTGAGCACAGGAGTACCAATGCTCCTTCTGGAGTATTCCATTGCTGCTTCCTTTGCCAGGCTCTCACTGTTAGGGCACAGTGAAGAGACACTGCTGAAGGGATATTTTGGGCACATGGCAGAGACTTTCCCTCGTGGCTTTGTTGGGTTTCTGCATTCTCTTCCTCCAGGTATCAAGTGGCATTTGAACAACCCCTGACTTACAGGCCATTCTCTGAATTAGTTAAAATAGAAAATGCAAAGAAAGCTTGTCTGAGGGCATCGCTACCTCTAAAACCTAAAGCAAAAAGTGATCCAGATGTCAGATACGTGTAATCAAATAAACATCAAAAATAATAACAGCACGCTCACAGGGGCTTCCCCTTTTTTTCTGACAGACATTGTCCTTTGATGGAAGACCAGAGAATTAGGGGTTGGTTGCTTGCATCTATTTGTTCTGTGGGGCTTATTTTCATATTAACATAGGGGATTATTTTCTAGGAAATAGAGCCACCACGTAGAGAACAGTAGTGTGGGTTTGTTATAAAATGGAGGTGCTTCTTCCAGTTACTGATAGGGCTTCTTTTGGAAAACCCCTTTTGTTGTATTTGAAATCAAAACACACAAAGTCTGAAATAATGCATTCACTTGGGAATGTGTACAGGCTGTGATGCTTCTGGGGAACAACCTCTTCACCCCCTTTATTGGTGTTGCTTTAATTACACACTTGTAATAACACTTTGTCATGTAACAGCGTTTCTGAAAAGCCAGCAGCAACAGTAAGCACTTGCCACTTCCTATCCTTTTAAATATTTAGTTCAATCAAGAAAGAACTTAAGAAGTTCAAGGAAAAATGGCAGGTGGAAGTCTGGTTTCACTTTGGATGTGTAAGTGGATTTTTTCTTCTGAGGAGCACCCTGGAGCCTTTCCCTCAGTGAGTGCCACGAGCAACTTGTCCCTTTATCCAAGTCACCTTGTTCCATGAAACTTTGTAAAAACTTAATGGCATTGCCTTCTCAGACAAATTTGATGGAAGTTATCCAATGGGTTAAAAAATTACTGATACCATTCATTAAAAAGGAGCTAGTATACATATATATAAAAAACGCTCAGTATGCTCGTTTCAGTCTTACTTTCTCTGGAAAATGGACCAGAAAACTCTCCCTGGTGCCAGTTCTGGGAAAGTCTTTCACAAACAGATTTTTGTACTCATGTAAGTAATTTTTGCATCAGATACTTTGACTTCAGCAGTGTAACTAAACCTTCCAGGCTCTCTCTGATGTTGGTGCCTGTCCTTTTCCTAGAAAATCTTGGATAGGGCCTGATCAGAGGAAAAAAAAACCACAGAGGAGAGGGGAAAAAAGACAAACAGAGCTCATCAATTGCCCTGACTATTATGTCATTTGAAACTGCATTAATAAATTGGGAGAATTACCTAATGGCATATTATTACAGAAGATTAAGGTGTTTTCTAGCCTATGATTTAATTAGGAAAATCAAGAATGTAATACTCTGACATTGAACTACTTAGCTGTCTCTAGACCAAGAGCTTCTCTAGCTAGGAGAGCTTAGAAGCTGGGCAGTACCTTAGCAGAGTGAAGAGAGGAGATTCACTGTGTGTCACCTTCACTGTGTGCAGTCTGCTGAAAACGCCTGGGCTTTACACAATGCCCTCCTGGAGAAAGAAATTGAGGCAGTTAAAATTGTTGCAGCTGTGAGTTGAAGATATTTCCACAGGGTCCCTGTGGAATGCTCATCTTTGGTGGTTGTGATGGCAGTGAGGTGGCTGTGGATCTTTAGTAAAAGAATCATTTATCCGACTTTCAGTATTTTTTCGTTTCTTTTGTTGTTGTCGATAAGGGTGAGAAGCAAAGAAAAAACAATGCAGAGGTGTGAGAATTCAAATTGTCATTACTTTCCCGTGTACCTCAGAGGGTTTTCAAGGCACTTTGCCCTTTGTGAAGTGGCTAACCATCACTTTTGACAAAACTTCTGGGGCAGATAAGGAGGCTTCATGATACTGTAGGCGTAAGTAGATCGAGAAATTGTCAATCAACTTAGCTCCAACCCATGACAGACACCTTCAACCAACTGAAATATTCCCAGGCATCAGAACAAAAACTGTCCAGAGTAACCAATGAAAGTGAGTGAAATGATGAGTAGCAGTCCTAAGGATGATTGTCATCAACAGGAATTCGTTTGTCTTGGGACTGAAGGAAAGGGAAGGTTTTTCAAGGGGAAGGTCTGTGGTACCTTGGTGTTTTAAGTGGCAACGTGTAAAGCTTAAATCTTAGTGGAGTCACCCTGGTTCATTGTGAGTCTTCACCCACTCATCCAAACAGGAGTAAAATGACTGTACTGAAAGAATTCGTGCTTCTTACTGGGAACTTTTCTTGAGGCTTGGTTGCAACTCTTGAAAAAGTGAGGGCTGGACGGGGCAGGGCTTGGATGTGTGCCTGGCCAAGGCTTTGGGGTGGTGAAGTGCTGTCTGGGGGCAGCCCAGATGACTCAGGAGCCTGTGCACAGCCAGCCCTGTGTGCCTGGGGTGACAACCTTGATTCTCACAACTGACTTGCGCCGGGACTAGACATTGAAGCAGTTCTGTTTTGTTCTATTTTTATTTTTCTCTTTCGGGGCAGCCCCCTTCCCCCTTCCTTCCAAATCGTTTTCTCAACTCAATTGAGTCTCAAAGCCTGTCTCCTGCTTGTCTTGGACAGCTGGATTGGCTCTGGACTCAATGAACAGGCAAGGAGCATGACTTGGTGGGACCCTGGAAGAATCTCAGCTTCTGGAAGGAACAACCTGTGTGTTTCACCTGCGATGCTGGGAGGCAGGGACATTTAACACCCCCTCAGATGGCTCTCTGCAGCCTGCCTCTGGCACTGTGGCTCCTGCTGCTTCTCCAGGACGTCCAGACAGCCCCACAGGTAAGGCAGGGAGACACCAGGATGCTGCAGCTCCTCAGGATGCAGGAACTTTGTGAGGTCTGGGGGCACCAGGGCCATCCTGCCCTTCAGCTGGGTGTTGGGGTGGCTGTCCACAAAAGCAGGGTTTGTGCAACACAGGGGGATAAAGGTGGGGAGCAGAGCTCTCAGGAGATTGAAGCAGAGCAGCCAGGAGGGTTTGCCCTCTTTAAAGGGTCTTTAAGGGCAGGAGGATGGGATATGAGCTATGATCTGCATCCTGGTGGCACTGCTAGAGCTGCTGCAGCTCCAGGCGCGTCACAGCCAGGGAGTGAGGAAAGGTTTGACAGGGGTGGGGGGCTTTTAATTTTGCCTGCGTGCTCGGTGACAGGCACATTCCTTGCAGAGCTTGGTTCAGAGGGCTGCTGCCCACTCTACTGATGCAAGTCAGGAAGGGGAAATTGAAAGGTGTAGAGGCTAAACAATACTAAACCTTTCTCTTTACACCCACCCCCCCCCACCCTACTGCCACTGACTGCCTCATGAATCCACTTTTATTTCTGAATCAAAAATCACTTTAAATAGACACAGCCCACTAGCTGCACTCAGCTGATGCTGTAGATGCACACCAGCTCCCCATTCTGATCGTATCAGCTCTTGTGGGTTTGCTTCCACCCCCACACTGCCACTTACCCCCTCCTCCTGTGGATCACACGGCAGCGAGCCCTCAGCACCTGGCATAAATCCAGGTGATTTCCCTGACTGACACTTAGAATGCACATTAAAAAAAAAAAAAGGTCAAGCACAGAGACTTTGCACAGGTAAAGTCAAGTAGGTGAGTAATTGCATGGAGTGTTGGATCAGAAACGAGCCATTTTCCCTTACAGTGGAAATACAAGCATGGTTTAGCCTAAGACACCTGTCTATACACTGTGACTGAAAAATCCAGTACATCTCTTAGGCTGCTGGATTTTTTTACAAGACACTGACTCCAGTTAGATCTTTGAAAATAACCAAGTCCTGTACCCTCTTCATAGACATTTGAAAAAGATCCTCTTGGTTCTTTTGGAAAGAGTAGGAGTTTGCTCTTGTGTCTTTAGTTGTAAATTCTCCTCCCACATTGCAAGTTTGCTTTACCTTGCCCAGGCTATCTGTCCTGCTACTGTCTCCTTCCTGAAATACAGAGGGATAAGTGTTCTATGGGTTTGGAGTATAATCCTTGCTCACCAGAGGAATATTTGGGAGGACATTCAGATAAGCTTGTCCAGTGTGCTGAATGCAGACTGCTTTAAGAGGAAAGCCAAAAAAAAAAAAAATAAAAAAAGGTGATATTTTTTCCCTTTGACATCACTTTTGGTGGTTTGTTCACAAAATGAAAGGGGCAGAGAGAAAATTTGGTTTTCTGATACTCATTGTCAATATTCAGACTCACTGTAAAATTACCAGTTACCTGGAATAAATACACAGACCTTGCTGGGATAAGCAACTGGGTTTGCTTTGCCTCTCTCCCAGCAAGACTTGCTCTTGCTGCCAGTGGAGTACAAGTGATGCTGTCTAATGTGAGCAAGTCACTGCTTACTGGTCATATTCTTAAACCATGTTCCATCCTACCTCCGTTCACAGTTTGGGTTTTATTTCTTTTCATACTCAGAGAACTCTCACTTGTTGATAATGTCTTTACTATCAAGCAAATGAAGCTTGACTGCTTGAAGCTGTAGATTATCAGCTTTTTCTGTACTGTCAGAATTTGGATGGATGCTTGACAGACAGTTAACTGTTTTGCTGCAGTATTAGTCAGTTCTAGAATAGCCACTGCTGGTAGATTTTTTTTTTTTTTTACGGTAATGTGCTTTCTTCCTGACTTACAGCTCATTTGTAGCAAGCCAATTTCTTACTCTGCCTCACAATCACTTTTTCTCTATGAGTTCAAAAGACCATAAATAAATGAGTCAAACCTTGTCCTGACTGAATTGCAGAGTAGCCCACTGAATTCAGCACCACCTTTACAACTGCCATTATTTAAATTGGAATAGCAAACATATTTGTAGAAATAAGGAAAGTGAGAAGAGCTATAAAAAGCCTGTTTTCTAAAACAAATTCTCTCAAGCAAGTGTTGAAAAACCCAAATACTTCTGATCTATATGTTTGCTTTATTTAATTGGTCCTTGATCTGCAATGCATTCAGAAAAGAAAAAAAAAATAGTTGGCCTGCTGGGTCACTGAAAGCTCTAAACCAGTGCATGCCTGTGCATCCTGTCACAGAGCAGTCCAAGCAGGAATTGTGGTCTTTCCTTTCACAAGATGTATTCCAGCTCCTGCTAAATCCAAAACCTTTATCTGAAGAGTGAGTCAGAGAGAAGGATAAAGACCTACTGTCCACCACAGCCAGATGCCTTACTCCAATATGTCTGTGATCTTCCTCGAATGTTAAAGGGTTTTTTTATAATACACATTAACAAACAGAAGTCTAAGTTCTAATGACAATAGCATTTACTATTGGGATAAAACTGGTATTTCTCCACTGACCCCTTAGAGAATGCTGGGGACCAACCTTCCTGTTGAGTTAAGAGCAGAGCTTTGCATCATTGTGTTGTTCTTACAGGTCACATTAGGAGTCAAACAGCTTTAGGATTTAGAGGGAAAAACATGACAAGAATGGGGGTATGGTGATTGATGCTGAGCATTGACATGGAAGTGATTTATCACTGAAAGGATCTATACTAATTTTTATACTAATGGAACACCTCTTACTGAACAGATGGTGACTTACAGGCATTTTGGAAGCAGTGGGGTCTTCAAGAAGGTGGTTTCTCACTCATAGACATCCTGCCATGATTTGTTAAAATGAATTCCTTTCACAGAAGAGCCCCTTGGGTTTGGCTCAGTAACAGGACAGGGGGCTACAAAGCTGTGCTTGCAGTTGGGCACTTGTCAGCAGCATTTGTTGAGGAGCCATGGATGATGTGTGTAATGTGGGAGGCTGTAGTGCAGAGCTGCCCTCCCGTGGAAAGGGGAAAAATAAGGTTGAATACACTCTCATGTGTATATCTGCATCATTTGTTTAGTATATACGCCTGGTTCATGCAGTGATTTATCATTGCAGTACCATCAGGTTAACTTCATAATCAGAATGTGCACTGCTGTAAGCAGGAGCAGAATCCAGCACTAAACTCCTGATTTTCATATTTTGGCAAGGTAACTTTTTAAAAAGCTGTTCTCTCACATTTTTACACAGACACTATTCCTTTATTTAAACCCCAAACCAGACAATTAAATAAGCTGTAAGCTTATGTGCTGCATAAGTAATTCAATAGTTCAAGGATTTGCACCCTTATTTAAAATTCAGCTTCATTTGCAGCCAGAGTTGGTTGCCCAGGAGAACCAGGAAGAGAAAACCAGGTATTTGTGGTGATTTCCCACAGCTCTTGCAGAGAAACTAATCCAGGCTGACTAAGCTACAGCCAGAATGGTATTGTTTCTTAAATTTTCTTTATAAAACCAATTAATTCTCTGAGTAACTCACGACTGACCTTTTGTGTGGGGACTGTTCATTGCCTGTTCCATTTAGGTTTGGAGTGTCTGCCTGGCCAGGGCACCCCTGCACACAGGCATGAGGAGATACCACTTCCTCCAGCCTGGGGCTTCCTCCTCAGAACAGGAAAACAGTGGCTGCACCTTTGTGAATGTGGTTTGAGTCAGGCTGAGCAGGCAGGAACACCTGCTCCTGCCTCACAGTCAGCTACAAAATGTGCTTTGTAGGGAAGCCCAGGGTTATGGTGCAGTGATGTGTCAGAGATCTAAGTTCTGTTACTGGACCTCGATGAAATTTAATAGCTTCAATATGGTTCTATTTCTTGTTCTTCTGGTAATTTCCTCCTTGACTGAAAGTTCCTGTTTTCTGATGGAAGCTAAATAATTCCTGTGTTTATTAAACAGGAGAACAGGCTGTGAAATGAGTTAGGTAGTGAGATTCTGCACAGTGCACAAAGGCAGCAGGCAATAGCAAGTATTATTTCAAAGACCAGTGGGAAATTCATGAGCAGAAAGTGAGATGTGGAATTTCTGAAATATTTAACTGCTCTGGCAGTATCGTGCGGGAAAATCTCCGGGGCATCTGCTTATCGATTCTTTACCAAAAAAAAAATCACTGTTCATGCCTTCTAGTAAATACTGAAAATGAAATTCAGATAACAACATTTTTAGGGGATTCTTAAGGGAGATACCAAATTCAAAAATAAGATTTTCTCATCAGAACACTTGTGGTACTGTAATTTCCCAGAGCATGTAGTGGCCCAGCCATACAAAAACAAAGTCTTATTATGTGCTTCTTGTTACAAGTTGTAGCTGGGTCTCATTTTCTTAGCTAATATCAGAACTATTTTATTGTAGTTTTTTTTTAACTAAACAAATATCAGTTATGTAGTGATGAAAGGTTATTTCTGGAAACCTTCACTCACAACAGAAATGGGATCAGTTATTTGAATAAGGGCTTCATCGTGTGAGTATTTGCAGCATTATTTTCAAGGCAAAATCCTCTTATAGGATTTGTCCCTAAATGATAAATATAATAATTTATTGGCTTATAATAGACACTTAGGTTGCTAGATTCAAACATTATGACTGCATAAGAAACAGAAAACTTGTATGCTGCAAACAGGAATTACCTCTGTGGATTACAGCAAATCTACGTAGATTTAGGTGATGCTGAACATGGTATCACCTCTTACTCCAGTGCACACAGAGCTGGAAATCTGTTACAGACATAAGGGATTTTGTTCCCTTCCTTAAAAAATTCTTAGCTTAAATTAACACGAAATCATTTTAGGACAGTGATTTTTATCCTTTTTAAAAATTTGGTAACTGCTGCAATGTTTCTACAGGAAATGCAGACAATAATTTAGTTGCTTTGGGGATATTTGAATTTTCAAAAAACTGCAGGCTTTTCCTTACCATCTGCAACTGGCATTGCTTGAGACAGGCATTGGGATCTGCTCTAGAACAGAATTAGTTGTTTTCTAATTGTGTCTCTTATCTCTTTCGATTTCTAGACATCATTAACCCCACCTTATCCCTGTGATACACGTGGGAATTGGTTCTATGATGAAACTTCACAAAGCTGCTGTTACCAGTGTCCCTCAGGTATGTTTATAATTCAATCAAATTTAGATGGAGCCCTTCTCATAAAGACAGTAGGAACCCTGTGTATCTGCAGAGATGTATTTTGTCCCTGAAGAAAAGGGCAGTTTCATGAATCACTGCCTAATGTGGCTCTAGATGTGAATCTCTTCTCTGCTGTCCTGCTCCTGTGTAGTCTGCATGCAAACCAGATAATGTGATAGAATTTATATGGCATTTTATCACTTCCCTTGACACTGAAGTAGCCAGGTCAAAGAATTAATTTCAAGCTTGCTGCTGGGTGTGAATTAACACAGTGAAATTAGGCTAAACGAGTCTCTTCTCAGAGATAAAAAATATAAAATGAAGGTATGGAAAATCTGACGTTATTCTCATAGTCACAACAGTTTAGAAAGTGTCTCACATGAGGCAGGGAACAGGCCCTTGTCAGGACACACAGAAAGCTGTGCTTGAAGCTGGGTGTGACTCAGAGGAACATAAAGTCAGCACCAGGAAGTGCCTTGGTGAGACAAGAGTTCTTGAAATGTCTGAAACTGCCCCTGTTGGCCAAAAACCCCTCAGTGGGTGGGCATTTTGTGGTACTTCACCACCATCTGTATCTTCTTACAGAAATATTTTTCGTTTTTCTTAAAGGAAATTTCTGACCTGTATTTGTGTTGTGGTGATACAGAGGGCTGTAGTGTTTGATTGCCAGCATTTGCATCCAGCTCCATCAGGATTCCCACTGGGACATCCTGTACTGCTGGCCACACCACTAGGGTCCTTCAGAAGTTGTGTCTGTAAACCAGAGCAAGGGATGGAGAAAATGGTCCCATACAAGAAAAAATGGGTGGGGATGTGACTTTGACAGTCCCAAGAAAAGCTCTTTTCTTCTTCAAAACCATGCTTTGCCAAAGCTCCTGTCATGAGGGGTGTCATAGTGAGGTTGGGTGGGAGGCAGAGATCTGATTTACACCAGGCTGCAATGAGCCACCAGTATCCATCTGTTCACCTTTGCTGATTCTTTATCACCACATCCTCATGTCAGTCCTGGACTCCTCCACAGTAACAGTTATGAGAATCCTTTTTCATCTTAATTGTCCACTACTCCTTCAAGCAATAACCTGTTCATATCTGCTACTGACTCAGCTGCTCACTGCAGAGAAAGAGCAGCTTTCCTAAAAGTCCTTTTAATCAAAGGAAGGGAAGAAGGAAACATGAAACCCAGGTCCCTGGGAACTTTGCAAGGGCAGGACAGTGGCCCTCATGGAGACTTGGTTGTCTTTTCTGTCAGCTAATGACTTGGCATCTGCCCATTCCATAGCAGTCCATTCCAGCTGGGATCATGTCCTGGCCCTGTACCTTAACACTTGAATGGGAAAGGCAAAAATGTCCTAGGGAAACCAAATGACTCAGAGAAGACTGTGGTAGTGTGTCTAACAGGTAAACAAGCAGACAAGAACATTTCAGGATGGTTTTGTACCCATTCTGGATAGGTATCTTGCCTATTTTGCTCTTTTTTTTCTCCAGGCTATGTTAAAAAGAAAGCATGTCCTCAGGATCCAGCTGAAGACTGCATGACATGTGGACCTGATCAGTATGTGAACAGTGAACCCCTAAAGCCAAGATGTGATGCCTGTGTGTCATGCTCAAAAGGTTTGCTTTCCCCACACATATCTCACAGTTATACTCTCTCTCTGTATATTTTATTTACACTTAATTTGTATTTTATTCATTTAGAGTTTCCACAGCAAAATTACCCATTCTTGGTTACTGAGTTAGACAGCAGAGTGTTACCTTGCACATAACCCGTTACTTCCTGTGTGACCTCGGAGTACCTAAAAATTCTCTCCTCCAATACTATCCCAGTCTGGTTTCTGCTTTCTGTCTTATATTACAAGCCATTATTACAGGCTTCTCTAATTATTCATGACTTAAATTGCCATCATATGGCTTTAAACTGAAAGAGGGCAGGTTTAGATTAGATACTAGGAAAAAATGCTTTTCCTGTGAGGGTGGGGAGGCCCTGGCAGAGGTTGCCCAGAGAAGCTGTGGCTGCTCCATCCCTGGAAATGTCCAAGGTCAGGTAGGACAGGGCTTGGATCACCCTGGGATAGTGGAAGGTGTCCCTGCCCATGGCAGGGGATGGAATGAGATGAGTGTTCAGCTCATCTTCAACCCAAACCAGTCTGTAATCATGAAGAGGGACAACAACTTTTTCCTCTTCCTGACCCTTAAAACTGGTTTTGCTCAGCTTTTGGCCATGTACATTCCCCTTCCAAGGTACTCCCTTGTCCCTGCATCTGTTTTGTGCCCACAGAACCGGACCTGGTGGAGAAGCAGCCCTGCTCCCTCAACTCCAGCCGCGTGTGCGAGTGCAGGCCAGGCCTGTTCTGCCGGGCCAACGTCTCCAACACCTGCACGCGCTGCCAGCCCCACTCTGCTTGCAAACCCGGCTTTGGAGTCAAAACCAGGGGTAGGAATTCCCACCTGTCCCCTTTACCTTCCCTGGGCCTGGCCATAGGCCTGCACCTGATGCATTTTACCTGGTCAGTCCTCAGTCGTTGTTTTTATTCAGGCACCTCAAAAAATGATGTCACTTGTGAGGAGTGCCCTCCCGGGACCTTCTCTGATCAGAACTCCAGCACTGACATCTGCAAACCCCACACGAAGTAAGTCTGTGCTTCTTTAATGGGACTGACTAATTAATTGAAATTAATAAAGGATGATATAGGATATGTCACTTCTGGTGCAAAGTATACAAATTCATCTTAGAAGCAAGGGAATGGCTTTGGGCTCATGTGCAGAGGTTAGAAGGCCTCTCTCTGTACCTGTTGCACAGCTCTGGGCTGGAGGAACAAGGGAAGGAAGGAATCCCACTTGCCTCATCTTTAGTTACTAAATACAGTGGAATTGCACACCTGTTTGAGCAGCAGCTTTGCATCCAGGCCAAGAATTAATGCCACATGGGTGAGAAGAAGGTTAATGGCTTTTACACTGAAAGCAATAATTGAGGGTGGTACAAAAATGACCAAGGGGATGTTTGTCACATGGAAAACATTTGTATCTTGTAGCATGGCAGTGATACCTGTTCTTTTTCATCCCCAGCTGTGCCAATCTGAATAAAGTAACGCTAAGGAAAGGAAATGCCACACACGATCAAGTTTGCCTGGACCAGTTGCCCACCTACCTCACCCCAAGCACTTTGTCGATGAGATTCAGCAATGAAACAAATAACTCTGACCTGAGGAGGTTTAATGAGAACCTGGTGACCTCTGCTAGTGGTGACCTTTTAAGTGTCACAACAACTGAAAACCCCAATTCAACTCCTGAGGAGAAAGCTCAGGCTGGCACTTCTCCCACCTCAGCCAAGGGGGAGATGACAACAGGAGGTAACAAAGACACAGCATTTATTCTCTCTAGCACTTTCTATTTGGAAGTATCTTTGGGAAACACAATTTTTATGTGGCAACTTGCTGCAAATCCCCTCTGACTTGTGAAATTATGACTATGGTGCTATGTTCAAACACATAGACCCACTCAGGGTTTCCCCTCTGCCTTTTCTCAGCCTGTCCTGTGCTCCCTCTCTGTGCTGTAGGTGTAGTGCTTTGGGCAGTGGTTCTCTCTGTGACAGTGCTTCTTGGGGGCCTGCTGATATTTTGGAAATGGAAGGTTTGCAAGGAGCGGATCCTCGTCCTCAGAAGAAAGCGTGAGTTTTTCAAGCTGTAACACATGATGTGCTGTTTGATCTGCCAGAAAATGCCAAATGGGAACTCGAATATGGGGATATTTGTGGAGGTCATTGGGGAAGAGAATGTTCTCTACAGGCCAGATAAGAGTTAAAGGCAAGCTGCTCATGCAGGATGTTCGAGAACATGAGAGATGGAAGCAGATGGGAATTTATGGAGGGAGGTGGGTGGGCAACCTACAGGTGGGGACAGGGTAAACAGCTGTTTCTTCTCTCAGCACAGACACTAGTATTAAATTATACCTGAACTGTTGTGTGAGTAGTTTTTGGATCTGGGAACAGGATTGGGCTTTGAGCATGAGAGGAAAGGTGATTTTTGCTGACTCCTCATAGCTTTGCCTAGAGTTACATGTGGGTTGTGCTTGCAAAACCACATTCCCTTTTTTATAGAAAGCAGGATGTGCACGTTGTAGGTTGGTTGTAGATCTGTGGCTGTGGTGAAGCTGTTGGAGCCTGCAGGCTCCATGGTGAGTTTGACTAAATGAAAGGTTTCTTTTATCAGCACATCTGCACTCGGTCATAGCACACAAATATGCACTCAAATCTCAAGGTGAGTGACTGATGGGCCAGCAGGGTCATCCTTATGGCTGAAGAATAAGTTGGTAGCTTAACGTGGGATTTTATTTTATAGAATTTTAGTTTAAAAAGTGGAGGTTTCTCACGTCACACGTATGTCACTGCTGCCATGCAAGAGGCCGGTCCTGTTCCTCCTGCACGGGCAGGGGACACGCTGGGTGTGACCAGGTGCCAGCAGATGGCACTTTGTTCCCACGGTGGCTGAAGGGCTGGGTGATGTGTCAGTGCTGGAAAACGCCCGATTGATTTTGGGACAGTCAAATATGGGAGACGTGTTCAGAAAAAAAAGCCTGTCCAGATCCCAAAATTGCAAACATTGTACCCATTTAGCTGCTCCCCTCTCAGCAATTCCACTTCCACTGACAGATCTATTCTCTGTTGTGTCAGATTCTCCTGATCACCACACAGCAGAGCTTTTTATACCCATTCGTTCAGGAATACAATTTAAAGTCTCTTTGCAGCTTAATTTTCTCAAAATGGATTTTTTTCCTCCCTCACTTGCCTTACACAATAGAAACTGTTAGTGTGTAGCATTACAGAGCTGATGCTCTGAAAATAAAGGTGATTGCACATCAGGGTGAAATTAGACAGTAGGTCTGAGCCCATCTACCTTCATGGTGATACAGAATGTTGTGCACTCCCTCCTTCTCACCTCTCTTCTTTCTCTAGTGCTCCCTGGGATTGTCAATGAAACTATGCATAAAATCCCACCCCCTTAATGATCATCTGACCATGTGATGAACTGACCTAACTTGTTAGTCCAGTAGAAAGTTATTAACTTTTTCACATTTTTTCTTTTTAATGAGCTTGTCTTGTGCTTATCTAGACAGGTCCATCAGTTCATTTTTTCATAAGCTGAATACCAGTTGTGGTGTGGGGACAGTGATGCAAAAGGCTTTGGGGACAGCAGGGTCTCACATTCTTGGCAGCAACCTGTTGCTTTTTCACCTCAGGAGTGTCATTTTAGTGTGCCCTTAGTTTTAAGAAAGCCATCATGCATGTGGGGTGGTTTAGGAAGTACATTGCTAGGTGATCTTTCAGAGCATATATTAACATTCTCGTGGTTGTGTAAGGTTTCTTCTGATAATTTTTTTTACTTTCCATTGCAGGTTCTGATCTAGTGAACAAATGTGCAGTAAGTGTGAACAATATTCCAAAACAGATCACTTTCCATGCAAAAGTAAATAATGTTATTTTCAAATGTCCTGTCCAAAAAGTGCCAGCCTTTTAGTTTGGACTTCCCTCTAGAATATGTAATCATTTAGGTGGGATGAGATGTATTAGGACTTGATACTTTCATGTCTTGGGCTCAGTTTAATGTGGTGTTAAATAATGTGATGCTGCCAATCTTGCTTGTGAGGGGATTTGGTGTTAAGCCATTCATGGTGCATTCCATGAGACAAGATCTGAAATCACAGGATGAACATGCCTTTTCTTCCTTCTGGAAGAATTTTGTGTCAGTCCCATTTCACCTTCCTGCTCCAGTCACACAGATGGGATTTGTGCTTTTCTTCTGTCTCCCTCCACATCCCCTTCCCTCTGCAGGATTTGGCATGACTGTGAATGGGCACACAGTGACTTTGGTTTGGCATTCCTTCAGGACAAGCTCCTGGTATCACAGTGCAGTTTGCAGATGAACAGGACAAACATCAGTCAATATGGCAACAGCAGAAAGCCATTCCTCAGCTGCTGAAATCATTACAGCTCGGTTTGATTTCCCCTCTGTCAGCGAAATGACAGCCACTTTCAACCTCTGAGACTTCTCAGTTTATTAGGCTTGTTATCTTTAAATGTCCAAATCTGCTAAACCACTCTTTAGATTGTTAATTTCTTTTTGTTTTTCAAATGAGTTTGCTTTTAAATGTTGTGCATCTGCACACACACAAGACACTACTTTTTTCCGGTCACTCTGGTTGCAATCAGCTGTCATAATTTCAGTGTGTCATTGCCAATTCCTGAATTGTGAGGAGCTTCAATTCTTGCCTCTATAGCGAGTCAGACTATGAGCAAAGGTTTTAAACTGCACATTTCAAAACCTTTTTTTTTCTTTACCAACCTTGTGGAAACAGAAGAACGTCAGAACCACCAGAAAATTGTGATGCGGGACCTTTAGCCTCTTTTAGATTTTGGTTCCTCTTTTAAAGAACTGTAATTAATTCTTTATGTATTAGGTCGTTTGAGCTTGTTTCTTCTACCTGATGTTCTGCTGAGGCAATTACATTTTGAAGTTAAATCAGTTTGGCCTCTGGCTTGTTCTATTCATCCATAGGAGCATGATAGGTCTTTGCAAAATCGAAGAGGTAGCTGAAACATATTTTCTTCAGTGGAAATGAGACCCATTCCTGAAAATGTCATCAGAAATCTGTGAATTCAGCTTAGAAACACTATTTTGAAATACGGTCTTAAGTGATGCAGGAGCCTAGTTGGAAGTTCCTGTACCTCTTAGGTACTTTGGAATGTTTCACTCCCTGTGACAGTGGTGCTGGCAAGCACATTCTGTTCTCCTGACTGCCACGGGAGGATTCTGTGGACTTACTGCAATGCCCAGAGTGGTTTTTCACTCACCCCACTTCTGCTCTCCTGCTTGTATTCGCAGAAGATCATACTGACCACTGAGAGTGGGCCAGAAGAGGAGGAGTTAATGGACAGAACCCTTCCTTTGGAAACCAACAATAACTTGGTATCCAGCCCAGAAAAGACACAGAGTCCTCATCGGGGTGCGACTGATGTGACACCAAGCAGTGGGAATGCCCCAGACTGTCCTGTGGATTCTCGAGTCAGAGACCACACAAATAACAGAATTGGTGAGTCTTGCTTTTTTTTTCCCTTTTTCTTGTTCTTTTTTCAGATTTTCAAACATGGCACATACTGTCATCCAAGATTACTAACTAATCTGCAAAGCGTCCAAGTCTCCTACCAAAGATTGGGCTGAATCTCCAGATCTTTGACACACTGATACCTATTCATTTGAATATAACACTTTCTTTTTTTCCATGTTTGTCTTAGTTGCTATGAATTTGAGAGAAAATTCCCTTCTTCCCCCTTTTCATTCTAGAAGATGTAAATTTTACAGAAGAAATTTGAGTATGGCAGCTGGAAGATGATGCTGTAATACTGAATGAGAGTTGTACTTTGCTATCGTTTTCTTCTTTGGTTTCATGATAATGCCTTGAAATGTGTCTCCCATGTGTTCCCATAAAGTCTTTGACCATGGGTGGGAGATAAAGTCAGGCGAGGAGCTCATTCATGGGGGGAGGATTGTTACCTGAGACACCATCTGCAGGAGACATTCTGGCAGTTCTTCCAAACCCAGTTCTGAGGTTATTTGAAGGTGTTATTTTTCATATTACAAAAACTGACCTTTCCTCACTAAATGCCCTTTCTGTTTTTACTGTGACAATGGATTGGGATGAATGTGATGATTTATCATATCCAAATATCTCCAAGCAATTGACCTATGGTGTCTGATGTGCAGCATCCTTCTGAAGGAAGTGCAGTGGTGCAAGCCATTGAAAAGGCCTTTTTTATCTTTCTGTGAAGGAGTAAGACAACAAATTGGACCCAAGGTTCATAAAATTTTGTCGTTTACTCTCAGCTAGAAAGAAACTAATTTCTTTGTGTCCTAAGACCCCAGAACTTCTGTGCAGTGCTGATCCTTACCCAAAGGTTTCTTTTACGTGCTGTTACTTCTTGAAACAGCAGGAGCATAAACCTTGGACTCTTCATACCCAGATCCCAATTATTGTTTCTTCTAACAGATTCTTGTGAATATCTTCTGCCTTTTCCGCTTGTTCTTTCTCCTGTAGTCCAACCTCTAGCTCAGTGGCTTAACCCCATGGAAGCTCAATCTACTTGATCTGAAATGCCAGAGTCCATGTTGCATGGAAAAGAGCCATCTCTGGGGCAGCAGTGACTGTTCACCATGCTCAGCACTACTTTTTTCCTTCCTCAGAAAAACTCTACATCATGAAGGCCGACACTGTTATCGTGGGATCCGTTTCAGAAGTGCCCAGTGGCAAGAACTGTGCTGTCAGAGGATGTGAAAGTAACCTTGATGCCCAGGAAAGCGTGGAAGAGGAACTGGAAATGCACTACCCAGAGCAGGAAACAGAGTCTTTTCCAGGGAATGATGTCATGATTCCCGTGGAAGAGGAGGGAAAGGAATTTCACCACCCCACCACTGCCACTGAGAAGTGACAACCCACAGAGATGGTGGGGGAAGATACAGAATCATCCAGTGTGACACTAAGGCTGAATTCACGACAAGGGAGGTAAACACACTGTGCCTTAGATTATTGGGAAACTCCTGGAAAACACTGAAACGTATTCAAACAAGGAGAGCCAGAACCTATTTCATCTAACAAACCAGAGGATCATCCAAACTGTTGTCCTTCATAGCTGACGTCAAATATTTCTCATTCCCTGTCTCCCAGTATCATACTGAAAAAAAATTTGAATCTAAACTGCATAATTTACAGGACATCTGGATGTCAGCTGAAGTTTCACAGCCTGCTTTCTCAGTATGAAGGAATGGATTGAAATTTATGTCTAGTTACTTCTATTAGCTGTGAAAATTCTGACCAGGATTCTGGGTCAAGCTTGAGACTCAGCCATGTTTCTTATGTTGTTTCTATTCCAATATTTCCAATTTTGTCATATATTTTGCAACATCTGGTATTTTCTCAAGGCCTCCACTTTGATTGAAAATTATAATAATTTCTCTTTTCCCTAGCATAAACATAACTCTCAAGTTTGTGGACTTCATGTGTCTTGAGGAATTAGGATCAAATGGTGCCACACAGGCTCTGAAAACAGAAGGCCATAAAACTAATTGAAATCCACTGTACTTTAGGCCATTCTTTCTAGGTTTTGAAGTCCATTTCATATTTTTTTTACTATGTCAAATCATTAGTAAGTGTACAAAACAGCTTCTTCTGATGGAGGCCGAACTGGCTGAACATTTGGCTGTTGGATGAACTATGGGTTTAGTCCAATCTGGAGCCTATAAAAAGAGAAATGAAGAGAGGAAACTATTTTTCTACTGAAAAAGAGGCACAGCAGTTACTTCCTATAACATTGTTAATATCTACTTGTTTTAGAATTGTTCATAATCATCAGGGTGACCAATGGTTTGCATATCCTTTAAAAACAAACCTGTTTGGTGGCCAACTGGCATGTGTTATGCTATCTTTAAATCTTGTGTGCTGCTTGTTCAATAACTGCAAATGTAATAGTGCTGACTATACTTTTGCACAGGACAATGGAAAATGAGCAATATGACAAAGTGTGTCTTAATAATCAAAAAAAGGAACCACAAAACCCATTGCTTGCTTTTTAGTTTTATCCTGCTCAGAGCACATAACAGTGATGCAGCTGCAGTAGCTGCTGTCTTAGAGCATTCAAAAGGGCATAAAAACACCTTTTTGGGCCAGACTGGAGTTTAAGCCCAACATTTCATCTCTGACAGTCGTAGTAAGGGATTAGTTAGGAAGACCATATCTGCTGTTTGCTATCATCATAGTTCTGCAGTGGCAGCTGGCATTGGATTAAGGATGTCAAAGAGTTTGACTCAGTCTTTATTGTTCTCTCATGTCACCATTAGTTTTTCTTCTCTCTTTTGAATTTCCAAGTACAATCTGCCTCCATAAGCACCTGTGGCAACAGATTACAGATATCCTGTACTGTGTAAAGGACTTCAGTGAATGTCACCAGTTCTTTTCTTACAAAAGTCCATGAGTTGCTTTTTTTATTTTTTTTTTCAACCAAGTGGCCTTTGTGATTCTTGATTGTATCTCAGCTTTGATTGAATTAAGTCTCCGAGATGAGTTCCCATCTTTTCATATTACTCATGTACATTTGATGCTCCACTGCCTTGGTCACTTTAGTGACCTTTTCCACATCTACTTTAACTTCACTACATATTTCATTTTAGAGAACACCAATTCATGAATCCACAAACTGAATAACCACATTTACCTGGCTGTGATTGTTCAGGGCTGTTCTGCAATGTCTGTAATTGTGTATTTCCATTCTGTATATTAATTAATCTTTTTTACTGTAACAGCTTTCTCAAAGAACCATATTCATTGCAACCTGGTGGATGTGTTATAGTTGGTTGGTTTAATAATGCTGGTAATGTATGAATTAAAAATTACATGGATTTTAAGGCATGGCCATGCTTTCCCTGTTTGATATGTGAATGTTTCATTGTTGATAATTTCAGTACCTATATCAGTCTCAGAAGAAATATTTTCGCAAGAAAGCCATTTGCAGCTCACGCAGCTCTTAGTGGATTAAAGTTTTTCTCAGGAGCAAGGCTGAATTTATAGCAAAGTCTGTCTGTACCATCCCGGCCGCGTGTGACACGCGAGTTTCTGGTACGGTGAGTATTGATGAATATTGGAACGCTGCACAGGTGACTTCGTGCTGTGGGGCCAAGGACTTGGACTCCGATGATCCAGCTCGGGGTGTTCCATGAACGCGGCTGCAGAGACCCTCCACCCACGCCGGGAGCCCCCGCAAGCGGCTCCGATGTCGGGGCCACGGGGGCCGTGCCCGGGCGGTGCCCCCGGGGCCGGAGCCGCCCCCGCCCCGCCCCGCACTCGGCGCGATGGGGCCGCGCTGGGCGCTGCTGCCG
>VZRO01007798.1:560015-573765 GCA_013397915.1 Daphoenositta chrysoptera | reverse complement strand
CGCCCATCCCGGCTCTGATCCCGGCTCTGATCCCGGCGCTGCTCCCTGTGCCGATCCTGGCGCTGCTCCCGGCGCTGACCCGCGCCGCGGCCGAGCGGGTGAGCGGGGCCGGGCGGGACCGGGCGGGTGAACGGGACCGGGCGGGACCGGGGCGCTGCTCCAGGGGTGCTGCGAGCGCTGCAGAGCGGGAGCGCAGCGGGGGAAACGCGAGTGGGTCCCGCCTGATGCTGCCGCTCTGGAGGTGCGAGCGAGCGGGCAGCGTCTGACTGCTGTGTGTGCGGTCTATTGTCACCTGTCCGCGCCTTGTCACCTGTCTGTCCCTTTTCACCTGTCTGTCCCTTGTCACCTGCCCCTTGTCACCTGCCCCTTGTCTCCTGTCCCTTGTCTCCTGTCCGTCCCTTGTCACCTCTGTGCCGCTGGGCTTGCACTGGATTCGCTGTGATCTCTACAGCAAGCTCAAGTCCTGCTCTTAAGGCTTCTTCAAAGCTCAGCCTGTGCACTTTGTCTAGGTCGTTGTTACTTCTTGGCTTCCCAAAGGAATGACTAATCTTTTTTCCTGGATTTTCATCGGAAATAGGTTGATTTTGCAGGCTTGTTTGAATGCTTGTAAAAACTGTGGCAGAATTCTGTTTTTTCCTGTCTTCAGTAGGTCTGGTAGCTCAGCAAACAGTGTCTCTGTACCTCAAGTCCTTTCCATAGAAACAGATTTTACAGCAGAGACCTCAGTGACTTCATTGTGGTTTCACATGTGAAGAACATTGTATGCAGATGTAGTTCCTCTTCAGATTCCTCTGATTGACAGCTTAAGTTTGAAGGCAAATGTATGAGAAGGAGAGCAATAGAAATGTAGACATGTGAGTTAGGATTAAAATATATGCTTAAATATCTTTGTTTAAATGGCCTTGAGTGAAATTGTGTGTAATGTGAATGGATTTACATATATTCATCCATCATAATAACATGTTTTATTTTTATCATGTAAGATACTTAAATTTAATTACACATAAAGTCCATTTAGTTGGTGTGGAGATTGCTTTTAGCCCACTCCTCTTTAGGGACAAATTAGGTCACCTGTATCGTGATCTCTGTAGTGCAAATGAGAAAATGACCAAAACAATGCAGGAACTCCAGAGAGTCAGGAGTCACTGACTTTGTGTATGTAACTTCTTAGTTATTGCTTAATGCAGAGGCATTACAAAAATCTCCCTAGTGAGTTATAAAGTCAAAGGCAAGCATAGTTTACCCATTTCTATGCCAAAATGTATTGCTTAATTCGACGTGCTTAGAGCTAGACTAAGTTTCTTGTTTAAGAATGTTTGTGGCTCTACTGATAGAATCACAGAATCACCAGGGTGGAAGAGACCTTCAAGAGTCCAACCCATGCCCCAACACCCCCTCAGCTAAACCATGGCACTGAGTGCCACATCCAAGCTTTTTTTAAACACATCCAGGGATGGTGACTCCACCACCTCCCCAGGCAGACCATTCCAGTACTTCATCCCTCTTTCAGAGAAAAACTTTTTCCTAACATCCAACCTAAATTTCCCTTGGCACAGCTTAAGACAGATGAGGCATTTTATTTCTACTTGTACCAGTCAAATTAAATGAAGTCTTCCAAAGTCTTAATTTTGTCTATATAAATTTCTTTTAAATCAGCTGCCATTAGACACTGCTACCTAAACTGAAAAGCTCTAAGGCCGTTATGCAAAATCAGGTTAGTTTCCCTTCACACAATCTGCTTGTAGAACATTGAATCACAGTAAAAACAGAGGGTAAAATAAGGACCTGTGAGAGATAAAAACACTAGCAAAATGCAAAGATTGTGAAATATAACCTGGCCTCCACTCATCAGTCTTTCAGCCCAAAGTAGCCAATGGATCTTGTAGCTAAGCCAGTCACAAGTCCCTTCTAATTTCCCTTAATTGGGAAATTAAGTTGGGAAGAAAATTTAGTTGGGAAGAAATTGTCAGTTGTAAGTCACTGAGAGACACAGCTCATCAGATAAAATTTCAGGGAGATTGTATTAGACAGTAGAGAGATCCTTCCAAGCCCAACTTCAGAGAAACAGGTGTGAACCCAGCAACTGACAGGTTTTCCTTTGTCTGTAGCTCACAGGGCAGGATTTACAACAGACAGGGAAGAGCATGAGATAAGAACTTTTTTTTTTTTTTTGCCAGGAAGCCTCACTAGCAGTGTAATTTGTGATGTGGTTTATTGTATTTCTCCTTTTTTTTCCTCCATGTCTGCTCTTGCAGTGAAGTTTTAGGTTTTGCAAAGGCTCTCAACTGCTTGTTTTAATGAAGTTGATCATAGTGACTACAAAAATGGGATGACAACATTTGATCTTTCCTTTTTTAATAAAAAAGTAACTTAAATGAAAAATACTTTTGATGAGAGCAGAGCCCTTTTCTCCTTCATCAGATTTTAGTGTCAGCTCAAGTTTGCAAACAGGATGATTTATCATTGTCCATCCTATGATATCTAAACTCAAGAAGATTTTTCTCTGCCTTCACATTCTCAGAAAAGGGCTTTTTTGACACTGACCATTGAGTAGGTTGACAAAATCCTGCTTCTGATCACAGCTAAGTAATAGGTAGAATATTTCAATAAACTGCATAAGAAAATGCTGAATTCCCTTTAAGCAATTGCTGAGGGTTAGTCTCCTTTGTCAGTACTGTGAAGACACAATAGATATTCAACATGTTTTTCAGTAAGGCGGAAGGGTATTTTCATTACCGGCCTCCCAAGAGCTGGTTCCTGTTTTGATTTCTCTTTTTAGTAATAATTCCTCTAAATGTGTGTAGATTATGCATGGAGCAATCTCTTCAGGTTGCAGAAAGCTGAGCAGTGTCACATCCTCTTTAAACAGTGCCTTTCTGGTCTTCTTTCAAGTGAGTGTGTTTTTCCCTTTGAAAATAGTTGACAAGTCATCAAATAATTTGATACTTGTTCATTGAAGTCATTGAGCTGTGCTGATCAGTGTGAGCTGCAATTAGGCAGGCTGTATTGCATGACTGTCTCTAAAGCATTTAACCTGCATATTTGTCTGCACCTTCTGCAAAGGTGCTGCTTCTCAGAAGCAGAAGTGCAATTTTTGGAGACATCATTTTCAAAACATCAAGGCCTTTCTCGCTCAGGAAGGAATCACAAAAGCATCTGGAAAGATAAAAGCCTTTTTTCCCTTTTCTTTGGAAAGACTGGCTGAAGACTTTGAGCCACTTTGTAGTAAATGTTTCTCCCACAAACCCACAGGTAGGAATTTAGGTTTCTCTGGTGTTTTGTGAGATGTTCTTTGAACCATGGCAGCTGAGGATAAGGCACTCAGCTCTCTGGTTTGGGGGATGCAGTAGTGACCGGGTGTGATGCTAATCCCATAGTTCCACTGCACTCTTTTGAACCTAAAACCTGAAGAAATCACTTTGTTCGTGGTGGTGGATCTTTGAAAAACAAAGGAACCTCAAACCAGTCACAAGCAGCTCATGAGCTGTGCATTGCCCTGCAGCCTCTTGGCATCCTCTGTGTTCTGTTTCTTTGGGACTACATTGGTGCCTTGGAAAGGAAGGTGCTTGTAATTGCACTGGTCTTTAGGTATTGGACTCTTTTGAATCTCTAATTCAGGATCAGACTGGACTTGTGACTTCCCTTTGATTTCTCCTAGGAATATTCATTACCTTACACGCCACAGTTTGCACAATGCAACGATCCCAGCACTGAATTCTATGATGAAGAACTTAATAAATGCTGCAGCCAGTGCCCTCCAGGTAGGTAATAATTCAAACTTTACACAGCCAAATTCACTCAATTTTCAGACGATCATAGTGTATTTTGATTACTTATACATCTAAAGTGCATCAGGTTTTGGCTGTTGTAATGCATTCTTCCTCAAAGACAACAAAACACTGTGACTGCAAAAGAGACACATTGTCCATCAGAACAGGAGTTCTCCTACAGGGTTAGCCTGGCTGGGGCTTACCAGGAGGTAGATTCTGAGCTCGTATAAGCACAGCTCTGCATGAAGCTTTCATTAAAATAATTAAAGTAATTTTAGTCAACATTGGAGGGGGAGCAACAGCTCACTAAGGGAGTTACAAAAATTAGGCAACACAGACCCAAGCCCACTAATAAAAAATATATTGTAAAACAGGGCATGAAGTAAAGCTTAGTTTCTGTACTTTGATAGTATCACTTAGATATGGGGCTTTCCATTGGATAGGTCAATCTATCATTGCTCATTAAGGGAGTTTTGTTGTCTTTTACTGTAAATCAGACACTGCAGAGCACTGTCAGGCTGGGGACAGGACTGCAGACACTGCTCTGAGCTGTCATGTCTTACACTCCAGGGGTGATTATTAGTGACCTGTAGTTAGCCGAAGTCATTGTCTGTGGGTTTTGGGGTTGTTATTTGGGAGGGGGGTTGTAATGTTCTTTGGAGATTTTGGTAGTAGAGTTTTTGCAACAAGTTGTAACTATATTATTTTATTAGATTCAGCAAAAAACCTGCCCTTTTTTCCTCTTTATATGCTGAGCAAAGAAAATTTGTCTCTATAAATGCTGAGTGTCTGTCAGATCCGGAAGTTTTAACAGGAAATCAGTATTTGCTGAAACAGCTGCAGTTTCTTGAATTAACTGAAATGATCTAGATAGATCTGTCAAACTTCCTTTGTTCATGACAGATGAAAGATGGTAATTTATAGGTAAAACTTTTCTGTTGTGTTATGTAGTGTTCAATACTAAATCGGTCTAAATCATTAGCAGGATGTAGGATGCAGAATGTAAAGCTTCAAGTAAGTACAAGATAAAACAAAGTCTTTGGAAATAATTCATTTGGCTCACCTCCAGGGCCTATTCTTTTGAAAAACAGATTCTCCAAGCAGCTCCAATTTTTTTTCAGTGCTATTCCTGCTTTCTGAGTATGTTTTCCAGGATATTTCTGTAAAGGATATGAGACATTGACTTTTATCTTCTTTCTCCTTTCACATGAAAGGGACATGGCAACTGAGGTGTTTTCCTTTCTCCAAAATGAATATGTTGGATTTCATATTTACATGCTCCCACCACTGAACTAAACTCTGTTGGTGGTGAGAAGCTTTGGAGAAACTACCTTTGATAGCTTTTGACCTTGTCTGGAAGGCCAGTAGTTTCAAAAACTCCCTGCTTGGCTCTGTTAGGGCTGGCTGGAGAGGTGGGGGAGAGAGTGAGCTCATGTCCTTTTCTTGGTGACCAGTGGTGTAGTTCTAATTCAGGGGTGTTTGTGATGTTACTTGATTTTGCCCTCTCCACTCACTGCCTGTAACAGCAGCAAGGGTCTCACCCAGGCACATCATTCTGGCATGTGCCTGACTTTGGGTGTGAAACACCATAAAACAGCTTCTGCAAAGGTAAGATGTTTGGTTTATGTATTGTGGTAGCTGCACCTAAGTATGTGCTGAGGGGTTTTGTTCAATAAAACATATTTGTAACATAATAAGTAAATAACATAATAAACAATAAACAAGTGTTTATAATAAATAAACAATAAAGATTATTAATAAATATTATCTCTTAATTAATATTAATTTTATTCATAATGTCTAAACTAATTTAAATAATATTAATATTATTAGTATTGATATTAATAAAAATTATTAATAAATATTTATAATAAGTAAATAATAAAACCAAAAACATAATAAACAGTAACATAAAATAAAACGTCAATAACGTTCAGCCTTTTGTTGAGGCTGCCTAGTTTTGAATGTGGCTGGGATTCACTGAACTGAATGTAGGAAAAGGGGTCAAACATGGGTGGACATAAATCAGACTCTCCCTGTACAGACATGCAATCCTGCTTTACATCAACACTTCCTTGGTATATGATACCAACCTGATAGTCTCAGTGAAGGGAAGGGTTTTTCTACAGCTAAGAATGAAGGTTAATTCCTAGTGATCTTTCCCAGTGAGATGCTTCCTCTGCTTTGACTTGGATTATTTTTCTTGTAATAGGTCAGTATAGGACAGGGAGCTGCAGTCACACCGTGGACACCAAGTGCGGCCCCTGCAGACCAAAAACGTACACAGCCATCTGGAACAGCTCTCCTCAGTGCTTTGCTTGCTCACCACCCTGCAAGAAAGGTAGGCTTGGATTAGTGAAGAGCCCTGCTCAAAGACTGGGCTTGGTTTAACCTTTTCTCCTAAGAAAACCAGGAGATTTTGTCAATCACTCATATAGTCCTCATGCTTTTGAAGGGCATAAGATTTAGGGATAAGGACCAAGGAAATGTCTTGCAGGGAGACCTGGCCCTTTTTCTTTTTAAGTCCTAAAAATGAGACACCAATCTTATATTGTTAAAAACTAAGACACTACATCACTAAAATAATTCCAAATGCCATCAGTAGAATAAGTTCCTGCTTATAATGTCCCATCAGGAGATGTCTAGACCTGACTTGGACACTGGTAAATGGATAATTACATTTCCAGCATCGTGTCATTTCTCATTTTGTCTGCTGAAGTGACAACAGCAAACATGGATTGTGATATGCCTCTCTTAATTTTATTTATTTTGCAAAGCAGCAGTCAGTGAGAGCACACTGGTTCTGTTCACTGAAGCAGCTTAACAGTATATAAGGTAGAACATTGTACCCACACGTACTTTGGGCTAATAGATCACCTGCATTAATTAACTCGGTCATGCTGTTCTCCATCATTTCCAATGGAAACTGGTGTAGAACATTATATACTTGATTCATTGAGAAGTAAGTTTTAAGGATACAGTCTAAGTTGAAAGGACCTTTGGTCTCATCTAAATGGATAATCTTACAAAGCTGGCTAATTACAATATGAAAATGTCTGTAGTAAAATCTTCAAACCCTTTAAATACAGTTCCATAATCTGCACAGACTGAAATCTCAGTATGGCCCCCAGGGACTGCAGTGGTGAACACAAATGGCCATGTTTGAGGTTATGACAAAATATAACACAACTGCAGGTACAGAGTTTTAACTGTGCACTCTACAGATACCAATTTCTCCTTGCCTAGCGAGAGAAAACTCTTCTGAAAATGTAGATATTGGGGCATATAACACATTTAATTTAGGGTGCTATACAAGCCCAAAACCTGTGGTATGTGAACATCACCTCATGTTCACTCAAAACATTTCAGGCTGTGATTTTAAATGTTGCCAGTGACATTTTGCTTTATTCTTCTTTTGAAACCAGGTCTTGTACAGAATCAAACATGCACGAGGTCCCAGGACAGAATCTGTAGCTGCCCACCCCACAAGTACTGTCTTTCCAAACTGGATGAGTACTGCCAAGTGTGCAGAGCACATAAAAAATGTGGCAAAGGTTACCGGGTTTCCAGAAGAGGTAATTTGATTTTTGAACACTCTGCTTACTGACACTTACTCTGTCCTAATACCCTACACCTTTCTTTTTAGGGTTTATTTTTACATTCTTAGCAAGTAGGCACTAACCAGTGTAACAGTTTTCTCCAGAGGTATATCCAAAGGTTTATGTTGCAATCTCTTACTCCACATACCATAAAGTTCCCAATCCAACTTGATCTTCGTTTTGCTCTACTGTGGGATTTATTCTGTACAAGTGACTGAGATTCAAGACCACTTAATCATGCCTTAAATCCTTGAGACAGGGCGTCAGGTGGAATTTAATGGTGGAAATAATGAGGACTCCATGGTGTCCTGCAGAATTGATCTGGTTTTATTAGTTGATGGACTCCACCACTCTGCTAATATATCTGTCTCAAAATGACAAATAATTTTCAAATATTTGAAACACTGAACATAAAAAAAAAATTAGGAATCACTTGAGAAGATGCAGGACTCAACAGTATGGTAGTCAGTCAGTCAGGGACTAGTGAAAAAGCTCAGCTTTGTCTGCAGCACCACATTTGAACCTTTTGGTGGGCTTTTAGTCCTTGCAAAAGATTGGCTGCTAATGGCACCAAACTAACAGCTGGTTATCTTCTCTTTGGGTTGGGTGCTTGAAGCGAATGTCTTCTGTGATAGTTACAGGCTGTATTTTTGCTCTGCCTCTGTATCACTGCCAGGATCTCCTGCAGACCTTGATTATTCATTCTTGTTTCTCACCAGATGAGTAACTGGAGTTTTCCTCTCTGTTTAAAGGGACAGACAGCACAGACACGGAATGCAAGCCTTGTCCTCCTGGCACGTTTTCCCCTGAGCAATCCTACAACACCAGCTGTACACCCCACACCGTGTGAGCCAGTGTTCTGTCCAACAGCAGCCCTAACTGTGCAGGGCTTTCTGTCTTTCCTAATTTCTCTTTCTGTCTCTTGCAGGTGTAAATCAGTGGTTGTTCCTGGGAACAGCACCAGTGACACAGTTTGCAGTGACTCAGGAACAGCCACAGTTCTGCCTCACACCATTTTGAACCAACTCCTGACCCAAAGCTCAGCTTCCCACAAACCTGAAATAATAACTCAACCTGTCATATTAAACTCTGTACCTAACCTGTCCCACATCACTGGTGAGCTTAAATTCATTTAAAGTCACTTTTGTCTGCCTGGGAACCAAGTTTCTATTTAGTTCTCAGTGTCTTTCCAAGACCAGTCACCTGTACCCAAACAGAACCTCAGAAGAGCTCAATTAATTCAATGTGACACTGCTTGTAGTGAGCTGCACTTTTGCCTGTGCATCTGCGTTACCCCAGCGCATTCCAGTCCTTGTAAATCTGGAAATAGTTCTAAAAAAACCCCAAACTAGATTATACAAGGCATTTCCTCAGGATTGCTGCTACAGCTGGTAGAAAAGGTTGTATCTTAGATTCTGGACTGAGGCAAACCTGGCATGGTGAGGGGTCTTTGGAGTCTTCTGTCAGCCTTTCCTGAGGCAGGAGGTCCTGACAGCATTCCCAGGTGTGGATGTGTTCTCTCCTGCTCACAGCCCATCCTGAAGGCAGAGATGTTTAGGAGCATTCTGAGCTACCTGGCCTTGTATGTGACAAACTCTTGCTTGCCCAGAGAAATACCCTTTGTGACCAAGGCCAAAACTCCGTCCTCACTTTTCAGTAGAGGAGAATTCAGTTTTATGGAGTGGTGATGACTGAAATGAGACTTTGGTATCTGACAATTGAGGCACCAAATATGAATGTTAGACATACACAATACTTGTAAATTTAGCTTTTGTAGCCATGGACAGAAACTACAAAACTTCCTTTTTCTAATTAGATCCTTTGTTGGATCAACCTGCTAAATAATTTCTCCTTTTTATTTATTTTCAGGAGCAGTAGCAGGGCCATTGTTATTGATCCTGATAATTGCTATTTTGGGGTATTGCTTAGTTTCACAAAAAAAAGGTAAGATTCATTAAGTGAAAACAAGCAAATCTGTAAAAACTGGGAAGTGTCACCTTATTTCCCATTAACTTAAGCCTGGTGGTTGACTGAAGTTAGTGTCTTAGAAGATGCCAGCTTTCTTCAAATCTGTCTTGTTCCTCAGATTTTAGGTAATTGTCTAAACACACAACAGCCTTGGAGTTGGACAACTGTGCAACAGTTGTGCTTCTCCTGAAGCTTGTTAAATATTCAGTACCTCATCATTTAAATACTAGACAATTTCAGATGTTATAATTAAACATACATGACTGTGGTTTATTGTCATCAATAACTTTTCTCATTGACACTACACAAGAAAAATTAAGAATTCATGCAGAGGCTTCTCTTTGCTTCCTGGCTAAATTTAAGTCACAAAATTAATACAATACAGCTTTCAACGTTTTCAAACTGTCTGTAATAAATGTACATTTGGAGTTTATTCCAATATTTTATTATTTATTAGCCTAGTTTAGGGTGCAGCTGTTGCAAATAGGACAGGTTTGGGTGGTAATGATCTGTCTGTGCTCCCTTGCAGACCTTGTGTACTCTGCACCAGCTACAGAAGCAGATTTGGTGAGTGTCCTCTCTTTCCATCTCTTCCATTTCTTTAAAAGCTATACAGAAATCATGAACTCTCACCTAATTACAAGTAGAAGAGAACTGCTCAGCAGAAAGAAAACTGGGGTGAGAATGGGGTGGTTTGGTCCCCAAGGCAGGGTGTAAGATGTACCTAAATACCCCACATAACGTCCCACCCTCACTTTATGTGAGGCTAAAAGCAGCAGTGAAACACAGGTGGGGTTCAGAAAACCAGATTTTACAGCCTTTGGTCCCCAAGTAACCAGAGCAGTGCTGTGGGTGCCTTCAGGAGATGGGTTCATTTTGTTGAACCCTTAATGAGATGTTATGAATTTTACTTACACTCATCACTATGTAAATGAAAATAATTATAGAATGGCTTGGGTTGGAAGGGACCTTAAAGCTCCTTTAGTTCCAATCATCAGTGGTTTCTTTGACCAGTTCTTTGCTAGTGGCCTTTTTTTTTTTTTTTTAAGATTAATGTTTTGCATTTCTCTGCAAATGTTCCAGCCTTTTTCCCCTCCAGAAATACACTGTGACAAACAAGTGAGAGATACAGAATTGCAGAACCCCAGAAGTTATGAACAGGAGCAACAGCATCTCTTGGAAACCTCTGGATCCAGCAGTAGCATCGTGAATAATCCAACTGGATCTGCAAGCATCAGTGTAATAAGTAAAAATAATGATGAAAAGAAAAACCCAGAAGGATTTCAGCAGGAACACTCACCTCCAGAAGGTTCTCAGCTCCACAGTGGAGACAGACACAGCTCTTCAAGTTCAGGTAGGAATGATCCTGAATGATCCAGAACCTCTTGATATTTGATTATCAATTATTTGTCTTTTTAGCAGAAGTGGCAGGATAAGACATCTGAGTCCTGTTCAGCAGAGAGAAAATTTAGTAACTTTTGGAAAGAAAATGTGATTGTTTTAAGTTGTCATCCTGAGACAGTAAAGAGAGAGTTTTGTCAGTGGAGAAACAGGTATTTAGGGACTAAGGGATCAGGTGGTTGGCACTTACCTGTGAGTCAGTGAGCCAAAGGGAGCAGTAACAAAAGAACATCATCAAAAGCATTTGAAATGACAACAGATGGGCAAGGAATTATTTGCAATCCAGGGCTCTGCATTCATTTTTGTAGCCTTTTTATTTCTGGGGTGATATGTGGATTTCACAGTACCAAGAAAACCCACTAATATGTTACAGAACCAACTCCACCAGCTTAACTAAATTAAGCGAAGCAAGAAGATATTTAGTGTCTAATTTATCTGTAAGTCAAAGAACTGTTCTGTTCTGGTTTCATTCTTCCATGTTGGATGTGGTTTTTGTTTATTTGACAGAACATTCTGGTAACGGAGGAACACAGGTGAACGTGACGTGTATTGTTAAATTTTGCAGCCCAGACTGCAGCTCCCAGTGTCCCGAGCAGGCTGGTTCAACTAGAAGGGATTATGGAAACACTCCCTGTTATTCCCCAACAGGGGAAGAAACTCCCCTTTCAAAAGAAGAAAATGCCTTGAAAAAAGAAAGTGAAATTCACATTGCAGTGAAAAATGAGGACAATTTACTTCAAGACTAACTTCCACCAGAAAAGAAGGTTCCTCTGGGTATTCAAGATGCTGGGATGAAAACCAGTTAAAGGGAATTACAGATCATATGCTGATTAACTGGTAAAATTAATCAAACAATCTCTTGTCTTATGAAACAAACATCATGGTAAATGTAGGTTTCTTACAGAGATTTGAAATTTCAGATGAATATAGACACTGATGCTTTCCAGGTTTTCAGTCTCTTCTGTCGCTTTGCAGCTTAGACAAAGCATTCAAAATTAAAAAAATTGAATGGCCAGCTCCTCCCTTTCTTCTGTGATACCCCAGAAGGACCTTTATGAGACTTGAAAAGGAACATTTTTTGAACTTTATGCCATTAAGTTTTCTCCTGAGACTTCTTGTGATGATAATTTGGGTTCAGGTCTGCCACACGTTAAGAACATGGCTGTGACCAGCACTTCTAAGGGACTGGAGTTAATTTATCATTCTTTCAATGCTCAGAAATCATCCATTTGATTTCAATTTTAAAGCTATTGCATTCAGTTTCCTATCCCCTGTTGTAGTTATCTTTGGAAATATCGTCCTGGATATTTTTTTTATTATTACAGTTTGTTTTTTCTCATTATCAGACCAAATTTCTCAGGTAAATACAGGCTATCAGGAAGTAAAATCTTTTACACAAGCTTTTTTTACAACTAAAATTACAACTGTTATGTCTAAACAACAGCATTTCACTCCCTGTACATAGTTAATTTTGTGTTAAGAAAAAACCCTAGATTGAACTGTTGTTATCCTGGAGTAGGAAGTAAGTTCCTTTTGTTGACAACTCTAGAGTTTGTCACCTTTGTGTCCTGGCTGATGTAATACATTTCCCCAATTGATCCTGACCTCATTTTTGAGGTAAACCATAAATCCAAGATATTTTCCGTGTTCAGTGACTCTTAGAGCAGATCCCTGTGATTATCTTTGCCAGATAGCTCACTGCCCTCAGGTGGCAGAGCATCATCTGTAATAAATGGAATTTACTGAAACCTCAGAACCCGAAAATCCTGTTCTCCTTCACTGCCTGATGACGCTGGAGCTCCAACCACCTCTTACAGAAAATTATTGGAGGTTCTCCTTGAATTAAGTGATTTGGAAGCCAATATTTAGGAACCCACTTCCCATAATTACATTTTACATCTGTGACTTAACTGTCAATTGTGTTCAACCAGAATCTGCAATCCAGAGTTGGAATCCCGTGGGAGTGAAGTCATACAGTGACACATAACTCTTGTCTTATGCCATAAAAACACTGTTGGACTATGTGACCTCTGTACTTCCCTTCCCACTGAACTGTCCTAATCTATCTCAAGATAGGCACAGTGGTTATTTCTGAGGCCTGAGACGTGAAAGGATCTTTTGGAACAACATTTATTCTATTGCTACAAAAGAGTATTCAAATTTTGAATACAAATACAAATTTTAAACTTCCACAAAAGCTATGAGGTTGTTGATGTTATTTCTGGAACTGAGAACTGACAAACAGGTCTGTAGTTCTACTGTGAAAAAATTTTTTACAAATGTATATTAAACTTGCACTTGAAGGTAGTTTTCAGGGAAGACTTTGAAAATGGGCACATTGAAACTACTACAGAGCTGAAGGATTTAGGCAGGAACCTAATTTTTCACAGCACTTCGAACCTCTTGCACTGTAATATTTCTGTCAGCCAATTTTTTCTCTGTCAGCTCCCATTATTGGGGCCATATCGAAGCACCAAAGGCAGATTTTTGAAGAAGTTTAAAACCGTTAAAAAGGAGGATCCTGTTACAGTAGTTAATTTACTGAGTTTTCAAATTAAGGAGCTGTCTCAGAGGCAAAATCCAAGTTTTATGTTGAAGTAGGAAAAATGAGCTTGCATTTGCTTATAAAAAGTTAAAAAGACACAAAACAAAACAAAAAGAGAAATGTATCTTTTTATAAATACATCTATTCTCAAGTTTCCTGACCTCTTTATTAAACAAAATTCGGGTTTCCAGCGTGGCTCTCTCACTGCACAGGTCACCCATCGCAGCAGGCCCGGCGTGCTCTGTGAGGGGGATACTGAGGGGGGGTTACTCCCTTCCCTTCCCAAACCTTCCCTCCTTTCCCTTTCCTTTCCTCCTTTTCCTTTCCTTCTCCCTTTCCTTTCCTTTCCTTTTCCTTCCCTTTTCCCTCCCCTCCCCTCCCCTTCTTTCCCTTCCCTCCCCTCCCCTGCTCTTTTCCCTTCTCTCCCCTTCCCTTTCCTTCCCTGTTCCCTTTTCCCTTTTCCCTCC
>VZRO01007798.1:488266-559530 GCA_013397915.1 Daphoenositta chrysoptera | reverse complement strand
CCGCCGAGGGCAGCGCTGGCCCGGCCGCGGGGGTCTCAGCCCCGCGTGGGGCCCGGGGGTCCCTCAGGGCCTCCTCGCCCGGCGCGGGCCGCTCGCTGCGCGGGGCTCCCCGGGGTCCCTCCCGCCCCGCCGGGCAAGGTGACCTTCGCTTCTCCCCGGCGCGCCGTGCGAGCCCGCGGGTCTCTCTCTGCTGCCCGTGCCCCGTGTCCCCGGCGCTGCCCCGGAGGCTCCGTCCCGCCCGGTTTTGGGTCCCGGGGCGCTGGAAGAGCCCCCCGCCCCTCCGGCCGCTGCCCCGGCTCCAGGCCCGGCTGTGCCTCCCCCTGCGGAAAATTGCATCTTTTTCTGAGGAGAAAAAGGAGCTCGTTTTGAGCCAGGGCCTGGTTTGGGCTCACCCTGACAGCTCTTGTACTGTGTATGTTAAGGAAATTAAAAGACTGTCGTTGAAAATAAATGCCTTATTTTTCTTCCCAGGGCATCACTGGGAAGTTCAGCAGGGCGCTTAGAGAGTTAAAAATATAAAAGCCTTAAAACATTTCAGAGATTCCTATATGGTTAGTTATGCCCCATGAGTTTAGGTTAAGGATGTGATGTACTTTATGTACAGTTTTTAGGGTGACTTCAGGAATGGTTCATGCACCAGAGGGTTTCAGTCACTGGGATGTTTTTCTCCGCTGTGCTTAAATGTTCCTTCAAGATCTTTTCTCTGCTTTGGTTCCAAACGCCTGGAGATTCCTTTTTTAGAGACTTTTTTTTTTTTTTTTAATGATGGTGTAAGAAAGATGACTGTATATGCTTTTCTTTGATATTGAGCTTCTTGTCACTTTTATTATATAATAGTATACTATATTATAAGCTGGTGACCTAAGAGAATGAACACTTAGTCTTTATTTTGTGGAATAATAGTATTGTTTTCGAAAATTGTTGAGAAATTTTACAAAGGCAAAACTGTTTAACGCATTTTATATGAAGCCATGTGGCTGAGCTGAATCGAACTTGCCCGTGCTATTTTCTGTTTCATTCTTCAGGTCAGCACAGTTTCACTTTCAGGCTTTCATTACTTCCTTGGTTCTGGTTATTTAATTTAACTGTTACTTAAATATTTTTACTATCTTTTTATAAAAGAAATAGAATTTTGAATGGGGTTCCAAGAATCAAGCAAACCTCATAATGAGAAAACTCTAAATCTTAATATAAAATTTAAAATGTGACTGTTGAAGTTGTCATTTCCTTCTGTTGTCAGTTGTAAATAAAGGATGTATCTTGCTTTTCTGCTTTGTAGAATTCAATGGTTTAGGCAGGTATGTGGGATTGGGAGAGTTTTGTAAACACAAAATTTGTTCCATTCTAACCTTAAGAAATGGCCTGCATTTTTTTTTTCCTTACTGTACCAGCTGCACCCTACCCTTGCAGGAGCAACGAGTAGTTTTGCAATTCAGTGGTTAAAAAGTTGAACAGGGACTTTGGGATTTTAATGTCCTGATTACCACAGAAGTTGAAACAGAAATGGCTGGAGAAGAGTGAAGGGAAACGTTCAGGAGTGTGACCAGTGGTCCTTCTCTAATGTGGCTTTTTCCCTCTTCAGTGCAATAATCTCTGCTGCCACTTTGAAAACCTGTTGGAGTAACTGTTGATGAGCTATTTTTGGGGCTTGTATCTGATTACTTCCCACACACATGCTCTCCCAAAAAGGGGTTTGGGTAGGGTGAGTTGCTTCACAGATGTCGTGTAAGAATTCTACAAAAATACAGTAGGCTTCAGGCTGTTACTTCAGACCAGGCTGCCAAACCCAGCATGGTGAAAATACTGGCAGCAGAGGTCAAGGAGGCCAGTGCAAATTTCAGATCAATATGGAATTCTGGCCTTTTCTTTTCTGGAGGAGGGTTGTAGATTTGCCTTGTTGAATATTGCAACAAAATACAATGTTTTGGCTAGAAAAAGGATGGAAAGATGAACTTTACATGCAAATGGGAGAGATGTGTAATCACCAGATCTCTGTATGAAGCTGATTTGACACTTAAAGGGCATAGGATAAGGCTTTTTAAAGGTAGAAATCAACCTTAATGCTTTTACTTCTCTTTAGCTAGACCACAGTAAGTATTGAAGTGACAGTGGTGTCAGCTCTGCTTAGAGTGGATATTTCAGACAATAATTTTCTTGGTTTTTTCTTTCAGACCGAGACTAATTATGGAAGAGAAATCCAGAAAATGACAGAAAAACATTAGTTTTCCTCTTCTAGGACAGTCATGTTGGAAGGATTGGTAGCCTGGGTCCTTAACACCTACTTGGGCAAATATGTCAATAACCTGAACACAGACCAACTTTCAGTGGCACTTCTAAAGGGTGAGGAAGGCTTTGTGGTATTTTCTGTACTGTTTTCATACTGTGATGTAGAAAAGTGCTATGTTTTTGTAGTAACTGGAAGGTGGAATAGAAATAATCAGTTAATACTGTGTTTAATGTCTATATAAACCCTTCTAATATAGAGTTTGGTGCTAAACTTTACAATAAACAGTAAACGATCTTGTGTTCTTTGTTGCTTTTAATCAACACTCTTAAGCCAATTTACACAAAATTTTCAAAAGTATGCTTAGCTATCTTAGCACGTTGAATTTATGTCATTTTTTCTGGTACTGTTCAGTAACTTTCCTGTCGAGGTATCATGGCAGGAAGTGTCCTGCACCCTCTTCCCTTTTGGTGCTCGTCGTTACTCCCCTGTAATCTGGTTTGTGTCATGTTGCATCCACGAGTTTTGTACTTTGTACAGAGTCCTCAAATCAATGCTTTCTGTTCACCCTTTGCTGCTGTTATCTGCTGCTCCTGGTGAGAATGTTGTGTAACACCCCAAGGCTTTTCTGTGTGTGCTTTTCACAACACTAAGGACATAAGTAGCTCTTTTGGAAAGACAATAAGGAGAGGTTCTGTCTGTGGCCACAACGAAGTTCAGATCTAGAACCTCACAGAAGATTGCTTCTGGATGACCTCATCAAATAGTTTGAGCACATGACATTGGAAAATTAACAAGTGTATTAAGTAACCATTGTGATCGTAACACAACCTGAAGTGGTAGGTTGGCTGTTCTCATTAAATCCCATTTAATTAAAAAAAAAAAAAAGACAATGCCAGTCGTTTTAGGCTTACAGTGGTCAAGTTGGCTTTCTTTAACATAGTTTTGTTTAGCAGACTTGTCTTTTTATTCTGCTTTGTATAGGTGCTGTTGAATTGGAAAACTTGCCACTAAAAAAAGATGCCTTAAAGGAGCTGGAATTACCATTTGAAGTAAAGGCAGGTTTGTATTTCGCTTGTATGTGCAGGACAGATATTTTCTAAACAGGAAATATTGCATGGAGGGCCTGTGAGTCAGAGGCTTGAACAAACGAGGTAGCCTGATTTTTAGGTTATTTCTGTTTTAGCTTGTTTGTTTCTTACACCACTCTTTCTTTGAGGATTTTCAAGGGTGATAAAGTAAGTTTTCACAGGAATCTGATAGTGTGTCTGTTTTGTTTTTTGAGGTTTCATTGGCAAAATAACACTGCAGATCCCTTTTTATCGTCCACATGTGGATCCATGGGTAATATCTGTCTCAAAATTACACTTAATTGGTGCACCAGAAAAAAGAGAAGAGTTTGATGAGGAAAGGGAAAAGTTGCAAGAGAGAGAACGTAAGAAAGCCCTTCTGCTGGCACTTGAGGAAAAATGGAAGGTGAGTCACGCTTGTGTTTCACAGTGAAAAACCTCTGTGGTGGATGGATTGTATTTAAGTCTCCTAACAAGAGAGAGAACAAATGCACAAGAAATGGAGTTCAAATTTGATTTATACATGCTGACACAGTGCAGTTTCTGCCCTACCACCCCTCACTGTTATGTCGTATGTCCCACATTTGTCGAAGATGTGTAAATATCTTAAGTTAACTTGTTTATTTTTTCTTTATCCCTGTTAACAGTGATTTCAGTGTAACAAAGTATACTGTCTTCTCAGCAGCTGTTACAGTGGTTAGTAATGCTTATCCATGTTTCCTCTTACAGAAAGAGCAACAACAGAAAGGGGAGTCTTACTGGTACTCAGTTACTGCATCTGTAGTCACGAGGATTGTAGAAAACATCGAAGTAAGTCTTTGCTTTTGAGTGGTTGGCAGTTACACATTTGCCTTTAAAATGGAGAATAATTGTATGATAGCAAAAGAAAAGTACAGTGTTGTGAAAGTGGCTCATTTTTGGGGAGAAGGGCAGGGACTGCCAGTATCTGAGGAGAAGGTAGAACCAGGGAGAGTACAAAAACAGAAATGAGGAATAGGGTTTCTCTTAGGTTAAGTATCTAGTAGAAACTTGTTGGAAAATTACAGAAATTAAATATTAAATTGCTCCAGCATTAATGAAAACTACTACTGTCTGCTATAATGATGTAAATATTCTCTTTAGTAATGTTTTTTTTCTGTCCAGTTAAAAATCCAGGATGTGCATCTGAGGTTTGAAGATGGTGTCACAAATCCCTCGCAGCCGTTTGCGTTTGGCATTTGCATCAAAAATGTCTCAATGCAAAATGCAGTGTTTGAACCAGTAAGTGCAGCTTGTACATACAAGAGCAGCTCAGATGGGATGCTGCATTTTATGGGTACTAGCAAATATTCAGTAAAACATGGCATTTTAATAATCTTTTGGTTGTTGTAATAAATTGACTCTGAGGATTTCATATTTTTTATTGGGCACGTAGAACTAAAAACTGCATGGCACATGGTGTGTGATCTTGACTTTACTCCACTTCTTCGACTGCAGGTGGAGAAGCTGATGCGGAAAAAACAGATGGATGTTGCTGATTTCAGTGTTTATTGGGATACCAGTTGCACTTTACTGGGTGACCTTCCTCCTGGGCAGCTACAGGTACATGGGAGAGGTTTTGTGTATGAAAGAGAGGTTGTTGTTAGTCTCCTTTCTGTAATGCAGACCTGATTGATGTAGAATTTATTGGATCTGGTGTTTTAAGAGCAACAGAAGTCTATGGCTTCATGCTTTAATGACAGGATACACGTGCCACCCACAATGGCTGTGCTGTGAAATAGCTTGTTTTACTTTTGAAGAGAGAACATGTTCAGTAAGTTTTTTCCAATGGACTGGCCTTCTAATAAAGTACATTCTAGTACATGAAACCAGAGTGTGCTGATGACTGTTTTACACTCACTTCTTAGAGATTAATTTGCTTGTAACCCCCAGGAAGCAATGGATAGAAGTATGGAAAGTCGTGATCATAATTACATCATGGAGCCTGTCTGCACTTCTGCTCTTCTCAAGAGAAATTGTTCCAAGGAGCCTTTAAGATCCCGCCATACTCCACGCCTGGAATGTGACATTCAGCTTGAGACAATACCCCTGAAGCTCTCCCAGGTAAATACCATTTACCTGCCAGTAACTGGAACAGATATCATAAAACTGTTGCAGTGTTTGTGACAGCTTAAATGCTGTTATTGGAGCATAACATTAATACTCTCTAAAAGATTTTGTTTGAGAGGCAGCTCAAAGAGATGTATTGAGTAAGTTGTTTTAAAGTCAAGCATTCAAAATTATGTATTTATTTTACTGAAACCGATTACTTCAAAAACAATTAAATTGCTGTTTGTTTATTGTAGTAATAGGAAGGGTACATTTGGGGGGGGGGTTTGATCTGTACAATGTACAGTAGCAGCTGATGTTATGTTGATAACCTGACATGGAAGATTTCATTCTGTGTATTTGTAAATAAAGCTGTAAATGGAATGTCACACATGAACTACTAGCTGCTGGGAGAAGATGTGTCACACTGGGGAACAAAATTGTGATAATCTCAATTCTGCACCATGTGCAGGCCATTGACACTGATAAACCAAACCTGTGGTTGGGTTTTTGGTTGGGTTTTTTCCCCTCCTCTTTTCCTGGGAAAACACTCCATATCAACTCACTGATCTGTGTGTTGTTTCACTAAAAGATGCAGTATCAGCAGATCATGGGATTTTTAAAGGAACTGGCTAGAAAGGAACAACAGCTTAAATTCAGGAAGTGGAAACCAAAGGTTACAGTAACAGAGAAGTAAGTACATCTCCATATGTGATGTTGTCAATAGGGTATTTATTACAAGCTATATTAAAAAAACTAGAATGAGACAAATACAAAAACGTACAATATAATCATATGTTAGAGATTCAGTTTTCATGTTCCGTTCCCCTACCTCATAAATCAGTTTTAAATATTCAGATGTAATTCAGACGTGAAATTATCCTTACCTGAGGCTTTCAGTCCAGTCTGTGTAACTCTAAATTTTGTTGCCTGTGCCTGATATGTGGCAGCTGGACTAAATCCCAGTGGAGTGGTGGGGCCCTGGGGAGCTCTGTCCTGCACAGTCTGTAGGACCAGCCCATCTGTGCTGGCTCCAGTGCTGCTGCTTTTCACTGGGTCTCCTGGACCTTCCACCAGTTGGATATCTACTTGGGTTAGGTTTTTTAAACAAAATACTGCTAATACAGTAATTTACAATGGTTTCAGCTGCCGGGAGTGGTGGATCTTTGCCCTGAATGCAAACCTCTCCGAGATCAGGGAGCAGAGACAACGTTCCACCTGGAAGTTCGCGCTGCGCCGGGCCCGCGATGCCGTGTCCTACACGGACCTGTACTACAGCAAGCTGAAGGGGGAGCCACTGTCTGCTGCAGACCAGGTATTCACACTTGAGTTCCTTCTACACTGAGGATTAATCATCTTACATTTGGTTTGTTGAATCTTTTCGTGTTTAAAACCTGGGCAAGCTAAGAAACATTTTTAGTTGTACTGCAGGCCGTTTTCACTGAACAGACTGTCTGCTGACCACAGCTGAGATTTTAATGGTGAAACCTGGGCTTGTGGGAGGTGTGTGTGCTGCAGGGTTCATGTGGTTTTGTTCTGCACTGCAAAAAGCTGTCTGGTTTTTGAGCTGTAACCAGTGTTCACCAAAAATAGCATTAACTGCTATAGAATGCCTGTGACAGTTGGTGACATGCTTTCTTAACTCATGTTCTCTGTAGATCCAAAAGGTATTTAAATACCAGAAATGTGTCTATCCATATGCTTGAGTAGATAATTGGGAAAAATTGTGGCTACTTGACAGTGTGTTTGGGGTTATTTGGGGTGTTTTGTTGGGTTTTTTTTATTTGTTTTGTTTTTCCAAGTTGATTTGGGGATGAAGAATTTAGTGCCCCTAATAATGAACCTATGACCTACTTCAGAAAGAAAAAACCCATGAACTATAATTAGCTGCTTTTTATCTTTAGGTATGTTGGGACTTTTTCTTTAAATCAGTTCAGGGCACCGTGTACCTCACATGTGTTAATTAAAGGTGCAATTCCATACTTTTAAGATGTATGTAATCCTTACTTTTGTTACTTGGAGATGAGCTGTAGGAGTAAGTCAATGTACAGAAAATTTTTATAGTACCTGGCAAAGCCAGGTCTCACAGAGCTTGTACTGTGTTTAGCTGAGCTCTGAAATGTAACAAGGGTAATGGCAGTGGACTAGAAAAAATGTCTTTTGCTTTATTGTTTCATGATAGATTTTTTAGACTTGGGTGAACCATCAGTTCCCACAAACAACTTGTTAATCAGTACAAAGAAGACATGTCTGAGTAACTGACTATGAATACTACATTGTCCTAATTTACCCAGTTCATTTCCTCCACCTTCTTTACTCAAGACAGAAGCTTGTTTTGCTCCTGGCTAAATAAGGCATTCTATTAAAACAATTTATTTTCCCGGGTTTGATTTTTGTTCTGCAAATCTTGCATCTTATTTGTAATAGGAGGATATAGTTGTGATTTTTTAACAGTGTTAAGATAGTGCTAAAATACAATGCAAATAAGCTTTATTTATAATTCAGGGGAATGTAAATTTTACAATTTCCCAAATGAATTTCATTAATTTTTGTGTGCTGAGGCACTTGGATATGATCATTAGTGCCATTTTAGTTTTTTCTACGAGTCCCTAACTCAGTGCAGATATACTTGACATGTTTGTGAACAAGATTCTGTACTCCTTTAATGCAGGTACTTTACCTTTTTTGTCTTTCCAGGCAGAAATGCATCGTATTGAGGATGAGCAGACTTATGAAGAGTTGAAAGTTCTGTATGAGATAGTTCATAATAAATTTCATGACTTAGCTGAGGTGAGAGCATTCTCCATACAGGGTAATATTTGCAATCTTTAAGTGATTATCTGAGGTATTGTTCTGCTGGAGAGCCTTAGCAGATATTTTCTTTGATTTCGAATTGTGACATTAATGCTAAAATTGCAGAAATGCTCAGTTCCTGGAGTCTTTACTGTTGTGTCACTTGCACAGTGAAATCTTGTGTCTCATCATATGATTTTCCCCAGCAGGATCCTTGCCAGAATTCCTAGGTCAGGTACTCTGCATCTTAGAAACAGTGGAAACAAAGGCCTGTCATGAATATTTTCCCAAAATAAACACATGGCAGAAGTGAGCCTCACAGAAGTGGCTTGGGGAACACACTTCATTAAATCCTGACTAATCTCCATAACAACACAACATCATCTCTTGCAAAGACAAATGTTAAAATGTAGAGCTGTGCTTTATGGTCTCAAGTGACTTCTTTGGTTTAGTGTTTCCAGACTAAGATTTAAACAGTGACATTTGGCTTCATATGTCCATAATCGTATGCATATTTATATATTGATATGAATACACTGCAGTTAAGTGATGATATGTTTGTTACTTCTTTGCTGCTGCTCTCCTCCAGGCTGAGTATTGATTGAGGCTATCACTGCTGGAGTGCTGAGTGAATAGGAGATGGAATTGTGTTTTTGTTGTGGCGTTTTCTGTACACTGGTGATACTCTCTCACTCAGCAGCAGTAACCTGTGTGTCTTGAATGTCCAAACACAGAGTGTGAAAGAGCCCTTGCCTGACTCCCTTGGAGGCTCCCCTGCAGCAGGACCTGCCCATGGCAGCAGCACTGGCATGCTGCAGTACCTGCAGTCGTGGTTTCCTGGCTGGGGAGGCTGGTATGGATATGCTCAGCAGACTTACGAAGGTGAACCTTTTGAGGGGCTGCTGCCAGACCCGAAGGAGCCGTGGAATCCAGAGGACATACTGGGTATGGAAACACAGGGTTTGCTGCCATGGTTCAGCTGGTCCAGGTGTGCAGAAAGAGCTCGGTGCCTGTTCTGTTGAAGGGTTCTCTGTCCCTGATGTACCCAGGCAGCAGAGCCTGCCTAGAGCTGAGCACCCTGGGCTGTGTGTCAGTACCTGCCTGTTTCCAAAGTGATATGTGGAATATGTTTGCTTCCACTGTCACTGTCATTTGTGGCAAAGAGCTTTGGGACTTCTTCTGTTCAAGTGTGTGTGGGGGGTCCTGTGACTGGGTGTAACAGGAATAGTACTGGGTTGTTGGGGTCTTTGTAAATTCAGGCTTACATTACCTCGTTTGAAATAGAAGAGTTCTATGGAATATTCAGTTTTTTTAAGGAAAAAGGTATATCTGGTCTATTTCTTGTTTCTATTTCCCCCCCAAGAGCTGTAGAAATCTTTATTTTCATATTCACAGGAACTTTCTTGTATTTCAGTAGCCCTCCAGAAACTTAATTTATTTAATGCATTGGTTTTGGTTTTGTTTTTTATTAGGTGCAGATGAATTTTTTGATCCTGCTGCAGATGCTTCCAGCATGAATACCTTTACCAAGAGAGATCATGTTTTTGCTAAATTAAATCTACAGCTGCAGGGTGGCTCTTTCACTCTATTGCATAGGAAGAAGAAGGTAGTGCGTGCTGAAGAGACTGCTTTTATGCAGCTGGAGTTTTCAGGTATTAAGCCCATTTCTGTTCTTTCTTAAAAAACACAGAGCTGCCTCACAATCGTTGTACTATATAACAAATTTCGATGTTAAATTTTTTAGTAGAAGTTAATATATATAAAGACTTCAAAAATACTTGTTTGTTGGACGGTATTTTCTTATTTGTAAAATTTAAATAAAATCTATGCTGTACTAGAAGAAACAAAATAATTTTATGTATTTATATTCCAGGTGTAAAGATCTTGGCAGAATCCCTTCCTCGCAGAAAGTCTTCCCTTCTCAAAGTTCAGCTTGGTGGTCTTTTCCTGAGGGATTTGGCAACAGAAGGGACCATATTTCCTGTTCTTGTTTTCCCAAATCCTGTAGGTGAAAAAAACCCTATAAGTTACTATGTGGGATGCATAATTGTGTATGAAAATAATTATACTCCAAAACTCAAAACGTTTCTTATCCCAGAAAGGGAACACAAAAGTCTTAAAGTTTCCACCTGTTAAATTTACTTTTTCCCTCTCTTTCCAAAATAGTTCGTAGAACTCTTCATTTTTTACTCTATATGCTTGTGACTTTAACCTTTCAGTTATATGTGGTGGGAAGAAGATAATTTGTTAAACAGCATTTGATTTTTGGAACAATCAACTTTGCTGCTTAATCAGTGATTGTTCTTTTCCATAAAGCTCTGTGGCCCAAGTCATGTTTCTATTTCACCTGTATACTGGTACCCTAAATGCAGGAATAAATTGTAGAAAAGATTTCAGTTTCTCTTCTGAGTGAAATTTGAATCTAATGCCATGAGGATTTCCCATGTATTTTGTACTTTGTACTGGTTGCAATTTGCACTTCAGAGTTCAGCCTGTCTGCTGCAGGAGTGGAGTGTTTGCCTTCTTTCATTTGACCATGTCAGGGAAAAAATGCATGTAATAATCTCAGACTATACATATACTTCAACAGAAAAGACTTTTATGCTTATTATCAGGTGGCTTGGTTGATTTTATCTAAACAATCTTTCTCTTTTAAATTCTTATTAGCAAAAAGAGGTTGGCTGCATGTCTTCCTTTGGACTCCAAAGTTTGTCCTCAGAAATGACTAATGAGAACACTGGTAAAGATTTCATTTTATGTTTGATGAGATAATTCCTACAAATCAGAAATTTCAAAACTAAGTGCCTAGAGTTTGAATTAATGCAAATGCTTTTGCAAATGGTAAAGATAAAATCATAGAAGCTTTGTTCAGATGTAAGGATGCATGCAGGTTGACTTTAAAGAAAGGAAGAAATTATGTATTTCAAGACAACAGAAGTTGCACTTACTCTTTGCTTTGGTTTAGAAAGAAATTGATAGGAATTCAACATTAGGACCCCAATTATACCAACATTTTTGTATATATAAACTTGTTGAATTCTGTTGATTGTAGAAGTTGATCATGTTACTTCCTTTTCTGTTACTGTGGAATTCTTAGACACTTCTACTTTCCCAGTAGTACCAGTTAAAAATTAGTTATTAAATTCTTTGGGAGTTGTTTTTTTGCTTTTGACTTTTTTTGTTTGTTTTGGGTTTTTTTATAGCTGCTTTTTGTGACTCATTTTTTATTCAGTTGCAGATCCTGATGCCCCAGTATTTGAGATGCTTTATGAAAGAAATCCAATTCACAGCACTTTTGAGAGGCGCCTGGAAGTCAGTACCAGACCTCTAAATATTATTTACAATCCACAAGCCATTAAGAAAGTAGCTGACTTCTTCTACAAGGGAAGGGTTCATACCTCAGGTTAACCTTTAATGTGTTTTTTTGGTGGGGTTGGGGTTTTGCTGGTGGAATTACATCTTTTCTTGTTTTTGATTTTTATTTATTTTCATTCTTAGAAATGAAGCACTCATCAAAGAATCTTCACTTTAAGTTCAAATTTAGCAATACTTCATGTCTTCTCTGGAGGGTTTTGTTTCTTTGTTTTGTTCTTTCTTTAACTAAATCAGGGATTTTGCTTTGGCAGACACCTGCAACTTCTGCTTTAAAATTGCAAGTTGCTGCTATACCCCATGGTGGATGATCATGCCACCTAAATTAAAATCCATAAATAAGGAGAGGGGGGTTGTTCCTGTCATCTGTTCTGGAAGTTGATGGAGTTTTTTTGAGAGGGCAGTTAAAAGAGTATTTCTATAGTAATGATACAGAGGAAATAGTATTTTGATTCCTGTTGTATCTCTTGTGTTGATTAGATAAAGGCTGACCTTTGTTACAGCTTCTTGAGATACCTTGATTTTTAGATTTGAACATACTGGTTCCATCAATTTCTAAGGGCAGCAAGATTTAGGGTTCTAGCAGCTAAGCCTGTAACACTTTAAAGTGGCCACCTTTGCAGTTTTGGTTGTTAAAGTTCAGTTTCTGAGGAAATCAGAGTTGACAGTAAGCAACATTAGGAGCATTAAAATGTTCTTGAAATACGAATTATTTTTCTGCTAATTATGGTAAATACCAAAAGATTCAAGTTACCTGGCATAAAGGTGTGTGTGTTGCCTTTTCTCACAAGGTGAGAATATTCCATAAATATTCAAGTTTAAAACAAATAAACCAACCAAGCAAACAGAAAACCACTGCCTACATGTGCACATCTTAATGTTCAGTTAGAATTTCCTCTGTGGACACCCTTTCTATCTTCCTCAAATTTAATTACTTGGGCTGAAGGTCTGTAAAATAAAGACCAGAAAAAGGTTTGGGAAATGTTTTTTTAGTGGGATTATTTGTTTTGTGCTTAGATACTTCCTTTTCTCTGTGCAGCAGCCTGGTGAATAGGCACAGGCAGTGGCTTTCACCTGCTGTGTTTTCCTGTTCTGTATTTTACTGCTAAAATTTAAAATAAATCTTTTATTTTTTCTTTTCCATTTTTAATTCTGATTCAATAAGGGGTGAACAAAGTTATACCTAGTCAGTTTTCCCTCTCTTGTGCAGGTTTTGGTTATCAGTCTGAGTTAGAGGCAAGAGTGGCTGAAGCTGCCAGAAGACAGTACAACAAGCTGAAAATGCAGACAAAAGCTGAAATCAGACAAACGATCGATCGTTTATTAGTTGGAGACTTCATTGTAAGTTTTTGACCCCAAAATGTTTATGCAGACTTTTAGCCTTTTGGTTTAGGACTTGGAGCTCTGAAGAGTGAGGTTTATTGTTGTTTGTGTGATGTTCTTTGTGAGCAGGAGGGGAGTTTTGCAGGTAGTGGTGTAGATTCCTTTTGTTGTCAGTTAGTCCAGGCTTGAGGTACAGGGGATGTTTTCACCTGCTGAAAATGTTTCTTTATGGACTGCAGTGGGAGTCTGTGGTTTAATAAGGTGCCAAACCTGAGTGTGGCTGGAGTTTGTGACAGTCAGCTCATCAGGAGAAGAAGTGGCTAATTAGATGTTGCATGTGGCTTTTTTTGATTTGTTGTCTTATGGGCTACTATATCTTTCTTCTTAACTTTCAGGAAAACAGCAAAAGCTGGACAGTGTGCCTTGATATCTCTGCCCCTCAGGTGATCTTTCCTGATGATTTCAAATTTGTGGATCCTGTGTTAGTTGTTGTAGATCTGGGAAGAATATTACTCACTAATTCTCAAGGTATGATCTAGAATTATTGCAGCTTTCCTTCTCTTTCTATCTTTCAGAAAGTCAGAGCTTAAAAAAAAGGGTAGAAGAGTACAGGGAAGTTTTGAGGGGTGTTCCTGCTTTGTAAAGTAGAAAAAATTCCTTTTCTTAAGATAATAAAATGCAAGTTAATATCAGGCAATAAAGGCAGTTGGATAAAACCTTCTGATGATAAAAATGTTGTAATTAAGTAGCTCTTACCTTTCATTGATTTTCAGGATCAGAAGAATTGTGTGGGCAGAGTAATGCGTTCTTTTTCTGACAACTTGGTTAAAAGTAAATCATGTAGTAAGTGGGTTAAAAATGAGACAATAGTGTCTTTTAATAGCTTCTATACTACATTGTGATTGACACCTCTGTGAATGTGGAAGTGTAGTAGGTTTCTTATTGAGGAGAAAAGACAGTGGAAGGAGGCAAGGGCAGTACTAGATATGCTTTGTGTTAAAAAAAATAGGACTTCAGACAGGATAATCAGATAATGATAGAAAACATTTGAGGAGGGAGAAGAATACGTTTGTTTATTTGTTTGTTTACTGTTTTTTTAATCCACAGAAGACTCTAAGAGGAGTGCAGGTGCCATTTCTTCAGAAGTCAATGAATTGAGTGATGAGGAATATAAAACACCTCTTGCAACTCCTCCCAATACTCCACCACCAGAATCCAACAGCAATAGTGGCATCAAAATGTCTGAATTTACTGGAGTAGAAATAAGTGAAGAGCAGCTACAAGCACACTTAATGAGTAAAAAAATGTATGAGAGATACACACTTTCTTTTATGGACCTTCAGATCATGGTGGGCCGAGTGAAAGACAACTGGAAACATGTGCAGGACAGTGATGTGGGTCCAACTCACGTGGTAGAAAAATTCAATGTTCACCTGCAGCTGGAGCGCAGACTGATCTACACATCTGACCCAAAATACCCAGGGGCTGTCTTGTCTGGCAACCTGCCAGACTTGAAAATTCACATCAATGAAGACAAAATCCTGGCTCTGAAGAACTGTTTGACGCTGCTGAGTACATCTGAAGCTAAGTCTTCAGATGCCCTACATTTAGGGAAAGACAAGATTTTTGCAGAGGGAGACCAGTTTGGTAGTTTGCATGATTCTGTTATGAATCTAACACAGAGTGTTGTCATGCTGGAGCAACACACCCGGGAAGTTCTTGTGGAATCCCAGCTGCTTTTGGCTGAGTTCAAAGTAAACTGTATGCAGCTGGGTGTTGAGAGTAACGGGCGGTACATCTCTGTGCTCAAGGTTTTTGGCACCAATGCCCATTTTGTGAAAAGGCCTTATGATGCAGAGGTGTCCCTGACTGTCCATGGCCTGTTACTGGTTGATACTATGCAAACATATGGAACAGATTTTGATCTTTTGATGGCTTCTCATAAGAACCTGAGCTTTGATGTGCCAACAGGAAGCCTTCGAGACAGCAGGGCTCAATCCCCAGTTTCTGGACCACAAGATGCACGTCCCATTGATGGGGCTGGTTTGGCAGAGAGGTGCACTACAGCCTCCAGCACCTCACCTGGTCACAATGGCAAAGATCAAGAGTCCTTGATAAAACTGGAGTATCAGTTTGTGAGTGCAGAATGCCCATCGATGAACTTGGATAGCAGTCTGCAGGTGATCTCTGTACAGGTGAACAACCTGGATATCATCCTTAACCCAGAGACTATTGTTGAACTGATTGGGTTCCTCCAGAAATCTTTCCCCAAGGAGAAAGAAGATTCTAGTCCTCAGCCTTTAATAGCTGACTTGGAGAGAGGTTGGAGGGAACAGGAAACATTCCAGTCTACTTATGCACAGAACACAGAGGTAGCAGTGGATATTCACTGGTTAAATGTTCTTCTCCTCAGGACGGTTGGCATGACAAATGGAGAAAAATATGGCAGGAAAATTGCAACAGCCAGTATTGGTGGCACCAAAGTCAATGTCTCCATGTGTAGTAAACTGGATGTGAATGGCTCTCTTGGATGCCTTCACCTTATGGATCTGACCCAGGACAATGTCAAGAACCAGTATGTGGTGAGCATAGGGAACACAGGCAGGTATGAAAGTCTCATTGGCGATGCAAATTTCTTTGAATCTTTATTTTTTAGGCTTGATGATGGAAATAGCCTTCCAGATGCTTTAAGTTTCACTTTCACAGAAAAGTCAAAAGAGGAGTGTTCTCTCAACCTCAAAATGGCCTCCTTGCACTACAACCACTCAGCCAAATTTTTGAAAGAACTGACTTTGTCTATGGATGAGCTGGAAGAGAATTTCCGCAGCATGTTGAAAAGTGCAGCTTCAAAAGTTACTACAGTCTTGGCAACTAAAACTGCTGAATACAGTGAAATGGTTTCTTTGTTTGATACCACACCACGATCAAGAGATGTTGCCAGTGCAGAAGATAATGAAGGCCTTGCATTTGGACCACAGCCCCTCAAAACTGATACTATCAAGCTTATATTAAACATAAACATTGAATCCCCAATTGTCTCCATACCTCGAAAGCCTGGTAGCTCTGAACTGCTTGTAGGTCATCTAGGACAAATATCAATTCAGAATTTTGTACCAGGAGAAGATGAGTCTACAAGTGATAGGCTGCAAGTTGAAATTAAAGATATTAAGATGTATTCATTAAATAGTAGTCAATTTACAAACAAGAAGGAGCCTGCAAGTGAGATACCCCATGGACCACATTCTTCCTCAGGTCCTGCCAGCATTACCAGCCAGGAAGAAACACATTTTACTCGTCATGACTTCTTTGAATCATTACATAAAGGCCATGGTATGTTAATCAGAGGAGTCTTAATTATTGTAATGTGAGTAGCATATGTGTTAAAAATGTGTATGGACCATAGGTCTGATTTTATATTCTGCTTCACCCATCCTACTAAAATACATTGGTCAATTTTAATGACAATGGGCTATTTATTGTATTTGTATCTTATTTTGGTCTCCTAAGCAAAATCGGAATTGTGCCTTTTATGCAGAAATTGAGCAAAACATAACCACACAACCTTAGTCCAGCATTGCTCAGATTCTGAGCAAGTTCAATAGCTACTGTGTTATCTCTTCCATACAGTATTTATGGGATAACCAGTTCACTTGTTCTAATGTTGTTTTAATTTCACTTTCTCTTAAAGCTTTTCACATTCTGAATAACACCACCATCCAGTTTAAATTGGAAAAGATACCACTAGAGAAAGATTTGGATTTAACTTTTCCTCTGTGTAATGAAGACTTTGGAATATCAAGCATTATGAAGATTGAAGGGAAATTTGTGAACCCTCTTCAGGTACAGAAATATAGTATTTCCACTATCAATATAAAAGTATTTCCCTGCATAGGAGATAAGTGTTTTTCAGGCCAGTACCTTCAGGTTTAACATGTTGATAGTTTAGAAGTCAGATCCTTATACATATGGTTAGAAGAGACAGTCTTAAGTCATAATAATAATGACCAATATTTAATCTTTTTTGGGGGCATTTTAGACATCTTTATGAATTAGTATAACTTTTGCTTATGTTGAACGCGGAAGGAAAAGTAAATGTGTCACTGTCCAAATAAGTTTATTTGCAGTTCTAGTTGAAACTAAGCATTAAAATGCCATTACCTTGAAAAAATCTCTGCAGGAGCAGAGGCTAAGTAGAATGTTTGTTTCATATATTACTGTGTAAGCTCAGGTGGTGAATTATTTTTAACTAACTCTTTGTGGATGGTTTTTGCCCAGGCATACAAGGTATCCTATTGTAGGATCCCACCCCTTGTGTTTCTAGGTGGTGTCATCTTGCAGAGCTGATACAGAAGAACTGTTTTGCTTCAGTTTTGCATTGTACTTTGTTTTTTTCGTGGATGAACTTAAAATTTGTGTGGTTTGGAATACCACTTATGTGTTTTAAAACATATGTATTGATTCTGTTAATATAGAGAGCTCCATTGTGAGGATTGTTTCTTTTCTCTACGTTGTAGGTGGTGTTAGCAAAACATGTATATGAACAAGTCCTTCAGACTCTGGATAATTTAATTTACAGTGAAGACTTGAACAAATTTTCGACCACTTCTGTATCTCCAACTGGTCTTAGTTCTCCTTCAGCATCACTTCATAGTACAGGCACAGAATTCTTGAGTGAACGGAAGGAAAATGGCTTATTCAGCCACTCTAGTTTTAATTCTGTTCCAAACAAGCCCTTAGCTATCAGGGAAACAAAATCTTTTACTCAGATTCAAGCAAACTTTCACATCTCAGAGCTCCAGGTTCAGTTAAGTGGCGATCTCACACTTGGGGCACAAGGTCTTGTGAGCCTTAAATTTCAGGATTTTGACGTTGAGTTTGCCAAAGATCACCCTCAGACCTTGTCCATTCAGATTGCCTTGCGTTCCCTGCTGATGGAAGATCTCCTGGAAAAGAAACCAGACTCTAAGTATAAGAACCTCATGGTGTCCCGTGGAGCACCCAAACCATCCAATTTAGCACATAAGGAGTATCTTTCACAGTCCTGTCCCTCAGTATCCAATGCAGAATATCCAGATATGCCACGGTCCCTCCCTTCCCATATGGAAGAAGCACCCAATGTCTTTCAGCTGTACCAAAGACCAGTTTGTGCCTCCCGTAAGAAGCAAAAGGAAGATGCTGATTCTGAGTATCCTCTGACTCCACCTCCTTCTCCATCAGCAGACAGATCCCAGTTGCCCTGTGGAAAAAGTAACTTTGATGATTCATTAGTTCATATCAATATATTTCTAGTGGATAGGAAACATCCTGAATTTTCTACTCGCTATAACAAAATTAACCGTAGTGTAGATGTTGATTTTAATTGTCTAGATGTGTTAATAACTTTGCAAACTTGGGTAGTGATACTGGATTTCTTTGGGATTGGATCCACTGCTGATAACCATGCTATGAAGCCGCAGCCTGAAGATACTCAGCAGACAATCAAATCAGAAATAAATTCCTTGTCAGCTTCTCAAGCCCAAGAGCCTGTAAACACTAAGCTGGATCTAAAGGTATACTTGAGATGCAAAACAGTAATTGGATTGTCTGTCATAAAACATCTGGTTTATAGAAACTTAAGGTGACATTTACATCAAGTGTTTTATATTCTAGTGGGGAGTGTACATAAATGCAGAAACAGATCTAAAATGTGTGGAGTTAAAAAAGAAACAAGGAGTTCTAGAAAAGCAGAACATATGCAAAATGCTTGGCTCCCTTGCTCTGTGACCCTCTCTTGAATGAAAAGGTTGCTTCAATATTAAAGACCTAACATGCCACAATTGGCACTGTGCTGTTCTAGGTGCTATGAAATTTATTTATGCAAAAAAAGTCTGCATTTTATAAATATACATCCATATATGTTTGTACATCTATATGTATAAACATGTTTTTTGAAAAACACATTATGTATGTGTAAATTATATAGTCTTTGCCCAGAGGCCCTGCAGTCTAACTTATATGTGACAAATCTTGAAAGAGAAGAAGATGAAGGTAACAATGCTGGGATTTGTTCTTGGCCTGATAATTCTGAATTGCTTGGGAGACCCATTAATGTGCAAACAAGGCAGTAAAAATGTTGCTCTCCTTCAGTGTCTCCCAATCAGATAATTGTTGTTTGTCATTCATTTGCTACGGTGCAATTGTCTTGAAAACAAGCTAAACAAGATGTTTTAAGCTCTGAAGTCATGTTGTTTCATACCAATTTGTTCCTGTTTTGTTTGCCCAGGTCCATTCTTTATCCTTAGTCCTGAATAAGACAACCAGTGAGCTTGCTAAAGCCAGTGTGGCAAAACTTGCAGCTCACTTGGAAGTGATTGGTGAGTAGATTGAAGGGTTCAGGTTGTTTGGAGCTTAAAATAAGATGAGGTGTGCACTGGAATTATGATTTTAAATGTTCTTATTTTGGTGTTCATTGGGGTTTTGTGTGTTTTTCTTGGGTAAAATGCATTCTCCTCCCACTGCTTCTTCCTCTGCTTTTTCAGGGTTTATTTTAAGTCCTGGCATCCCTCCCAGTTGTCACCTTTCATCATTTTAGCTGAGATTGGCTGTGATTTTAATACTTCATTTTCACAGAGCAGAACAATAGTTTTTATTACTCCTTTAGAGGAAAAAAGGAGTTGTGTCTAGGTTTCACAAATCAAAGTGGTGTGATCACATGATGTGTGTAAAGCCTAGAGTAATGTGTGGGTTAATACAAACTTTGTAGCAGAAAGACTTGATTTTCGTTGAACATGAGGTTTAATGTTTAATTGAACTGAGTTATTTAATTACTTGTAAGGAGGCTATGCCCCTAAGAGAAACTTTTGGGGTTTAGTAACTGATCTGTGCTTGAGGATCCTGATTGTCTGTGCTTTGTTTTGCAGAGGGAGATTTAGCCTTGCAGGGAAGTATTGGAAGTCTGTCCTTAAGTGATCTTACAGCTCATGGAGAATTTTACAGAGAACGTTTCACTACAAGTGGTGAAGAAGCACTCATTTTCCAAATCTTTAAGTATGAATTTAAACTTCTTGTTACTCAATATTAGCTTGGTACTCCATTAACTTCCAGCCCAGCCCCCCCCAAAAAAATCAAACCAAAAGTCAAACAAATCCAGAAAACCCAAGCCCACAACTGTCAGGGCAGCATGATTCTGCTTTGGCCTCTTGGGACTTTAATGGGACTTAAAATATTTTCAGTCATAAACTTAAGATTTTTAACTTATCTTTGTCCTGCAATGTACAAAGAAATGGAAATGGAAAAGTAGTCTTTAATTTCCCTTTAAAGCTGTTCTTGAAAGTATTTACATGATAGTTTGTTCCTAGCTAAAACAGTTTTTTTTTTAAAAATTGGAAGAGGTTTTCAACTGATGAAATAGATTTTCCGTTGCTCCTTAATTTTGGAATGAGGGGTTTGCTTTTGTCATAGTGTAAATTTAAATTTCTTTGTTTTGTTTAAAGTAATAGTTCTTATCCTGTGATGTTTCCTGGTTTTCCAATTATCAGATTAGAAATTATCCAAATAATGTTATGGAATTAATTTCAAATACGGCAGCACGCTGATTCAGAATTGAATGTACACATTATCCTGCAGTGGAGTACTTACCCTAAAAGCCACTGTTGTGATATAAAATCACCAAAGGTCCAACTGGTATGCAGAGATTGAAGGTACATTCCAAATGTGGAATTTTCCTGTTTGCTTAATTAAAACTCAGCAGCACTTACATGTACAGAATTTAGAGGTAATTAATACAAACCTGATTTTTCATGTTTGGAACTCAAATAGTGTTAATTACATGCTGCGAACATGAGTTAAATCCTCTATATTACTATTTTGAATGCACCTGCATGTCTTCTGCTGCTTGTAAAATGTAGTGAAGACTGGTAAATTTTACTTTCAACCCTTCTCCCAGGTATGGGAGGCCAGACCCACTGCTGCAGAGGGAGTGTGACATCCGTGTGACCCTGAGGATGGCCTCTGTCCAGTATGTGCACACCCAGCGCTTCCAGGCCGAGGTGGTGTCTTTCATCCAGCATTTCACTCAGCTCCAAGATGTCTTGGGGAGGCAGAGAGCAGCAATTGAAGGACAAACAGTATGTCTGGGCCTTTTTTCTGTTCTTTCCCAGCCTGTTTTTTGCCGTGGAAATGCAATATATAATTTACGTTAATGTGTCAACTCAAGTGAGATGAAATGGTGGGAGGTTTTAGAGTTTTGGTGCTGGTAGAGATTTCTCAGGCTCATCTTGTAGGCAAGAGACCTTATTTAGAACCATCCTGCTGCTGTTTGAAAGTGCAGAATACCAAATTTGCACATTACTTAAAACTTTGGCACCTGGATTCTGCAGGATGCACTGGACAAAAAGGGTCAAGGTGTTATCTTGTCTTATTCTCCACTGTTCACCAGGTAATGATACCTGAATTAGGAGAGCCAAGTGAGAAGAGAAGTTCTGTTCCACTCAGGTGTGTGTCTCTGATTTAGTTCAATGGCTGGTAGGCTGAGAAAATCAGAACTTCTGCATGGTAGAGTGTATCAAGATAGAGAATATCAATACTCTATATACAGAATATATATAGAGTATGTAGGGCATGATAGAGGGTTTCAATAATCAGGAGAGCCATAGACCACACAACCTCATGTGGGAATAATTAATCAGTAGTCTTCGTTTTAAGCTTCTCAGAATTGAAGGAAAGGCAGTGAATACTTGGATATTAAAATGCTTCATTGTGCATCAGGTGGGAAGTTTGAATCTGAGTTTGAAACATCTCTTCTAAATGATGGGGTTTTGCTTTTTGTAACGAATTTTTCTTAAGTAGTTTGTTCTGTAGTGAGCTGAGTAGTGTCTGTTCTGCCTCTTAGTTCAGGGGTGAAAGGATGTGTCGCTGCTGAGGCTGCATCTGTTGCACAGGTTTTTCCTGTTTGTATCATAATACTTTTTAAATGAACATTTATTCTCTGCCTAAAACAAGAGTTTGAGGGGTGGTTTTTTGGTTGCTTTGTTGTTTTTGTTTGGCATAAACTCTCACCATATCTTAATTTTGTAAATCAAGGGGTCATGATCTTGAATTCAGTACTAATCAGTGGGAAATAATCACCTGCATTCTGCAATTTTTGTGATTATTTTTTAAAATGTACTTCTGCTCTTCCCAGGTGAGAGATAAAGCCCAGCGAGCTTCCCGAGTTCTTCTTGATATTGAAGCTGGGGCTCCTGTTCTGCTTGTACCTGAGAGCTCCAAGTCCAACAGTCTAATTGTAGCTAATCTGGGAAAACTGAAAGTGAAGAACAGATTCCTGTTTGCAGGAATGCCGGGTACCTTTTCATTAAAGAACAAGGTAGGAACATTACTTCTTAATTTAGCAGCTTGTAGTTTTGCTAGTTCTTGTGCATTTTATTTCTAAATCAAAATCGTAAATCATTCTCACATTTTACTTTATATATTGACTTTATACTTCTAGTAATGAGAGTCTGTGCCATGTGCTGGCAAATCTTAGGGATTTGCCTTGCAGCTGATTGTGCTGTGCTGCCCTTCCTGCCTTGGGCTTATTGTCTGAGGCATTGGGGCAGAGGGGAGACTGAACTGAGTGTTTTGGGAGAATGGAGGGAAGAAAGGAGGCTGAACTCACTCCAGCTGCTCTGGTGAGGAAGCAGGACCCAACTGGGTGCACACCTGGACGTAGGACCAGGACAGGCTTTTGGCTCACCTTGTTTGGTAACTCCAGCTCTTCACCACTCAACATTTCCACAGTGTGAGTGGCAGAAAACAGGGGTCTGTGGTGGCTGAGACTTGCTCGAGCACACTGGAGAATAGAATTGGGTTTATTTGTTTTTCTGCTCTCAGTGGAACTGAGTGTGTGGAGTTGCTTTGATGAGGTGAAATCTTGGGAAAGGTTTCCAGTGCTTGCACACCTGGCAAGGCACAGGATGGGAGTAGCTGGTGCTGCTCTTGAGAGATGCAGCCACAAAATTTGAGGTAACGATGATCCATCTTGGATGGCTTTCTATATCTAACCCATTCAACAAAGTAAGGAGTTGTCTGGGAACCCCCTAATTCCATTCTGAAGGCATTAGAAGTTAGATGGACTAAATTGCTGCAGTGGTTTTGTGGTGTGTCTGTTGCCTTGATCTGATTTGTATCTACTTGTGTTTTTGCTGTAAGGAAAGGACTGTGATGTTGGGTTGTTTCCTGTGCCATAGTGTGTTGATGTAAGTAAAGGCTTGTAAGCACTAGACTCCTAAATTAATGTTATAAGTTAAAGAAAGTGTGCACAATAATTTCATTTCAGCCTAAAAATACTGTGTTATATAGTGCTGCAGAAATGTAGGTGTTTGAAATGGGTTTAGGTGGGGTTTGGCTTTTTTTTTTGTTGGTTTTGTTTTCATTTTTCCTCTGTCCTATGTTTATTTTTGAGGATCGGATTTTACAAGGCAATGCATACAAGGATCCAGTTTTATTTGAGGTATTTCACATCTTTATAGCAGTGTTCAGGTGCTCCTCATTCATTCTAAACAAGAGAAAGCATTCTTCTGGAATTCAGCACTTTAAAAAGTCACTCCATTTATTAAAAATTATGTTCCTGTTCTAAAGATTTTGCTGAATTCTATAAGAATTGGATGTAAATTTTTTGTGGTGTGCTCTTTGTGCATGTCTGAGGAGCTGCTAATTTGGATTTAATTGCATAAATTTATAGATTTATAGATGATGTGATGATTTTCCTTTGCATGTACTTTTCAGTCTTGTCTATACAGTATGAAGTTAAATGTTAATGTCCTCAAATTCTTTTTTCTTGAAATCCTTGATTGTGATTGCAATTAATTTTTCCAGGTTTTTTCTAATATTTAAAAACCATGTAAGGCAAGAAAATATTAACAATTAAAACCAGAAAGGGAAGTTTATGATAGGGATTGATGTGGCTTCAGAAGCTGGATACAGAAGGAAGGTGGGAAATGATAGTAACAATACAGGAGTCAGGGGTAAAGTGAGCAATCTTGGAGTAAGCAGTGAGTAGATCACCAAAGATCATTGCTACCTGCCATGTGGGGCATGAGGTTAATTAACTGAAATCAGGACAGACAAATCCCAAAATTGGCTTTGGAATATACAGGTGGTATGGAAATCTCTTCCACCAGACATATCACAGAGGTGTTGGGGCTGTTCCATCACAGAAGGCTATCAGATTGGTCAAGCAGAATTTTTGGGAAAAGAAATTCCTAATGTTTATGTAACTCTTTTCCTAGGGAGATTGGTAGGTTTTGGATGCAAGACAACTCATGGATTTCCACTGGATATGTTGTGGTGGGGAGATGTCTAAAATGTTTTACATCCATATAAATGAGCTTTTCTTTTTTCACCTGTGAGGAATTTACCACTAAGTGTAGGGATTTATCCAGCCTTAAACTGCAGGAGAATTTTGGGACACATTTTGGTGTGACAACTGAAGTATTTAAAGTGCATAAAATCTACGTATGTGGAAGTGTTAGTTCACATATTCTAATAAAATATGAAGTTGCTGACATAATCTTGTAGAAATAATGGCATATGTTATTTTCATCACCTGAAAAACAGCTTTAAATATTTACCAGTTTTTATTCTGCAGAAATCTTGACAGTCTTACCCCTCCATTTTGCTATTAATTTAATTTACATGAGAGTTTTTCAGTTCTATGCAAAATCCTCTTTTTTTGAATTAGTTTCTCATTGAAAAGATTCCACAGCTTTTTGGGGAAGGTTGCTGAATTTTAAAGAAAGTGTTCTCACCTGCTGTTAAGGCTACAGAAGAAAAGTTTGGCCATCTCTCTACAGCAGAAGATATTGGCATTCCAGTAACGTTCTTAATTTTGACAGGAATTTGTCACAGCTTGAACCTTGGTGCATTGGTTCCTTAGAATTTAAAAAAAAAATCTAATGTTAATTAAAAAATTCCTTTCATCAGCAGGATTCGGTTCAGTTTTCCTCTCCTTTGGGAACCCCAAAACATAGCGTGAAGAAAACAAGTGCTGATGAGTCCAAAGTAGCCATGGAAGGATTGGTCATGAAAAAGCCATCAGGAACAAACATTTCTAAGCTGAAGAGTGAGCCTGCAGTGAGCACATCGAGTAAGCAGCAAGGGCAGCCATCAAAGCTGCCTGTTGTCCCAAATCCTGAGAGCCCAGGTATGTGAGAGCAGCAGAAACCCCGTGGAGCTTCTTTTGCCTGGTGAAAAAACAGAGATATATTGCTTATACCTTAAGTGACACTGAAAAAGTGTGAGGCTCTGGGTCTGAAGATTGTAGATTGGAGAAGAAATGGCTTCTGAGACTTTAAGGCTGATTTTTGCAGCTTAAAGGGTTAGGGAGTTGTAGTTCAGTTTCTGGAAGAACAATCCTGCAAATTGGGTGTGTTTTGAGATGCATATTGCAGACATACAAGGAGTGTACTTGGACTTCTAATAAAGAATTTATGTTTGCCTGCAAATGAGCTTGGTATCTGGTAGTTACAGATATTGATGAACACGAATTAAAAAATTTTAAAATTGAATAAAATCGAGACTAAATTAAATTTCTGTTTAAAAGTAAGCTGCATTAGTTTTGTACAGATTCTGTTTTTCTTCCTTAATGTGTTATCTCCTGTGCACTTGCAGAGGATCACATCTGCCTCTTAGACTGCATTGTGGTTGATCTGCAGGACATGGATATCTTTGCTGCTGAAAGATATCAGAGAGAATATTCCAAGGCTGTGGAAGATACCAGTGCAGATCTGAGCTTTCCATCCTACTTGGTGAGGCAGACAGGAGGGAGCCTGCTGACAGAACCCTTCAGACTGAAGTTAAAAGTAGAGAGAAACTTGGACAAGTGAGTTTAAACAGGGTCACTTCATGCTGTCACTTCAAGCAGTGTTCAGATGCCTTTTGTTGTATCCTAAAGGTCTTGCCCTGCTGTTTTGGAGCTGCTGGGAATGCTGAGGTTTCTCCTGTGTTGCAGGGAGCTGAGCCACGCCGTGGCAGACATTTCAATCCACGGCAGCCTGTCCTCAGTGCACTGCTCTCTGGATCTGAACAAGTACAAACTGATCCGTGGGCTGCTGGAGAACAACCTCGGGGAGCCCATCGAGGAGTTCATGCGTCCCTACGACCTGCAGGATCCAAGAATTCTTGTAAGAGGATCTGTATGCAGCTGAAATTCTCTGGAAATGTCTGGGGGGGGTTTGCTGATGTTGCTGATGACAGCAATATTTTAAGAACAAAGAAGCTCTAGACCAGCAGTGTGAAAATGGATTAATGGTTATTTTCAAGGTAGATGCCACAGTATTGTGAAATGTAACATTTCCCCAGTAATGGTTAATTAAACTCTTTGGAGAAGAAGGTCACTACACAAAAAATGTTCACATTTTTCTGAAGTGCAGTTTAATTCAGAGATGAAAGTTTAACAGATGCTCTGAAAGAGAATGTTGGTGTTTTCCACTTTCAGACAGTTTTGAGTGGAGAAGTGTACACTTCCATGTCATTCCTCATTGACATGGTCAATGTGAGCCTGGAACTGATGGACCCAAAGGGAAAAGATGGATGCAGCTCTTTAGCCAGGTATGAATGTTCTTCTCTTACTGAATACCTTATCCTAAATACTATGCTTATATGGAAGATACAGGAAAAGAATTGAAATAATATGTGGAATTACAGTTTAATAATGCAGTGAAATGGAATTTCTTAATTAGAGTCCAAACTGAGAGTTTGAGCTGCTCTGAAAGATGAAAGGGAATGACACTGTCCAAATGATACTGTCTGTCTTTCCAGCTGTCCTTGAAATAACAGTCCAGTAATCAGTTGACTTGCCCAAGATAAATAGCATTTTAATTAAGAAAGTGATACGAGGGAAGGTTAAAAAAGCAGATTTCTGCTATGTTGGCTTGTTGGGGTTTTTTTAATCCAGAAGGGTTTCTATCAGTGGAAAATATTATTACATGTAGTATAGATCTGTTTTCTCTGTGATATGGGCCATGATTGTAGTTGTTTTAGAAAATACCTAAATGAAAGATGTCAGCAGTGTGCCATACTTATAAAATAAGTGACTCCAAGGAATAAATAAACTCTAAGTCTCTTTGCTGTGTTGTTTTGCTTTTTATTCTCCCAGGTTTGATTTTAAGAAATCCAAGTTGCTTTTTGAAAGCTCTTCAAATGGAACAAAGTCTGTAAACTTGGTCTCCCATTCCATGATGGCCTTTGACACTCGTTATGCTGGACAGAAATATGCTACAGGCCCCCCAAATGTCTTCAATTGCATCTTTCAGTCATCAAAAAACACCAGTAGCTTGGGAGCAATCCAGATTGAATTGCATTTCAGGTTGGTAATTCTGGGATTTGTTTGTTTTTAATAATGACATAATCAGTACAGTCCTGGTTTTAATACACCTGTTTTTATGGTAGATAAACTTGCTGGCATTATATTTCAATCTGATTACTTTTTGGGGGTGATCAGTGGTACTTGATAGATTGAAATCTGCAGTTACTCATTCTCTGGAAGTTGTTGGATTTTTTTTTTCACTTGTTGCAGTAAAATTTAGGTTTGAATGTGTAATGGATCAGATGAAGGTTTGGCCTATTAAAATCAGTAGAGCTTAAAGCTTGGTAAGTCTGGCCTATCACTTGTATAAGTGCATAAAACCAGTTTGTAGAATTTTTAATAAAAGTTGCACAAAAGCTGTTTCCCAGCAGGTGTCACACGTGGTTTTCTGAGAGCTTCAAATACAGACAGAAATGGCACCTCTTTCAAAAACAACCTCTGTATTCTCTTCTGTGTTCTATCCTACCCCGTTTGTTTTTTCTTATCTGTTTTCATCTAATTTATTATTGAAATTGGGAATACGAAGTATAATGTCAGTATTTACCTTATCAGCATGGTGGTTTTTTGAGGAATGTTAACTAACAAAAAAGAGGGTGCAGTGAGATGAGACTGGAGGTGTTGCTTTCACTTCTGATCAGATTTGCTGACCAAGCTCAGCTTTCTCACTCTCATATAAGTAGGATGCCCTCTGAAACAGTTGCAGGAATAATGTAGAAAAAAATTTGTGGATTATTTCAGTCCAGTAGAAAATTTTGAAGACATTTGTTCATAAAATCCAACCGAAGAAACTTGGCAATGGAGAGAGATTTTTTTTTTAAGATTTGGATGCTGCATTATGGTTTTCAGTACCTAAAAAATGTGTTCAGAAAGAAACCAACATTTCAATTTGAATAAAACTAAAATGGTATTTACTAAAAAATAAACCCTAAAAAAACCCCAGATGGTTTTCACAGAACTGTTGAGTCAGTAGGTGCCTAGATTAGACACAGTTAGTGAGTTTGCACAGTATAGCCTAATCTGGTTTATGAGTGAGAGTTTCAGGAATCTTCTTCCTAAGTGTTGTGCTTTTAAATTTCAGCCACAGCAGCATGTGGTCTGTTTTTAGTGGTGAGAGCATCTTTGGCAGCAGATGTAAGGGCTGGCAGAAGTCAGTGATAGTGTTGTACTGGCTGGTGCCTCTTGAAATATCCTGGAGAGCCAGGGAGGGTTAAAGGCTTTTGCTGTTGGAAGCAGCTCAGGCAGAGGCTGCTCCCCACTAAGGCACCACAGTTCTGTGGAGATTTTATAGTTCACAGTGTGCTGGAATGAAAATTATTCCATGGTATTTAAGCACTTAGATGATTTTCCAGTTAGCATGATCAAATGTAACTGGTATTCCAGATAATGAAGCCAAACACTTTATCACTCCTAGCCAGACCTTCAGAATGGGATGCTGGGAGCTCAGGCAGGCTGACATTTTTTCTGAATGATAAAGCAGCTTCCTGTGCTGCAAAATGCTGTCAGGGTGGGAGAGGAAATTCGTGTTGTACCTCTTACCTTGGAGCCAGGTCTGAGTTTCACATGCAGAATGTTAGGTTTGATACCCAGCAGACATAAAATGATAATAAAAAAAAAGGTTTTAAATTTTGAGATTTTGAAAATTAGTATTGATAATGTAAGTGTGTTAAAGGAGCTTTTATAAATTTCCTGTTAGGTAGTTTTTCAGTTCATCTCTTGTACTGTTATGGCTTAGAATTTGTGTGGTTAAGATGTGTTGGGTTTCTGTGGGTACAGCAAATTGTTGAATTTCAATCCATTTAAGTATATATATATATGCATGTATATTTTAAAGGCCAGACACTCTGTAAACTAAATGTATCCCTATAAAATGCCATATATTTCTTACTAGATATTGATAGTTTTCAGCTTGATTTTTAAATATGTGCAGGTTTTAAAGTTCACCTGTGTGCTTCTCTCTTCTTAAAAGGTCTACTAAGGATTCCTCCAGTTTCACAGTTGTTCTGAACAATCTTCGTGTGTTCCTGATATTTGACTGGTTGTTACTGGTTCATGACTTTTTATATACCCCTGGAGATACCAAAAAATGGGAAAATCCCCATTTGTCCCGGCAGCGAACCTGCATCAGTGACACAGCTGTAGTTCCCAAAACTGTGAAAAGTGGAGTAGTTACCAAACGTTCCTCACTCCCTGTGACAGCAGAAAAGCAACTGGAAGTCAAGGTTAATGTGACAGGTAAATGTGCTTTTCTCTAGTGCTTTTGCAGGAGTTTTTCTCATTAAAAGCCATGTGCTGGTGTAAAACCAGGTCTGTTAAAGGAAATCAAGAAACCTGCAGCAAATGCTTAAAGTACCTTAATGATCTTGTAAATTGCCCTGTTCATTATTTGTCATTTTGTTTGGTTAAGGAACTGAATTTGTGGTTGTTGAAGACATGTCCTGCTTTGATACCAATGCAATTATTCTGAAGGGAACGACTGTTCTCACTTACAAGCCCAAGCTGTTAGATCGTCCTTTCTCTGGCAGTTTGTTTGGCATTGAGGTAAGAAAAATACATTTTCTTCTGTAAAACATCTAAAATTAGAGGAGTTGGTGAAGATGCTCTACTATAAATACATACACAAAAGGAATAGTCCACAGATGCTTTTAGAAATTTGTTAGTTTCTCATCGAATGCTCTCATTTTACAGCAGCTTTAAGAATAATAAGATTTTTAAAATTAATTCTTAATATTTAAGAATAATAAGAACATTTTAAGACTTGAATGTGACCTCAAAATATTGCTAGTTCTTGCCAGGCCTGTTCTCTCAGTTCATCATTTTTTAAAAATAATTTGCAATTTTTAGGTGTTTTCATGCCGGTTAGGAAATGAGCAAGAGACTGCACTGTCAATTATTGATCCAGTACAGATTCATATGGAACTGATTGGGAATTCTTCCTACCCAAGTGGTTCAGGACTGCTGGATGCTTTCAATAGTGAAGATTTCCCCCCTATTCTAGAGGTAATATTAAAGGCCTGAATAAAACTGTATGCAGTAGAGAATATTAGCAGAGATATTTTTATGCCCAAGGATTCAACGGAAGACTTTCAAATGCATAAGAAGAGAATAAGGTAATTTTTTCCTGAAAAGGAAAAGAAACAAGCATGCAGAAAATGCTCTTAGTGGTAATGAAAGAGTGATTTATGGGATATGTTACAGAGTTCAATAGTGGGGGAAAGAAGTGGGCTGATGATGTAGGCATGTTAGATAGTTACTAATATCTGAAAGAAAAAGATACTTTTCTATATTTTCTGTTTCTAATTGTTAGGACATATTAGAGGGGAATTACATTTAGAGAAGTTTTTTTACCATTCTATCGAAGTAAAACTTTTTCTTCCTGAAATGTAATGCTGTTGGTTGTTGGTAAATAATAACAAGTTTGATAATTTTATTACTGGATCTTTAAAACAGCGTGGTGATCAGATTTTAACCCTAAATTTTGTCTTCCTTTGGGAAAAGCTTTATTAAAAGCTAAAGTATATAATAAAAACGTGTAGGAAAAGGCAAGTGAATCTTATATTTTAATTTTTCATTTAGATTCAGTTGCAAGCACTGGATATCAGACTGTCCTACAATGATGTCCAGCTCTTCTTGGCAATTGCAAAGTCAATTCCCCAACAGACAAGTGCAGCTCTGCCTGACTCGGGTGCCTCGAGTGCTGGGAATGCTGCTCATCCCCCCAGTTCAGCACTGGTGAATGAGACCTCCTTGGCACATGAAGCCAGAGATGGAGCCAAACGTGTGCTGGATCCTGTTCTTGGTATGTTTTTCACTGTTGGAGTGAAGCCCTTCTTTATATCTGAAGGAGGTTTCTACAAGGTGAAGCAAATACTATATAAAGCTATATACTAAAGCTATATACTTAACACAAAGGATGTTGATACCTTCATGGTGTAAGGCCCTTTGTTGGTTAGAACTGTTTAATGATGATATTATGATGATGTTAGTAAAAGCAGTGCTGAATCATGTGCTTTTTCTACAGCTGCAACCTTAAACGAACATACAGATGTATCTTGATTTTAGAAATGAAAACAAGTAGATAATTGTCAAGGACTTATGCTTGGTTAACTGTTAATTGCAGAGGTCCAGCTGGCTCGCCTCCAGGAGCTGGGATTCAGTATGGAAGATTGTCGTAAAGCTCTTTTGATCTGCCAAGGTAACATCAGATATTCTTAGCAGGGGTTTGCACATTGTTCATGTTACCTTAATTGCAATTAAGTAAAGCCTTTAGACTGTCAGGTGGCAATGCACAAAGCACTGTTTCCTTCTTTAGAACATCTTTGGCTCTGTGTTGGTTTGTAATCTTAAACATTCTTCTTCCTTATCCTGCTACTGTGTAAAATCCACCCCCCAAGGATTCTTCCTGCCCTCTGGGATGTCGTGTGTGGGGTGCTTGAGTCTATTTTTGTTTGGGAGCTTTAGTTATGTTCAGGTTGGTAATTTTTATGGTGTACCAATTTCTTGCTATTATCCATCCCTTCCTTTTGAGAGCATGTGTTTTTATCATCTCTCCCTTTTAAAATCATATTTTTCTATTTCTACATGCAGTACATGAAAAGAAGACAAAGCTTTAACACAAGTGATTCTTTTCTTTTAGCACTATTATGCTTCCCACCTTATCTGTAGGCATGCATAATGCTACAGATTTTTATTACATTTGCAAACTTCAAAACACGTTTCTTACTCTTAGGAAATACCAATGTCTTTATAATCTTCTCATATTTATGTTACAAAATAAAGCATATTCAAGGTACTGTTGAGAATTATTTTCTTAAGAGAGAGGGAATTAGTTTGCTTCTGTATGTTTTTACTAAGTACATTTCATTGAGAATGTAGATGATGATTGCTTGGTTGTTTGCTTTTATCTAAGGTGACTTGAAAAAAGCAGCAAGTTGGTTGTTCAAGAATGCTGAACCTCTGAAATCAGTTTCCCAGACCTCTTCTGGTCGGGATAGCCAGGGGATTGTGCCTTTCCAGTTCATCTCTGGAGTGGAAATAAAGGCAGAAAGTGTTTGCATCTGCTTTATAGATGACTGCATGGACTGTGATGTTCCCCTGGCTGAATTAACCTTTTCACGTGAGTACCTGGTTCTGCCTTGCAGAAAATGACTGTCAGTTCTGGGTGTGTTCAGCACCGTGCTCTTGTTTGTCAGGACTTGCCAAATTCCAACTGACAGTGTCTTGGTGGTGGTTGCAGGGGATTCTAGGGGTTCTTTTTACTTTATTTCTGTTTGATTTAAGCTTGGTTTTAAGAAGATTACAGTCTTTGTAGGGTTAAGATTCTGGTTTCTCCTTTTTACTTTACATAACAAATGGAATATGTCCTGAGCAGAATTCTAGGGAGGCTCTGTATTACAAGGTGTGGCTGTCTGCAAATGTTATTTGAAGAGTATTATGACAGGCTTTTTGTAGCATTTCAGCTTAAAAGACAAGACAAAACCTTCCATTGCTTACTTGACAGTTTACAAAATCAGGAAGCTTGATTGTTTTGCATTAGTTTAAATTTCACTTTCTTTTTTTTCCCAGGTTTGAATTTTCTCCAGCATTTGAGAACCAGCCCTGAAGGCTATGCTCATTTTACCCTGTCTGGAGATTATTACAACCGTGAGCTTTCAGGTGAAATATCTGGGGGGTTGTTGTTTTCTTATTTAAGTTTAGGAAACAGCCTTTCCTACTGCAGAAAATGCCTCTAAGGGAATGGAGAAAGGTTGACTTTGGGACTGTGTGTGTGTGATACAGTGTGATCCTAGACAAGATACCCTGATTTGAGATCAGTTGGAGGGATGTGGAAAGTAGTGATTTTGCTGATATGAGAGTGGCACTCAGGTTTTCATATGGAATTGCATTAAAAGGTTATCTGCCAAAATGACAGCTTTATGACAAGCTGTCTCTGCATTCTCATCTCTTCTCTTTGACTCTTTGGTGCATTCAGTTTATTACATTTTTCAGGAAGGAAAAGCATGTGAGGGCAGGTGATTAGGCTGAAGACAGAGGATTAACATAAGAAGACCATCACAATTTATATTTTAGATGTAAAAAAGCAAGTTAAGCCTCAATGCAGGCCAGATACTGACAAAAGAAATAATCTAGTTGTATAGGATTTTTTAACTGAGTGTCGTGGTTTAGTTCAATATCTATTTTCTTCTGTGAGATAAAGGATTTGGAGAAATTCAAAGCAGGCTCAAAACTTTAAAGACTATAAACTAAATTTTCTGTTACATAATTGGTGACAAGCACTCAGGAATTATCTGTCAATAACAAGGTAATTTTTTTGTTTTTAAAAAATACTATGTTTTTAAAAATATGTATGGTTTTTTTTAAGGCTTCTAGATCTTTATCCTTTGAGATACTGAATAATAGCCAACTTACATATAATTGTGTGAAAGTCATTATCAAAGCTGTTTGAGAGAGCTTAATTCCAGCTAGCTTAAATATAGAGCTGTAATTGCCTCCTAGTGCTTTAACTAGAATTAAGATATTTCTACAAGACCCTACATACAGTATTGATGGTCTAAATGGAGGAGCTGGACCAAATCTGTAATAGTTACTAAATTAAATCCATAGATTTGCGACTTCATCTTGAACGCAGATTAAAAGCAAAGGATCTAATAATTAAAGTTTCATGATTAATTATGTAAAGAGCATTCCAGTGTGGCCTCCACGTGTGTAGCAGAGGTCATGGTTTGTGTTTCTCTCAGGCTGGGAGCCATTTATTGAGCCGTGGCCGTGCTCAGTGTCTTGGCAACAACAAGCTTCGAGCCGCCTCCACCCTTCCCGCCTGAAGCTGGAAGTGAAGGCCAAACCACGCCTGGACATAAACATCACCTCTGTTCTCATAGGTATGTGGGAATATTCCCTGAGAGCAGCACTCTGCAGTCTGGTTTTCACTACTGAAAATGACAGGCATCTCTAACTAAAGTGCTGCTGGCATCCCGTGGAGGGAGCGGGATCGGCTCGAGTCCCTCCAAACTTCCCAGGATGCTGTACCAGGTGTGTGTTTAGGCAGCCTGTGTTCTGTCAGATGTTGTGAAAGTGTAAAGACATGAGCTGCATGTTTTAGAGGTTAGTAGGAATTCTTTCTTTGGTCATATGAATTCTATCAAATTTGTATGTTACTTGAAATTTATTTTTAATCAGAAACAGGCTTTCCTCTAAAGCTTTCCATACTTCACAGTGCTTAAAATATTTTGATAAACTCATCATTTTTCAGTACATTGACAGATGTAGTGGGGAGCTACTCATTTCAGTTCTTTGGTCTCTGAGCACCTGAGCTGTCAGTTCCCACCTCTGGAAACCAAAATATTTTGTTCATCATTAGCTCCAATTTCACATGAGTTTCTGTGTTGGGGAGCTCTAATTGTGTGCATTTCCCAGGAATATCGTTGCTCATTCAGAATTATTTGGTGGGCACAATCAAGAACATGTCAACAGCTGGGATTGCAGATGTAACAGAAAAGCCTGCCTTGGGTCCTTTTTCCCCCAAGGAGAACCTGGGGGGTTGGCAGGAAGGGGGGAGTCAAGGTGGCAGAAGAAGCAGCAAATCAATGATTCCTCAGATGATGCTTTTTAAGACCAGTGGTAACAAGTGGTGAGGCTGGTTTGTGATTAATACTGTGCCAGAGGACTCAATTGGTGTCTTGATATTTATGCGGGAACGTGCATGTGCCTCTTAAAAAGAAGCAAACCCCAAAACCCTAGGAAGTACTTCTAACATGAAAATATTTAAGGCTAATTGCCTCGGCAGGGAGAGCTCTGAGATTGACATAGTATGTATCTTAAGAAGACGAAATTCCACTGAAAGTTTTTTTTAAAAAATAAAATCTTTGGGCTATATTTGGTTTTTAAGACACTGCTGTGATTTTATGAGCTGCTGTTTGTCTTAACTTATGTAAGTGACTCACAGAAAAAGCAGCGAAGTAAAACTTGTGCCATTAAAGTGGAATCACTTGAGTGTGATGAATTTAACACACTTTTCAATGACTTTGTTTACTGCCACCTCGGAGACATTGGCTGTCTGTGCTTACATTCCTCTAGAGCAATACACATGTACCAAGCAGTCCTGGATGGAAGATTACTGTAAACAGGACAAAGAAGTGAATGTAATCAGCTCAGAAGATTGGTTGGGTTCTTCGGTGGATCCCCCATGTTTTGGGCAGAGTATGTTGGTCATTAATCACACTTTATTTGAAACAGCCTTGACACACATGGTCATCTGTCTAATGTATTACAAACATAAGTATTTTGGCTTCACAGCATACACTGATTTGTTAGAGATGTTTGGCAAAAAAAAAAAGACAAAAAAGCTGTTTTCTGTTCAATTATTTTAAAACAAAAAGCTTTTTGGCTGCTTAGCTTTGAGTAAGAGCTTTCCACTGCTAGTTCTGCTTCCTTTCTGTCTGCCACTCTCAGTTAATGAGTGACTCTCATGTCAGGGATTAAATCAGAGTGTTGAGTTTAGGCTCTGTGCAGTCCAGAGAGGATCTTTTTCTTTCTGTACTCCAAAGACCTAAATAACTGAGTTTCTGGGAAAAAATGCTGTTTTCTTTGTGAAATAATCACCTGAGTATTTAGCTCTGGACATGTGGCAGGTCTTTTCAGCTTATTTTCTCCCAGAGTTCCTTCTGGAAGGAATTTTACCAATTCAAATGCCTGCTTAGTGCAAGCAATGGGTAGAGACTCATACTTGCATGATGTGCATCTTCCCTTATGCATGCAGGGGAAGATCTGCCTGTATTTGTGTGGGTTTTCTTACCTGCTAACTTTGTCTTTCCTGTCTGCCAGGCCTTCCTCTTGTCTACCTTAGAACTAGGAGTACAGCCAGTTTGACTAACCTAGAGCATCAGATCTATGCTAGAGGTACTGTACAGCACACAAGCACCAAAAAGTGTTTTTTTTTCTTTGGAAGGCTCTTGCACAATAAATACTGTGCTGTATGTGGGACTTGCTGGTGGATTGGCCTCTATGTTTAAAAATAATCAAAACCCAAAAAACTCTCAAGCCAAATAATATAACAGCTACTTTTCTTTTAGGCTGTTAAATTTAGTATTTTGGCCTGTCATTCTCTGGGTCTTGCAGGAAAGAATGGAAAAATACAACCCCATGTAGGAAAACTCTCTTTGTGAGGAAGGTTATGTGAATTGTTGACTATCCAGTGTCTCTCTTGTAGAGGGAAAATACAGCGTGATTAAAAATAGCATAATAATATCACAGTATTTCATTTTTATTCTAAAAATATCCACCATTATGTTCAATATACATATATATGCCTAATTTAGCATATTTAATTACTTAAAACTTTCAGATGCCTTCAGAAGAACAGGCTGTTTTCAGTAAGCTTTAGGAAATAAAGCATTCCTAATAAATAATTTGTTCATTTGTTTGGGTTCTATTTGACAGGATAGGTTTTGGGCAAAACCATGCAGTATAAAGTAAGATTTTTCATTTTTTGACATTATGGAAGACAAACAGCACACTTGATAAATATTTAGCCCTGTAGAAAAGTTACTGGATGGGAGAACAGAAAGCTTTCTAGAAATGTACATCTGCTGCCTGTTCGAGTGTCCCTTAGAAATATTTTCTCTGAGTTAAAAAAAAAAAAACCAAATGGAAAATTTTGGATTTACATTTCTGAAGTATTTTTCTGTTGGTTTTTTTTTCCCCAAAAAACAAACAAGCAACAAAACATCTAATAGTTATTGCTTGGCTTTTAGTAGGGGCTGCAGCTAAATTACTAAATTAATTATGAAAAAATCCTCCTGGTAATGATAGCCTTTTTTTTCCAGGCAGTAGTCTCAAAACTCAACTTAGACATTTCTTTTGAAAATCAGGCTATAGTCCCAAAAATTCTTTTTTAAAAGTCTCTGAAGGTAAATTGGCAATTGATTAAACACCAGAGTAAAAATTCATTTGGCTTCTGGTCTAATTTTGTAGAACCTGGGCTAGCCAAAAAATTATATAAAGTGAAACTCAACACTAAAAACATATACTTGCATTTGGCAAAAATCAGAGTTTTGATTTTCAAGGATTTCATCTTCTTGCTATTTAATTGGAAAGAACTTTGTAGGCTTTAGGTTAGATTTAAGTCTCCGTGGATGATGTGAGGGTACAGAGGGGTTTGTTGATTTGGAAGAAAGTTGTCTGTTGCTATCAGTAACTCCTTCAAAAACTTTCCTGTCCTCCCCACATCTCCCCTGCTTCCCTCTGGAAACCTTTTGGAGTGAATTCACATCAGGTCTGGGGAAGGGATTTCTGTCTTACCTTTTCTTTAAGCAGCTGATTTATTGTGTGTGCCTTCTTTCCACTTCTCTGATACCAAAGATGAGCCTACTGAGGTAGCAGCCATTTATCTTCCTTTTTAAGTAAATTACTGGATTCAGACAGAGATTTTTCTCTGTCCAAACACAGTAAGTATTTTCACAGATTTCATGCACTGCAGTGTGGAAGATGAGAGTAACACTTGTGCCTGTTAGAAATTTGTGCTTGGAAAAAGTCAAACCTGGGAGGTGAAGTATCTTCTTCTGGCATTTTGCTGTCCCAACAGTTTAACAAAACCAGATTGCCTTTGGTTGGTCTCAAATTATTTTCCATATTTTAGTAGGTTTTATCCTGTATAGGAAAATATTTCTACTTGTTCAGGCTTTGAGAATAGAAGTCCCATTTAAAGGGGGTACTGGCTAACCCTGTAATTGTCACATTAAATACAGCATAAATCTTAATTAAAAGGGAATGTGTCTTTAGTATTTCTTGAGGATTTGGATGTACATAAAAGATTACTGATCATGCTTGGGTTTTTAGTTAAATTTTCTTCATGTTAGGTGTAACTGGAGGCATAGTATTTTACAAGACTTGATAAAAAGAAACAGAAGAACATGTAGATTAAGCTCAGTTCCAAGGGGGGTTGATGTAGGGGAAGACTGTCTGGTTTTTACCATTCCTGTAGCAGTTACTAATTGTAAAAACTTCGTAAGTAATCTGATGTCCTGTTTTTTGTTTTCCTTTAGTTAGTTTAGTGCAGGTTGTGGTTCTCCAGCCACTGTATCTCATCCCACATTAACAGCTGATGAGTGTTTCTCCCGGGCATTCAGACAAGTCTGTTGTGTTTTGCAGCTGAGATGAAGACCCCGAAGCGCAGGCAGCCGTTTGTGCCCTTTGCTCTGAGGAATCACACTGGCTGCACTCTCTGGTTTGCCACCCTGACTACAACCCCAACCCGGTAAGGAGCTCTTGGGGGATCACTTCAAACATATTTTTCTGGCTCCTCTTCCATGTCAGCCAGACCCTGTTGTTTTCAGTGCTTTTGTTTTGCAGAGACATGTAGGCAACTCCCAGGAAGTATCTGTTAAGAGCCTCTTTGACACTTTCTCTTTGACACTGAGATAGTTTTCTTATTAAACAAAACAGATTTTTTTTTTCAAGAGACCCAGCAGAATGTGGAAACCAGTCAAGTACATTCGTGGTGTGAATATGTTCACTGCAGGACTGAGGCAGACTAAAAAGCACTTGGAACTTGAAGCAGTCAGTTTGTGAAATGCTGTGATTCTCTTCACAGGGCTGCTCTGTCTCACAGTGGGAGTCCAGGTGTTGTTCCTGAGGAAAATGGGACGTTGCTGGATGATGCCCATAATGTCAGTGAATGGCAAGAGGTCATCACTGGGGAAGAGGTTCCCTTTGAGTTTGAAGCCAGAGGGAAACTCAGACACAGGTGAAGGGACCATGGGATGTTCTGACAGTCTCGTATATGGAACACACAGGTTCACAGTTGGGAGGGCACTGGCAAGTGTCACATTAGAAGTGGATTTCTTCAAAATCTCCTGTTAATGTTTAGTTTTTATTTTTAATACACTTTTACAGAGTGAAATTATAATTTCTCTGGTAAAGCAGCAACTATTGCTATTGGTGGCAGCTATTCCTGTATCTGAGTTCGATCAGTATAAGCTTTTAGAAGGACTTGGGGGCCTGTTACAAATCAATGTCCTTTATTTTAAAGGACTGTTGGGGCAGTGTTGATTCTTACCAGAGGTCAGAACTAGAGCTTGTTAACAAATACGTAGCACACTTTTATTTTTGTGACGTAGTTACGTGTCTGTGTGTTCCTTAAGGAAGATGCAGTAATTAGACATAAAATCAGGTCCATGAAATGGAAAAACTCTTGAGTCTTTTTAATACTTCAGTGAGATTCTTTAATCAGAATCCAGAGGATGTTTGTGGCTTGAACTGTTTGGTGTTTACTCTGTACAATAATGCTTAATAGTAATTTTAACTTGCTCTAACCTGGTAGGCACACACATGATCTAAGGATTCATCAGCTGCAAGTGAGAGTAAATGGCTGGGAAGAAGTGAGTCCAGTGTCTGTAGACAAAGTTGGAACATTTTTCCGATATGCTGCACCAGATAAGAACTCTTCCTTCTCTACTGTAAGTTCTGATTTTTTTGAGTGTTTTAAAAGAATATGTAATCTAAGAGTAATGATGGCTGCAAGATTTTGATCTAAAAGCATCTGCTGTATGAGATTATCCTCTTTCTGGGCTGGGAGAGCTTGGAGATGCTGGGTTCCTGACTGGCAATAGTGTGTAACCAAACCACAGCCAGAGCATTCAGCAGCTCATCTGTCCTTGGCAGGCAGAGCTCCCAGTGGCAGAATGAATGGATTAGTGACAGGCCATGCACTCGTGGAGACTGAGCTTTAAATCAGCCCAGCATTTCAGCAGCTACTTTTATTTCTTTTATTGCAGGAATGTTTTTCATGTATTTAATTTGCTTAAAATAAACAACACTGGCAATTTCCTGTAAGCCTAGAGATTGTTTTTGAAGTATGTGGCTCTGTAGACAAAATATACTTGTCATGAAGGGAAAATGCAGTTGTAATAATCAGCAGGCTGGCATTTGGTGGAGGCTCACTGATAAAAATGGTCTCATGGATTTCAAGACTAGCTAAGTTTTGAGACCAGCTACTGAGACTAGCTCGTTGTTGAGCACTGGACAAATAGGAGGTTGAAATCTTCTTGATATAAAACAGAATTAAATTTGATTTGATACTGCTGACAAGAGCCATTGGTCTCTTACTTGCATTGTTTCTGATGTTTTTATATTGAAGCATAAAAAGGATCATCTCTCTGTAACTTCAATATTGAAGGAAAAGGATGCAAATTAATGAGAATTGCTGTCCAGCAACATTTCCTGTAAAATTTTTCTTTATGACAAAACCTCCTTAAGCTTCATTTCTTTGCAAAGCAGTATTACAAACAGGCTTTGCTAATCTAGTTCTGACATGATTCCAAGTTGCTCTGAAGTTCAGAAACACAACACGATGAAAGTTTATTCTTCTGTAGTAAAGTTCTGTATTACAGCTGAGAGCAATATCTTAAAAGTTGAACTACTTTAACCTTCTTGTTTACTTTCCTCCCAGCTTGGAAGCCCAATTAGTAGAACAAATATAATACATCCACAAGTCTACGTGAGTATATATTTTCATTTTTTTGAGAGCTACTTAAATAAGAGTAGGATAGCTCTACAAGTGAACTGGCTTTTCCATCCTTCTAGAACTTTTTCAATTGAAAAGAAACAAAATTTAAGCAAACAAAATGCGCTTTCAAATCAGTACACTTATGACTTACTATTCCTCACCTGTATAAATGTTTGAAAAATGGGTCTTAAATTCCCATAAGTGAATTCTAGCATGCAAACACATATTAAATGTTTTCAGGATCAAAGTGGCAACAGCTTTGTGTAATGTAGAAGGTAAAATAAAACACCACAGTAGAAGGGCAGCTATGAGTGAAGAAAGCATGAATATTTTAAGAAAGCTCCACCTCATTTTTCAGTTTTGACAGATAGGAATGATAAGTGACTGGTAATTATATGAGTCTTAGACTTAAAACTACGTAGATTTATTAAATAATGTAATAGCGAGATGATATGTAAAGTTCATCTCTTAGGATCTGTATTGCTCTTATTTGGACTTGCATCATTTTGAGAAAGATAATGGAGTTAATGGTATGTGGAATTGCTTTTTCATAATTTTACTGTGCTTTGAGGAGGAGGTACAGGATTATAAAGCACCATTATGAAACCATTTTTACACCTTACGAGTTGCACACGATTGGATGCATTTGGCAAATTTACCTCCAGCAGTTAGTGCTTCATAATGGAGGTATCCCTCTTCTAGATATATTCATTACCTGAGCTTTTTAATGCTTTTAAATATCTTCCAGTTTTCTTCATTGCCTCCAGTTCGTGTGGTGTTTGAAGTTACCATGGAGGGCAGTGCCCGGAAGGTGATAACGGTGCGCTCGGCCTTGATGGTGAAGAACAAGCTGGAGACCCCGATGGAGCTGAGGCTGGACAGCCCTTCTGCCCCTGACAGTGAGTGCTGTCACCTCCTGGGACACACATTCCTCTAGCAGTCCCTGTATGCTGGGGAGGGTTCAGCTTTCTCTCCAAGATTCACCACCCTCTGTAATGTTTCACACCAGAACAGACCTCCCTGGACAGGCAGTGGGTCATGTTGAGAAGAAAACAGTCAGCAAGGTGAACTAGAGAGCCCAGTAGGATTTTTGGTTGTTGTTCAGGTAAACAGGGAAAGCTGAGACTCTGTAAAGACTGAATCTTATTTCTGTATGTAGTCAAGTTGTCTCTTACAGCAGCAGCCTAGAAGGTTTTTTAAACCATGCAAAGGTTTAGTGTAGAAATATAGTGATATCCTGATAATGTACCCAAAATGTTTGAAGAATTGAGGTTTTTTTGAAACAAGCATGTTCACTAAAGAATTTGAATACCAGCAAGTTTTTTCGCTGTTTCAGATTTACACACTGACATTAGTCTGCTGCCAGATTGCTAATACAGCTGAAAATAACAAGTTTGTGTTTGAAACATGCATAAAGCAGGAAGTGATTTATATTAAAATTAAACGTGTTGCCTTAAAAATTTGAGACTTACTACTTAAAAATTTTACGGTTTTCAGTAAAGGGTTCTCTTTTGATCTGTGTTTTCTTCTCTGGTTGCAGAGCCTGTAGTCCTTCCAGCAGTTATGCCAGGAGATTCCTTTGCTATTCCATTACATCTCACATCCTGGCGTTTGCAAGCCAGGCCCAAAGGAATGGGAGTGTTCTTCTGTAAGGCCCCAATTCACTGGACCAATGTCCAGAAGGCAGCAGAGGTGTGCAGCAGCAAGAGGGAGTGTCATTCCATGGAGTCCGAAAACAGCCGCTTTTTCAGGTAATTCAAGCCTCCTTCTTTTTCTGTAAGCTCTGATAAATGAAATCCTGTGAAAATAAATTACAGGAAAGAAAATGCTTAGAGATGAAAGCTGCTGCAGTTTAGTGGGATGTTTTATTGGGTCTGTTGAATGGTGAGAAAGCAGTGAAGTGTAGCTGCTCTGTTTCTGCAGGGCTCCTTGAAGCCCCTGTGGCAGTGCTGGTAAACCTCTGAGAATACAAAGCACACTATGAATATTTATTGTAAAACAAGAAAAAAACTAGAAAATAGAATGTGAACTTATATTAAATAACTTGCATTAACTACTCTGTCTCACTGAGGGTAATGAGTAGTTTGTCAAAAGTGTTCACAAATACTCATTCTTTATCCTCAATGTCCTGTGCTCGGTTCTGAGGCCAAAAATTCTCTGCATAGGGAGGTCTTAATGGAATTTCATAGTTTTCTGATATGATTCATTTAGGGTTGCTCCAAATTTAGGAAATACTAGGATAGGGATTATGGAAGTTGTGTCAGGAAATGACCTTTGCACACTATATAGTTACTGCTGTATGTCAGTTTTGTAGTTCATTTCCTAATATGCTGTTTGTGAATGTATCACAGGGAGGAAAATAAACAAATTATTTTAAATGAATGTTTACCAACTCAATTTTTTACCTTAACTAATGAAAAACTGAAGTGTCAAGTGGTCAGAGCAAGGATGTATCTACTGGGAAGAAGGACAGATTCAGCATTTATGTTAAAGAACATGATTATAGTTTACTTCAATAGTTAAAAATCTCTTAGTAGTAGTAGTCAAGAACATGCTTTTGCAAGTTTATGAAAGTTGGTTTTAAAGGTGGTAATCTCTAACAGCCATTTTCTGTTAGGTCTCTGAATAGACCAGTTTTTGAGGAACTAAATTAAGTCTTTGATTAAAATCAGAAAACTCATATTGTCTTAATGTCAGACATAAATAAAAAATACCTTATAATAAGCTACAAAGTGATTATGTGGAGAACAACTCTAAATTTTGATTTCCTTATCAGTCCTGAAGTTAGAGCATCTTTGAGGACTAAATGCAATACAGAAAGATGAGGTTTCATTGTTGTGTCAAATTCATTGACTTCTCACGTGTGTCTGCATTCCCAGGTTTTGCGTGGCTATAAAGAAAGAAAATTACCCAGATTACATGCCTTCCAGCATATTCTCTGACAGTGCTAAGCAGATTTTCAGGCAGCCTGGGCACACCATTTACCTCCTGCCAACGGTGGTAATCTGCAACCTGCTGCCTTGTGAGCTGGAGTTCTACGTGAAGGGTTTGCCCATCAGTGGGACCCTGAAGCCTGGCAAAGAGGCTGCCCTGCACACGGCTGACACAGCCCAGAACATCGAGCTCGGTGAGGCTCTCACTCAGGGACCGTTTGCTGCTTCTCTCTGTACCTCCAGGGAACTTGTTGCTGCAAGGAACTATAGCACAGAATGGAGAAATGGAAAAATAGAAAGCATTTAAGTGATGATTTCATTGGGTTGCAGGACTTGTTTTTAGTAACAAAGTGAATGCATTGGGAAAAATCCAACCCAGTATTGCCATCATTCCCCCAAATCTGTCAGCTGTCATTTAGGATGTTCCTTGTTCAGCTCTTGTTCTCCTGAGAGTGGAAACTGGAGAGAACAGTGGTAAAGAGGGGAATAAATCAAACAAGTTCCTAATGTTTTGGGTGGTTTTGCTCTTTACTTTCTGACAGAAATAATTGGTGTTGAGAGTACGTATGGAGTTATTCAACACTGGCTAGACCTGTAATGCCTAAAGCAATAATTAGCCCTAATCAGGGTCCCTTACAGAACTGGTTTTGCTGTTTGTGACTTAAATTGAGGCATTTCTTCATGAGGTCAGAGTTTGCTATACTGGGCAGATTTAAAAGTTAATCAGGGTGAGCTCTATGAAATATTCAGGAAGATCGAGTTACATGAAACACCAGCTTCAATGCTTATCAAAAACTCACGTTTGTGTGGGTGATGTTTTATTTTGCCCTGCTTTGTTTGGTTTCATTAGGGGTATTGCTAGAAAACTTCCCAATCTGCAAAGAGCTGTTGATTCCTCCTGGGACACAAAACTACATGGTGAGGATGCGACTGTACGATGTCAATAAACGGCTGCTAAATCTGACCATACGGATCGTGTGTCGTGCTGAAGGCTCTCTGAAAATACTGATTTCAGCTCCATATTGGTTAATCAACAAAACAGGCAAGTTTTGTTGTCGTCACCAAGTGGGAAATAAGGATTTCCTGTAGTATTTTGATTTGGTTTCTAGCCATATAAAGTTTTTAAACACTATTTAAGAGGAATAAAGGTTGCAGGAATTTATATTTTTAGTAGTGCCAGCAGATACTGTTTGATGCATGTTACAGCAGATAACTTAGATACTGGGTTGCTATATTACAGATTTTCAAACATGAGCTATTGTACCTCTAAATAAATCAATATAGATTAGATCACTGTTAAAATGTGTGGTTTTCAAAGACTGAAATACCTTGAGAAGGCAACGGGTCTCAATTGCAGTGAGTCTATGTGAACTTCCACTGGCACTTTCAGGTCTGCATGGGCCAATCTCATGATCTGCAGCTGTGAGCAGCTGTTTTAAGCAGGTTAGATGAAAAACAAGGTGGAGAATTCGTGCACAGTAATGCCTAATACTACAACAAAAATATTTTGGGTTGTTCCTCAATTTGAAATTTTTACCTTTCTCATTTTAATTTGTACAAAGGTGATATGTAGTTTAACACTCTTTTCTTCTGTGTTTACTTAAAGGATTGCCACTTATCTTCAGACAGGATAATGCAAAAACAGATGCAGCTGGCCAGTTTGAAGAGCATGAGCTTGCAAGAAGCCTGAGCCCGCTGCTGTTCTGTTATGCTGATAAAGAACAGCCAAACCTGTAAGTAAGAAGGGCAGTCAGGAGGAACTTTACAAAGATGAAAATATTATGATGACCTCTTAAATTATTAAGTTTTTTAATACTGTATTGAGCATATTGGATTCTTAGCCATTTCCTTTTGAAAGCTCCTTGGTTGGCCAATTCGATTGTGTCTCACTTTATTCCAATTGGTTTTTTTAAATTTCCAAAATAAAAGACACACAAATGCTGTGGTGATTAATCAGTCTAGATATTGCCAAGCTTTTTACAGAACATGGCCATTGACACCAACGTGTTGAAAGGGCTTATAGCAGAAATGCAGAATGAGTCACTCAGTAAGAGATTTATCACAGCTTCAAATGCTTTTATATCCAGACACAGATGTTCTTTTTCTATCTAGGCACGTGTTTGATCACCAGCATCGTGTTGCTACCTGATCCTTTATTTAAATGAGTAAATCTTTGTTTTCTTCTTCCCCCTAGCTGCACAATGAGGATTGGAAAAGGAATCCATCCTGAAGGTATGCCTGGCTGGTGCCAGGGCTTCTCCCTGGATGGTGGGAGTGGTGTCAGAGCCCTGAAGGTGATCCAGCACGGAAACCGGCCAGGCCTCATCTATAACATTGGTAGGTGGTGATGGGACAGCTGAACATCTGTGGAGCTCTTGCTGAGATACATCAATGCCATCAGAAACAGAGCAATTGCAGCAGAAACATATCTTCTTAAAGGCTTTTGAGGGTCCAGAGAAAATCATTCAACAAAAGATAATATTCTAAGTATTTTTATATATTTGTTTTGAATTTTACTGGCTTAAAAATTAGTCTTCCGTTATTTTTAGTTTTACATTTCATCACTGAGTGTTAATAACTACACTGTCAAACTGTTCTGTCTGCTTCTGTGTTTTTATTCCCCCTGTATGTTAATTCCAAGTACATTTTAAATCCCATGACATTACTCTGATGATTTTGAGTGTCTGTATACTGTAATGTTCAGCCATGTGCTGTGTCTGTGGGTTTTGCTTGGTGGTGCCTGCACAGGCTGATGTGCAGGAGTGAATTTTCTGGAGTCCTTGTGCTCCTGGTGTACATACAGTACAAGCAGGTTTTGGTTTTAAATTAAATGAGAATCTGGAAGTGACTCCACTGTGATTTTCAAGGATTTTTTCGTATGTTTAAAAGTGAAATTAATTCTTGCATTGATGTACTTGTGACTGGGAATTGTTTTTGGTTTTTTTATCTTCAGTTATCTTCACTATCTAAGTTGTACTTGAGAAATAGAGGGTAACAGATGTCATAAAGTTACATTTACTATTTAAAATTATTTTCCAATGCAAGGCAGTGGTATGGCACAAAGAGTGCATGTCAGAAACCCAAGAAATAACTTGTGTTCTCTGAAATATATTGTGGCAGCTTTTTTCTTTTGTAAATAATAGCTTTATTTTCACCTTGTTTTTATTACTAGGTATTGATGTTAAAAAAGGCAGAGGCCGTTACATTGACACCTGCATGGTCACCTTTGCTCCCCGGTACCTGCTGGACAATAAATCAAGCTACAAACTGGCCTTTGTTCAACGGGAATTTGCCAGAGGTCGGGTAAGAAGCTTCCTGCTGCTGACTTTTTAGCACAGTATTGTACTTAGTCACAGAAACTGCTCTCTTAGAAGAGCAGGCATTGTTCTTGAACGTATTGTTGGCTGGTTATGAGGATCTTTCTCATTATTTCAATAGCAACATCCACCTGGCAGAAGAATGGCTGTGTTTGTATCTGAGAGGTGTAGAGGTTAATAGTGGATTGTTCAGTGCTGGGATTATTCAGCAATTATTTACCCATGTCTGTTCCTAGGGAACATCCAATCCTGATGGCTACATCTCCACCCTCCCTGGTTCCAGCGTTGTGTTCCACTGGCCACGGAACGATTATGATCAGCTGTTGTGTGTGAGGCTGATGGATGTCCCAAACTGCATTTGGTCGGGGGGCTTCGAGGTCAACAAGAACAATTCGTTCCACATTAATATGAGGTAGCTGTGACCTATAAATCTTCTGCAGCTGCCGTGTTTTGATAGAAGCAGCTGTTTAACGCTGCAGGTAATGCAGATCAGAAGTTTACCTGGCTTGTGCTGTGTTCTTGTTCAGGGACACCCTGGGAAAATGTTACTTCTTAAGAGTAGAAATCACCCTCCAAGGAGCCACGTACCGCATTGCGTTCAGCGACACCGACCAGCTACCGCCACCTTTCCGCATTGACAATTTTTCTAAGGTGAAAAAACCAAACCCCATATTTTTTCCTTTACTATTTTTAGTGAAAAAAGTACAAGTTCTTCTGTGTTTGTTAAAAGTGGGAGCTAACTTGTGTAATGAAATAAACATTGTTGTCTGTGTATTAGTCTGTAATAATTGTAGTTTTCTGAAGTTCTAGTATAAATTGGTAGTACACAGCTGCTTAATCTTTTTCAAATAATAGTGGTAATATTGTGGCTTTCATGAGTGCTTTAAAAGTCTTACAAGGAAGAGAAGTATTACCAATGAGAGTGATGGTATTTAATCTGTTCTAGTCTCATAATTTAGATTAGCAGGGTTTGAGATGCTGCAGTGGGCCTGCAGACATTTTGAACCACAGATGACAGATAAAAGCAAAGATGATGTTTCTCATCCCTTTAAGACTCTTAATTGAGAGCTGAACGGAAGAATAATGCATATGAAATGATTGGGGGAAAAATAAAGAAGTGATCTGAACATGTTTCAGTCATCAACTCCTGGTAAATGAGCAGATGGTAGCAAAAAGTCTGTGTGATGGACAATTCCTGTATGAACAAACAAACGCCTCTTTCCTGACTGTTCCAGGTCCCAGTAGTGTTTAAGCAGCACGGGGTGGTGGAGCCCAGGCTGTCCACGGAGGTGAAGCCCATGACATCTCTGGATTATGCATGGGATGAGCCAGTCCTGCCTCCCTTCATCATGCTGACAGTGAAAGGAGCAGGCTCCTCAGAAGTTGTCTGCTGCATGAATGATTTCCAAGACAGCAAACAGCTTTACTATGAAAACTTCATTTATATTGCTGCTACATACACTTTCTCAGGGTAATTCTTTATATCTATTGATGGAAATATTTTTAACATTCATATTAAGCTTTAATAAATTAATATCAAGTTACTATTCTCTTAATGTTGCCATTCAAAAGTTTTTCACATGGAGTTAAACTTCTGTCTACATTGTAGCTAGCAGAAGAAATGCCAAATTCAGAAGTTGTCTGGCTGTCAGTAACTTGTGTATTTTACCTCATCTGGATGTAGTACTTTAGCTTTAGAGGTGCAGCTTGACACTATTTGTTCTGTTACACAGTGAGAAGGGTTTAGCATCTGGCATCTGCTGTAACCCCACTGTGTGGTCTCAGAAGAGTCAGGATGTTTGGGGTCCCCTCTGGGGACTTAATTTCCTTTGGTGTACAAAGGACACTTCACCACAAGTCACACCTATTTACAACATGCCTGTGAGGTTAAGTTTGCTGTAGTTTAGATGCTACTGAAAACGGTTCTGGGAGATTGATACAGGGCGTGGTTACTTTCCTCATATGAGGTAGAAAACTGTCTTTGTAATGTATCTGTTTTGCCTGTGAAGTTCTGAGTTCTGGTGAGAAATCAAAGCCTCTTTTAAGAATGTACTCAAGTTACCAGCTTGCCCTGGTAATTCCTAACAAGAGGGGAAAAAACCCCAATATAAATGTTAGTCTGATGGGCTGTATTGGAAGTGTAAACTTTCAGTTTGAATTTTGGTGCAGATCTAATTCACGCTGCAAAAGAAGCTGCTACTCTGAACAAACATGATGCTATTCTCTTGGTGTTCCAGGTTACAGGAGCCAAGTGTAAGACCAGTTACTTCAAATAAGGATGCTGCAAATGCAGAGCTTGTCCTTGATGTTTCTCCAAAGACTCAACGAGTTTTGCTGAAAAAGAAGGTACCAGGACACATTTGAATTCTTTTTTTATAATACTGTTGCTATGTGCTGAAGTAAAATCAAATGCTTGAGAATAGGAGAGTATAAAAGAAAAAGTTTGAACTTTTAAAGGGTATAGGGAGACTTCAAAGTGATGGGTTGTTTTGAATTGTGGTGGTGCTTCTGTGTAAGACTTTTATAGGGGTAAAGGTGACAGAAAAGGGAATTGGAATAAAGTAGTAAGGAAGGTTGTAAATGCCTCCAAGTCACCTGAATGTGGTAGTTGTGTGTTGGATATACTCATGAAGTTACAAGGTAGAACATGCTTCCTTTTTGGGAGCATTGTAAGCCAAGTCATCTATTTCTGGAGCTGTTAAGAAATAGAAACTGTGTTTAAATATTGCTGAGATTAACAGCTTGTAAATGCAGCTCTACATCTAGCTGCTGTTATGTATTCATTGAATATCAGAGTTCAATCAGAAGTCTTTATCCAAACTAGTTCCTAATTTTAATTCAAAGCTCTGAAGTTAAATATATGCAAGTCATTCCAAGAATTATAATTCAAAGCCTCTGATAGCAAAACAGAACAAAAACATTTGCTCTGTATTATATTTAAATGTTGAATTTTTCTGCCACAGGAGCCAGGAAAGCGATCCCAGCTCTGGAGGATGACAGACACAGGAATGCTTTGCCATGAAGGTTCTTCAGTTCCTCACAACCCCCACAAGCCTTCTCCTCGCTCCGAGGACTCCAGTATGATTTTAGATATTGCAGGCCTGGCAGCTGTCACAGATAACAGGTACTGAAATACAGCTCCTCAGGGAACTGATGGGGGTTCCCAACCATGTCTTTGAAAACATACTTATTATGATACTCCCTGAATATGGAAAGACATCATTCTGAAGGCTCGTGAAAGAGCTGGGTTTTACCTGGTTTTATAAACAAACCTCACGATCACCTGTGTGACTTGGAAATACTTGTAAAACCATGGCTGATCCCTTTTCAGCAGGTGACTGTAGCCAGAGCACTTCAGAAGAGAGGTTAGAGAAGTGAGCTGGGGCAGAATAGATGTTGAGCATTAACTCAGGTGCAGACAGGAGTGCCAGGGTGCATCTGTGAGCGCTGGGTGTCCCTGCAGGTACGAGCCCCTGATGCTGCGGCGGCCGGACCGGCGGCGCAGCACCACCCAGACCTGGAGCTTTCGGGACGGGAAGCTGACCTGTGGCATCCACGGACTCGTTGTGCAGGTCAGCACTGATTACGTGGTGAACCTGGTCTGTTTGTTGCTGATGGAGATGACAGAGTCGTTTGGGCTTAGTATTGAAGTGAACTGAAAGGTTTGAGGCAGATCCAGAATGCGGAGCAAAGCAAGCTTGTGTGAACAGCTTATGTTTTAAGTTTATATTTGAATGTTCTTATTAATTTCAAATAATTAAAGGTCTTGCACTATTAATTAGAAATCAGAAAAGTATTTTAGTTAGTAGCCTGATATTGCACTGATCATTTCGTGATCGAATTACTGCAGCTTAGTAAGTAACTACTTGAGGCAACCAAAAAAGCTCTGTATTGCTGTCTTTAGATGTTGACTCAGTAAGGATTTACATTCTCATCTGCAGGGCCAGGGTTCGTCTTTTGAAAAGCTTCCTATCATTTTTGAAAACTTTCCAGGAAGGACTTTCCAATGTCCCTTGATGATGTGATAGCTTCAGTTCTAAATATGCAGTGGGAACACTTAATTCCCACTTAACTACCGATGACCCACCTAATTATCAATTAGTTAATTATCGATCTTGGCTGTTTCTTTTAGCTGCCAACTGATTAAACATTAGTTACCAGAAACTTGGGTAATATAAAGTAAAATGCTCTGGATTGCTCTTCTTTTAGGTGTGAAGAATAAGGAGAGGAAAGTAAAATACGATTTTAAATTAATATATGTAAGTAGTTATCTGAAGTATTTGCCTGTCACTTAATTACTTAATTTTCTTTCCTTACTCTTTTTTCTTTCTTCAGGCAAAGGGAGGAATACAGGGTCTTCATGATGGAGCTGAAGTTGTTCTAGGTCCTGATACCTCACTTGAACTTTTGGGGCCAGTTCCACCTGAACAGCAGTTCACAAACCAGAAGATGAGGCCTGGCTCAGGAGTACTGGCTGTGAGAGTCATCCCGGACGGGCCAACTAGAGTTCTGCAGGTGACAGTCCTTCATGAACTAGAATCTAGTTCCATTATTTGCTTATACTGGAAATACTCTTCTTCTGTATTACATCTTTAAATCCTTATGAAAAACTGCCTTTATAATGACATGAAGGGGGTGGGAATATCATAAGCCAGAAATAGTTACTACAAAAGTTTTCTTCGTCCTTATTTTTTAAAAAATATAATTTTCTAAGGCAGGACAATGTAGCTGTTATTTATATAAATAAAAGGGATTGTTGTAGTAATTTATTTGTTTTCAGATAACTGATTTTAACCAACGTAGAAATGATCGTTCGTTCAGTGAAGGAGAAGAACTTCCAGTCATGGAACAAGATCTGAGGAAGTTCAAAAATCCAGATACAGAGCAGGAATTAGAAGTAAGATATGACAACTAGTACTTGTCTTTTTTATTTTCGTTTTCCTTTCTAGATTTCAGGAGGCTGATGATGGTCAGTAACTTCTGATGATGACCTCGTGTTATGAACTTGTAGATTTCCCTGCTACAACTTCTCATTCTTAGAATTTGGGTTAATACGCCTTAATTCCCTCTTGATTCTAAGAGTAATTGTCAATGAGCTGCTCAGTCTCTCTGGAGATGATCCTAGAAAAATAACTTCTTTGCAGGAATGTGTATTTGATATCACAGGTTTTTTCAGTTCTGGTTTGTTACTGGTGGGTTTTTTCCCCTTCTTTCCTCAGGTGCTTGTGAAACTGGAAGGTGGAATAGGATTGTCTTTGGTCAACAAAGTCCCTGAAGAGCTTGTGTTTGCCTGCCTCACCAGAATTAATGTCCACTACACTCAGCTCTCCACCAGTCAGGTGCTAGAGCTCAGTGTGCATGATATACAGGTATTTCCCATTTTGAAACAAAGACATTTATTCATGGGTCTTCTTCAGTTTTTTGAGTTGTAATAGGTTTGAAAAATGTTTAGAGCTGTGACTGAAGTTTTAATTCCTAAATGTAACTGGAGTTTCAGTTCTGTTTTGTGTCCACTGTGTAGGTGGACAACCAACTCATTGGCACCACACGGCCTTTTATGCTCTTCCTGACACCCAAGATGAGTGAGAACGAGCCCCTGGACCCTGGGCCTGCTGTGCAAGTCAATGCCATGAAATTTCCTAGTAAAAATGCACTGACTGATATATACAAGGTAAGCACAATGTTTTGTTTGTGCAACATAGGTATTTACTTAAATGATGTTCCCTGTTCTTAGTTTTTACTTGTAATCTGAATTCAGTGGTTTGTGAAATACACTTTGTTGATCAGTTCTGAAGCTTTAAAGGACACAGTGTCCACCTTCTCATGTTCACGGTGTTTAAAGCTACAGCACAGTGATCAACAGGGTAATAAATATATTTAAAAATATAACAAATCAGTTCAGACCCCTGTGTGTCCATGTCTGTGACCTTATTTTTCAAGGCAGTTATTCTCTCCTGAGAACTGTAGCACAGTGAACCAGAATATCTATGTTTTGCTCTTCAGGAGTTGAGTACAAGGTTATAAATTCTCTCTGATAAGCTGTTATTTTGCTGCATAAACCCTGTTCTGTGCACTGCAGCCTTTTGGAAATGTTGGTTGTAAATTTATCCACCAACTGTGGTATGTATTGTGAGAGCAAAACTGAGCTGGTTGTCAAAACTTACTTTCTCACTTGGAGTCTTCACGCATGTATTTTAACTCTGCTTTGAAAAGCAGCTGATTTCTGGGCAGGAAATGCAGCTAAGATTTTGAAGTGTTAGGATTAGGTAATAAAGCACAACGCCTTCCAGAAAATTGAAATAATCATCACTAGTTGTAGATAACTTGAAGTGAAGAAAGCTACCAAAGACATTGTCTTGCTACAAATCCACTAAAGTGAAAATGTTCTATTGAAATAGAGCACGTTGTCCTTTTTAATAGCTTACATGGATTATATTTCTGGTGTTAATGCTGTAAACTGAGACTTGTTTATCTCTGTAGCATCTGATGATCACTGCCCGAAAGTTCACAGTTCAAATTGAGGAGAAACTACTTCTGAAGCTATTAAGTTTCTTTGGCTACGACCAGTCTGAATCAGGTGTGGTATAAAATTGCACAGCCCAAATTTACAGTGTACAGAAGTATTATGATCTTTGCATATAAAATAAGTAGAAAACACCAGCAGACTCTTGGCTGTTTGGAGCCTCCCACTCTTGAACAGAGCTGGAAATGCCTCAGTGGCCCCTGTGGAGCTGTTCATGGGTGTTGTGCCTGTTGCAGAGCTCAGGTGATGGCCCAAGTACAGCCTGTCTCTGGAAGGAGTTCAGTATTCATTTTCAGTTCCTGTATCTGGATTCATCTAAACTGGGATAAAAGGAATTGTGTTACTCATTTAGCAAACCACTTTGTTTAGTGATTCGTTTCGTTTGTTTGTTTAACCCAGGGCTAGAAGTGGGATCTGTGTTAATTTGTTCCTTGGGCAGTTCCTCTTGCTTCTTTGCAAGAAAATGTTGTCTGACCTTTGTTGTGGCATCCATACCCCTGGTTTTAATTGTAATGTAAGTTTTCTTTCATTCAGTGAGGCAAGACAGACCTTTCCAATCTTCTGATCTCATAGATGCTATTCTAATCCTCCTATTTTAGTGTTTATCTGTGCTTTGGAAACTTTATGAAATGTTTGTTTTGGAGTGGCAATTGAAAATGTCACTTCTATTATGCAGTAGCCTGTGTACTGTTACATAATAACTGTCACAGGAAAAGAACTATTTTTGGTATGATTCCAAATGGGACCAAGCCTACAAATGATGCTCCAGAGTTCTGTCTTGCTAATCCACACTATCCTCTGAATTGTCTCTGGAAAAATAACAGTATTCCATTTCACAGAGAACTTACAAACTTAAATCTCTAGTGATGAGGAAGAAGTAAAAATTTTGAGTTCTGCTCTTAGCCTTTTAGCTAATCTGCCCTTCGTTCTCGTTTACCCTGTTGCTTTTGCTATTTTTTTTCCCTTGCTTACTGTACATTACTTGTAGTTTATCCACTGATGCTGATGTCATCCAAGATTCAGATAAAAATAATTCTCCCATTTACAGTCAGCATGTTTTATTGTTCATAAGTCTGAGTTCATAAGACTTGGTCATCTTTTGTCTTTCTCCTGCTTCATGACACCACCCAGGTGCTCTTATAAATAACATGAGCCTGTTAATGTCGACGAAATTTGAGTCACTCTCCATGTAAATTGATTTATTGGATGTCTTCCATGTAGGCATTTTGTCCATTGTGTAGTGAATAATTGAAAGCTTGCTTTGTACATTATATTCTTAGTTGAGTGTGTAAGGAATTATAGAGAAAGTAGAAATAGGAAAATAGACTGTAAGAGCAAAACTGCACAGTAGGAGCATTGCATGGTCATGTGTTACCTCCTTGTTTCTGTGTGCTGATAAAGATAAATTAGAAGTGAGATTAAAAGCTCACATAACAGGTTTTAGAGATGCAGAGAGATCTGACAAAAATTCTTGAGCCTCAGAGGTCAACTTCATGTCACAAGGCATGAGTAATTTTGCTGGCTACACCAGCAGTCACACATACTTTTTATTTGTACAGAGGATTGTTAACTCTTAACAGAGTGTACATTCCTCACCCCATATTTATTTATCTTTAATTGGTTCTGATTCCTGTGTTTTGTCTGGATGCAGAGGTTGAAAAGTATGATGAGAACCTCCATGAGAAGGTTGTTGAACAAGGCGGAGGACAAAAACGATACTACTTTGAAAATCTGAAAATCAGTGTGCCTCAAATCAAGTTGAGTGTCTTCACTTCCAACAAGCTCCCTTTGGATCTCAAGGTACACCAGTGCATTCTCAGAGTGGGCTTCCAGTAAAGAGAAAGGAAAGGGAACAGAAGCTTTAACTTAATGCTCTTTAGTTTCCATTTACTCTTGCATTATCTAAGTTACAAATAATAGAAGTTTCATCAACTTCTGACATTTAATTAGCATAATTTCCAGTCTCTTCTGTAATAGTCCTTCATTTTTGGAATTTCAGTTGAAGCACAGCCAACTGGACCTAATGACTCACTGCTTTACAAATGACCTTAGTTGCAGTACTGGAAGTGTAAAGAGCTTAAAGGGAATTACTATCATAAAATAAGAAGTTATTCAGCTTAGAGAACAGAAATACAGGACAACTCTGAGTGTTTTCATCCAAAAAATGTTGTTTCATTGGAATTGGAGAGTTTACATGAGCACTGTGCTATATGGTCGAAAATTAAAGTAAATTGAGATTGAATATGAACTTAAAATAGGTGGGAAGTCTGGTCTTTTTCATATGGTCATAAATCTGGCACAGTTGGTAAGTGAACCAGGGATTCCAGATGATAGCCAGAACATTATCTCGTCCAGTGTTCCCAAATCATGTGTTAGGACACACGATTCCTGGACACAATAAAGTGGCAGCAGTCAGTTGCCACTTCAAAAATGATAAATTCAACATTTCAGTCAGAAATATTTCTGTCCTCTCTGAGCTATTACAACTATTTTCCTCCAAGGTGGGAGAGCTGAAACAAAACCAACCATCCAAACCATAAAATCCCTCCTTACTCTGGAGGAACTGAGCTGCTGCCTTTTCAAAAAAACAAAGCTGAGACACCAATTGGCCTTTTTGTCCTTAATACTAAGGACATCATGATGAGCAAGCTTCTGAAGAAGTTTAGTTTTGTGTAGTGAATGTCTGTCATGGAGTCTCACCAAGATGGTCCAGAAGATCACCAGTCCTGCCTTCTTGTATTGCTTTTACCAAATCCTTGTGCAGAGGACAGTTCAATAGCTAGCTGGGATATTCCTTGCCTGTGATATCCATAGCTATAATATTCCTTAGCTGTGATATTCCTTACCACTAAATAATAGCAGCAGTGTCCTGAATGTGTGTTTGCACTTCAGCTTCAGCACAAAACCCCTCGTAATTCCATCAGCTGAAGTGCAGACTGAGGAAGCAGAGCTAGTGGTGAGTGCCTTTAAGAACCCAGCAGTGTGCACTGTTGTGTTTGGATTTCCTACCACCCTTGGTATAGGATTGCACGTGGATCCATCTTGGCAGCTGCCAGAAGTGTTCTCAAGAGAAAACTTGGCGTGTACATTTTTCCCCATAATGTTAACAGTCCCTGCATATTCTGTATATTGATTTTCACAGAAAGAGTTCCATTCACTCCTGTAGCACAGGAGAGTTCAGGGTAGGAGGGAGAGAATAATCACCATAGAGCCTTTGTGGAAGTTTTTCTAACTACTCTAATGTTTCTGGCTTGGACTTGGCTGTCTGGTAATTTGGTGTAGACAGATTATTTTTATTAGGTGCCAGTATTAACAAAGTTGCCTTATATAATATCTGATAGTTAAACAGGAAATTACTTCCTACCCAAGTGAATAATGAGGACTACTCTGGTTGGTCATCCATTTACTGAAAAAATAAATAGCTCTTTTCTTTCTTGCAAACTTAACTCAGACCTGTAACTTGCCTTAATTGCCTGCAGATGGCACAAAAACTCGTGTTCCTTATACCAGGCAGCTTTGGTGGTAAATGTGTAAAGATATAACATCAGTGTGAGGCTGCTTGTCTTGTTCAGAGTGTCTGATGTTGGTGAGTGTTCAGATGCCATTATTAAGACCTGAAGAAGGAGATTCTTTCTGTCTTAAAAATTTAATTTTCTTACTTTTTTTTTTTCAAAATTATTTTATTCATGTGTGTGTATATTTAGATGTATAGCTTGTCCACCTTAAACATAGTTTTTTATGTATAAAGTGTACAAGGTACAGATGTACTATGAGCTAATTAGAGGGATATGAGCTAATTACAGTCTTAGTTTTCTTCCTTGAAAAATAATGGATAGAGCTAGTTTAAAGGATTTCTGTACACCATATAATGTTAAGATATGAGCCTCAGGCTTACAGGAAATTATGTATGTTATTCCAGCTCATCCTGACACTTAATCCCTTCACAGAAGTTCAGCAGGGTGGAAAATAGCCAGTGTTGTCAAGGAAATTCATTTAGGGTTGGTTTAATTGAACATTAGAACAATATAGTAAAGTTATGTATGGAATCTTAGACACATTTTGGTTTGAAATATTCCTATCAAGTATGGGAAACAGATTGCATTGGGAAGCTTAGTGACTCTTGAGTTATTGAAGAAATGCAGTGCTAAGCAGTGATCAATACTTACAATTAAAATATTTGTGGGTGGTTGCTCTCTGTATCAAAATGTCCACACTGCAGTGGTACAGAACTCCAGCAGCTTCAGAGAATTTTGGTTTGTTACCCATTTAAAGGTGAATTCACTTGGATGCTCTGAATGAGAAGCAGAGAGAAGAATTACAATGGCAATATCTTTTATTTGCTCAGGCATTGAAAAGCACCCTGGGATTCCCTCTGATCCGATTCGAAGATGCTGTGATTAATCTGGATCCTTTCACTCGGGTCCATCCATATGAAACTCAGGAGTTCATCATTAATGACATTTTGAAACACTTTAAGGAGGTCAGTGTTGATGGAGATTATGCCATGGCAAAGGTTGGACTTCTCTTGGTTGAGTTGTTCTCCACTGAGGAGGTGGGAACTCTTTCCTGACTATTAAGTGTTAGTGCTGTGTTGGCTCCTTTGCTATATGGAGAAGTAGTATCCCAGAAGAATTCTAAGAATACACTGCATTTTAAGATGAAACTATTTTTAATTTTTTAAAAAATGGTATTTGTGTGTTGATTTCTCCAGTAAACCTACCTGGGTTGGCAGAAGCTTCTGTTGTGGGTGGGATGGTTTTTTTTTTCCATCAACCTTGTTGCTGGTGTTAATGTGATCCATAAGAAATACTTCATTCTTTCTCTTGATTTTACAGGAGCTGCTGAGTCAGGCAGCAAGGATTCTAGGTTCTGTGGATTTCCTTGGCAACCCTATGGGTCTATTGAATGATGTTTCAGAAGGTGTGAGTGGACTTATAAAGTATGGCAATGTGGGTGGTCTCATCAGAAATGTCACTCATGGAGTATCAAACTCTGCTGCAAAGGTAAAAATTGTGATATTAAAATTTGCTATAAAAATAAGCTTAAAATAGGCAAGAAGTGAAATAGAACTATTGACCATGCTTAAATTGCTTTATGTCCTGATTGTTTTGTAAAAATGGTGTTTGAAGTGTAGATTTTGTTTTTCTTAAATGCTTTTTATACATCCCAGGGATGCCAGAAACAGGAGTCAGTGGACCACTCAAAGCCCTATTATTGCTGTACAGATACTTGCAGGTTGAATCAACAGTTAACCAAAGTTAAAAATAATTTGCTCCTACATGTAAATGAACAAAGCTGTGTTAAATTATGTATATAATCTACATAGAGAGAGAGAGAGCACTAGAGAAAGGTGGAGTATTTAAGGGGTTATTTAGTATAACAGGAGTTGTTAGCTGTTATTTTTGAGAAGTGATTAAACTGATGTGAATAGCCATTATTAGGCTGACTCTTGAGGTTTGGGGATTTTTGTGTCACACAGCAACAAACTAAGGAATTTCTAGATTGCTTTGTATTTATCTGTAGTTTAATTCTAAAGTCTCTGCATGGTGAACATTCTTTTGTCCTTCCTGATAACAGCTGAGAGAATTCAATTATATCAGTGAAAATAACTGTATTTATTCCCCAGAGACAGATGATCAGAGGCAGGAGTTAGAACTAGGAAGCAGTTTGGATCATGGTTGATGCTGTACTTGACACTGAGCAAACATATGTTCTTGAAATGTTTTATTACATAGGTGTTTCAGCACAACCCTTCATGGGTACAACTGCAGTAATGCTTCTTTGACACAAGGACATGTTGCTAAGTTTGGTTTTGTGAGAATTCTTTACTTTCTATTATTTTCATTTTCCAAACGGGTAACTTTGTACATGTGTATTGTCATGGTTCATCCTTTAACAACCTTCCCCACTTGCCTGTATACGAGGAAATCTGCTTTTTCGCCTCCTTAGTGGAAAAAGGTAATTCAGATGATGTGAAATGCAGAGTCTGTATAATTACAGAGAGCTCAGGACTAACATCATCAAACCTAAACCATCACCAAGTGCAGAGCTGGATCTGAGCCAGAGAGCTGAACCATGGGGAAAGATGACATGCACGTTCTGTCATAATTATCTTGTTTGCAGCATTAGTGTATTTTGCACAATTTCAAGAAATTCAAACAATTTTGATTGTTTGATATTCCTGTCTGAATCTCCTAGTAGGTGGTTCTGTAATTCTCAGCACTGCAAATACAAGCTGATGCAGGCAGTCTGGTAGAAGACTTGCTGAGCTTCTGGAAGGCAGCTGTATCTGTCTGCAAATGAGTACTTTTGTCCATGCTTTCTCCTCGTGGTTGTAGTCTCTGGTGACCCATCCACTCCACCCAATAGAGTATGTTTCTTTAGAGTTTCCTTTCTATAAAGTGTTGTTTCCTCATCGCAGTCACATCTGCAGCAACAGGCTCATAAATCTTCCTTTAAAAGGCACGAGCCTTCCTCTGTTTCCCACAAGGGCAAGGTCATTCCTTGAACTTTGGAGTCATTTGTAACCAAGGGGTTTATGAAGGAAGATTTTCAAAGGCAGAAGGGCAGTTGGATGCTGAACTCCTTTCAAAATTCAACAGGAGCTGAGTGCCTGCTTCCCATTTATACCTTTGAAAATCACCCCATGTACTATTTATCTGTCTTCCCAGGTATTTTTTTTTCTTTCTCCTTGGTATATCAGAAATGTCTCTGTGATGCAAGTCTCACACAGTTCCCTTTTCAAAGCTTTTTATATGGTTTATGTATTTGTCCTTTTGGAACAAGAAGAGAAATCCATAATTTAAGAAGACTTAGTAGTACATTGTGGAGCTCCTTGATGAGTCCTCCTTCCAAAGGTTGAATCTTAATTCTGCTGCATAGAAGACAATGGTAAAAAAGGCTCAAATAGTCAGGTTGAATTCTTCCTTATGTGTTGCACTGCTTTCAGGCATTTAAATCTGCTCGAAAACTAAGCCAGAAATGTCCATATGATAAAAATACTGGCATTTTAAGTACAGTTCATGATGTGTTACGTTCGTGGTACAGCACAGAACTTTGTCTTGTACTTTTCTGTTCTACCTTGTGTGTGCCTTATGAGTGTGTCTAGGATATGTAAAGTATTGGTAACAAAAACTATGTGGAGAGAAAAAACAATTTGAGTTAGTCAAGAGAAACAAAACTGAAACAATAGGTCATTTTCATCTTGCTTTTGGTGCTCTGGGAAGGTATTTTTAAGTATATTTTCACTGCATAAATTTTCACCTGATTCAGCTGTGCCACAGAGGGCTCTTGTCTTTGCAGCTTATTCTGTGGATCTGGTAATTACAGGAGCCAAAACTAGAGGAGCCTGTGTCCTGCACAGGCACTGAGGGCTGGGAAAAATCTCCATTTTGGTTGTTAGAATACCTGACTTATGAAGTGTCTAAAATAAAAATCAATCCTAGATTTTAAGATGAGTTAGGTATTAAGGTGTGAGTAGATAGATAAACGAAGAGTAATACCATAATCATGGCTTTAAAAGTAACACTGCTCAACTGAATCGAGAAGTAAGCTATTGGAGTTGTATCTGGTTTTGTCATTTTATTGCTTTTCTATTTTATAGTTGTGCTGATTATCCCTGTAATGGCTTTTCCATGCATTTCAGAGCACGCAGTGGGTAATGCCTTCTTTCAAGTGGAGAGCTGCAGTGTATTTAAATTGGCACAAAACCTTAGGTTAAATAAAGTTCACTACAGACAGTTTTGTAGTTTTTATCCCTTGGAGACTCCAAGTTCTGTATTTTAAAAAGTTCTTTGATCCTAAATATAGACACCTGAGGGAATTTCATTCCCTCTGAATGGAGCCTTCTATAGTTGCCATATGCGTAGAAATGTCTCACATTCTTGGCATCCACACTTTTTTTATTTCCCCCGTTAGGCATGATAGAACTAAATCCTAAATTGTTCCTGTTTCAGATGTGTTTCAATTAGAAATGAATACTGAACACTGAATTAGCAGCTGAACAAAAGTGTTCTGTAGCTTGTGTTCTCCAAATGGAAAAGTAAGTGTGGTTGTATCTATTACTGGCAAATAGGTGTTGTGCTGACATAGTTAAATTCCTGGTGGTAAAGGATTGAAAAGATTCACAGCTTGTCAATACTGGATTTAATGTGTTTGATTTCTTTCTGCCTCTACCATAAATTCTCTTATCTTTTGGGAATTATGAGCACATAGTAGTGTAGTTGTTATGACTCTGAGGTTAGGATATAGGATGGAAATAATTGGTGTGTCCCTCCTTTCCTCTTGAGAAAAATAATTTAATGAACTTAATGAAAGAGCTTAATTTTCATATTGAACTTCGACGTTTCCAGTTTAATTAGGCTTCTTAAGGAAAGGTAAACCATCAGCCACAGCTGCATTTCCCTGTTGGGTTTTTGGGAAGCGTGCAGGGAGACAGAAGCAACACCTGAGATGCCAAAACTTCCCTAGAGGGGAGTTGCAACAAATTGCATTTGAGTGTTTGTTTTCTTTTATGGCTGATGAACCTTTCTGCCCTGGACTTTCACTCCAGCTATTCATTTCAGCAGAGTTCAGACTGATGGTAGAGGTGCTTAGGTACTTAACAGAGATAGGCAAAGAGTTGAGGTGTTAGAACCAGGTAGAAAAACTTTAAGACGAGTAAGGTTGCAAATACTGCGCCAGGTGAGTGTTTGACATGGAGGCATTTGTAGTACAGGAGCATGAAAGCAACAGAAAGGGAAATGGGAGCTTTAAACTTCCCTGTAAGATAAATCAAAGCAGAATCTCAAGTGCTTGGCAGTGACAGGAAAATAAAGATAACTGAATGGAAAATAAAAAGAGGAAGTAATAAAGGGATTATTTAAAAACAAATCTTGAACAAGTGTTTGACTCACATGAATGTTAACTTTAACAAAGTTAGCAGTAAATGCAATGAGAAGTGGCTGTAGCAGAGCACAGAAGGAAGGTGCAGTTTGAACAGGCTCTGCCCAAAAACAGACAAGAAAGGTTTCTAAACCAATCAAAGCTGATGGTTCCCTTTTGTTTGAAGTTTCTTAGTTCCTGTAACCAACCGTTCCTCTTTGATACCATTCAGAAGCAAGAACAACTGCCATTCTCCCATTTTTGGAGTCACTGCAGTTCAGCTCTAGCTACATTAGCTCAAAATACCAAGGAAGTAGCTGAAAATAAAATCATATCTTGGTGTCAAGGAACTTGTAACAAAAGTCTTTATATATGAAGCCTGAGAAGGAAATACATGGTGGTATTTTCCTCAGAAGAGTCTTAAAGAGAATCAAAGTGATGCTGTAGAAAGGTCATGGTGGTGTTTGGGTTCTGAGTTTGCTGAGTTTCCTACCATTCTATATTTTCATGATTTTTGTTTGATTCCCTGCTCCTCTCCTTAACTGCTAAGAGCAGAATGTGTGTGGTTACTGTCAGTCTCGCTGGATAAAGGTGAGGAAGGCTGGAATACATGTCATCTTTCTGGGCAAATTTACAGTTTAGAATTCGGGTTTTCCTTCAGGAAAGCTGGTGTTCATCCCTTACAAAGGGTACTTGAGGTATTGAAGTAGTGGGATTTAGGAGTATTTACCATCATTTTTTCTATTACAAAAGTGATTCATACAGTTTGGGTCAGGTGCAGCTTTTTCTGTGTTTTCTTCAGTGTAATCTTCCCCAGTGTAGTGTAGAGGCTCCTGCAGCCTGTCCAGGCACTGCAGGTCATCTTCAGTTTAGCTTGCATTTCATCCACAGATAAGCAGCTCGTGTGCAGGTTTGCATGAGCAGTGAGAATCTGTATCAAAATGTGCAGATTATGAGATGGAAAGCAGTTGAAATTCCCAGGCAGAAATGTTGAGTACTGGAGGAACATTACAGATGAAGCCATTTCCCCATTTATTTCCTGCCAGTTTGAAAAGACAGCAAGTTTTATGGCCAATTAGTGGCAATCAAAAGCCATGGAAAGTGTCAGTTTTAATGTGCAGAACATCTGGTATCTGTAATTAGTATCTTTGAAAGAGGTTTTGGGATAAAGGATCATCTTTGAGAAGTTTGAAGTATTATTTTGTTCTTCCTGGTTTTCATTTGTACCATGGGATAAAATGTGTGTGGCCATCATCCAGGTTCAAAGTTTTCTTCTCAGTTTGGGTTCAATTCAGCCTTTTTTTTACAAAACTTCTTGTACAAAATGAACACACTTTACTCCAGTGTATTTTTATACACTGGAGAAATGGGCATGTGTATATTGAACAGGAATGGTGATATATTCTGTGGGAAGAACTGGTTTGATGTGGACTTGACATCCTAAATGTTCCCCATTCAGAAAGAAATTGGTGGCAGCTTTGAATGAGCCTTACCCAGGAGAAATTGCTGAGTTGATAATGAGAGTCCTTCAATAATGCAGCAACTGCACACATGGAGATGCACAGCTGGATAGAGGAATGTACAGGTGACCATTTGACAGCTGAAAAAAAGAGGGATTAGAGAGCTTTAAAGTTTTACACCTGCTCTAGAGCTTCATTTTGAAGGGGTTTACCAGCTGATTTTCCTGGAAAATAAAATGCACTGTTCCTGTTTTGCTGACTCACTGGAGAATTCAGTGAGCAAAGGAGAATTTAAAATGAGGTATGCAAAGAGTTGCCAAGTCATAAACTGTGACACTGGATATAAGCATTTATCATAGATGAAATGAAATTTAGTTTTAACCTGCAGTTTTTGAGTGGTTACATGTCAGGTGGACAGGCACATCTATCCCATATATCACCATTAGCATCTGAAGGAGAAAAAATGGGGTGTGGGTTAGAAATCCATCATTTCAGTCTTGATAAATGGCTGACTGCACCTCGCTACTGTGTATTTAAAGTTGTAGAGTTGTGTAGAAAATGTTAAATAGTACAGACTTTAACGTGAAGTTCCTTAGCTGGGTATCCCTGAGAAGTGAAAAAAGTGTTTCTATGTCCAGGGGAGAAGGCCAAGCTGTACCAGGAGATCCAAACAGCTTACAGAGGTGTTCACTATTTACACACACACACGATGGCAGGTCCAGTTAATGTGCTTGCATGGGGTTTCCTTCAAAATATCTCCTAGAACATGGAAAACCTGTTAGTTTTTAAACAGGAGGTTCTTTCATATCTCACATATGGTCACAGGTGGTCATGGCAGAAAAAGAAACTGGCTGGAAAGAGCCCGAGTGCTGCAGTTAGTGCAGATGGAAATGCTTTTGGAAATCAAAATCAACAGAGCTGGTAAAAATGACGTTAAAACCAAACCTAAAGTGCCCCCTCTGAATACTTTGTTGTTACCTATTAACTCGAGGCACAGGATCTCTTCAGGCTTTCTCTCCGTTTTTCAGTATATTGAGGGGTTTAAGGAAGGGGGTGAAGGAGGGCGAATAATTCCATTCCCAAAAAATAAACAAACTTGGCTTGGTAAGAGTTAGGGCCGGGGGGAGGGGAATTATCTGTTAAGAGTATTAGTTGTTTAATAAAGCACAGTTGTCCTCCAGATGAACCCGCCAGTGACTCCGCAATTGGGGTCATTCCAAGTTCATGCTGTGGACTTTTGACTGCCTTCTGTGTCTGTGAAAACAGCCGGCGGTTCCCGCAGGGATCACTCCTTCGGCGCTGTAACACAAAACGCGGCCCAGCGGGCACCTGNGCTGCCGGCAGCGGCCCCGCTCCCGGCCCGGAGCAGCGGCGCTCCCCGGGACCCCCGGCTCATCAGGCTCCTCTCCGCCGGCCCAGCAGGGCTCCCCGCGGCCGCCAGCAGCCCTTGTCAGCATGCATTAGGAGGCTCGGTTAACGATGGGATGTGAGCTAATTAAAGCTCCTTTGCTTTGGGCATATGACATAAATAGGGGTGGGGAATGCTGCGGGGAATCTCAAGGAGCGCGTTTGTTCGGTGGGGAAGGCTGTCGGCTCCTCGTGGTTGGCAGTAATTTGGAGAGGGTCAAAGTTTATGTTGCTCTGAAAATGAGAAGCTGATTATCTCTTTTTGCTGATTTAGTATTTTCTAAATTAAGACGCTGTTGGTGCTGTTCAGAGTGCCAGGACTCGTTTCTCTCTGCGCAGCTTGGCTGGGTTATAAATGCTTGGGGGGCTCAGCCTGAACTGTCCTTTCTGGTTAGGACTGGATCAAAGAGTTGACTTGGGCCTGCCTTGATGTGTAAAGCAAAGTGTAAAAGTCCAGAGCATATAAATTTAACTGAATTCTCAAACTTTCTTGCTAAAATGCCCCAAGTAATACTTAAAGAGACTGACTAAAGCCATGGCAAAAGTATTTTGGGGAACAGCTTCAGACCAGTAGCCCTTTGAAACCTGACAAACAAACACCTGTTACGTTTTCAAATAAAAGCATTTTACTTTTTAGTCCCAGTATAATACACTGTTGACCACGGTGATAGGAAGGGAGGAAACAGTTTGTTGTCTGTGCTTACTGGTGGCCAGTTTGTAAAACTAAATATGTACTGCTTCCACTCTATAACAATGTGTGTACTGATGAGCAAAGAAGCTGCTCTAAAGGTTATTTTTATGGTAAGTCACAGAAATATGTTGCAAATCAATCCAGAGACATTACAGTAAAAGCAGGGAAACTTAGGCTGCACAATTCACTGGACAGCTTTATCTGTCCCACTGCACCCAGTCCTTGTGTATATCCAAGAAGCCTGCATGGCTTTTTGATTTCTGCACTTTCCAAAGAATGGATGCAAGATTTGAAGATGACCCTTTTAAACCACAAATCCTCACAGCATGTATATATGTCTCCTTAGCCTAGAACATGTACACTGTGAGGATTTTCTGCCTCCATATGCAAGTGCTTAATTTTGAACTGTTGTAATTTACTGACAGACATCAGCATAAAAATCGGCTTCCTCTAAAATACCTTTAACAGGTTGTAGAGTTGTAGGAAATAAAGGTGATTTTTAATTATGTTGCTACAAGGCAAGTGACCACGAAGGATTGAACTCCATTCTAAATGACTTCTGCAAAGCAAAGATGAGAACTGAATAAACCCCGTGATTTCTGATTTAAACGCAGTTCACTGTGAGGTTTGCACAGAAGTTTTAACTGATCCATATTTAATTTCATCACTTTCTCCCTTAACATCCCATCTTGGAATGTTCTGCTTTGCTCAGTCAATAATATTTGTAAATGTACCATTCTCTGATGCTAGAATTACAATGGAATGTTTGGACTCAGGTCATAATTGTGTATTTATCCTTTTGAGATGTCCTTAGAGAACCAGGCAGTGCCAAGAGCTTAAAAAGACTTTAAAAGATTACTAAAACCTTATTTCCATGCTGTGTGCTTCATGCATCTGGCTTAGAGGGAACAAGCAGTCCAAAGTCGAGTTTCCATTTGCTTTGAATTCTTTTTGTGCCCCATAAGCCTTACTGTTTGGCACCAGCTTTGGTTCACAAACACTGTATATGGTTGTTTTTGTTTCTCTTCTATTGCTTGAAACAGCTCAGGATATGTAGCCAGTGGTAAAAGCTTTTTGTGGCAAAACTTCCTTAATTATTCTGCCTTTAAAAAGAAAAACAAACACAGCAAATAATCCAAAACATGAATAGATTAGCTTCTTGTACAGATACTGTTTCATCTGGTTTTGCAGATCTCGGTGAATAGTTCGTATTGATTGGTGACACTGTGTAGATGTAAAACAGGGAGTGATGGATCATTGATTTACTTGAGTCTGCAGAGGAGGAGGCTGAGCCCAGCGTGGCCCGGGCTTGCAGAAGTTGTGGTTGTGAAGTGCTGAGAGTGGTTAGCGTGCTCCTCCAAAGTTTCCAAAGATACACAGATACACTATATCCAAAGATAATGTGCACAGTAGCATAATGTTCTGCGAGTTGGAGGAAAATGTCATATTTTACCCTTCTCAGTAGGATGAGTTTATGTTACAGCAGGTAGGCTGAAGTGCAGTGGGGGATGTTTTCTGCTACCAGTCAGTAGCTTCATGTCTTACATGAACTGGTGTGGGATGAAAACCAGGGTCTTTAGAGTGTAGCCCAGGAAGAAAAGATCAGTGTCCCTCTGTAGAAGGAAAATGCAGAAAGAACCATGTGCTTTAGGGACAAAAAGGGACAGAGAAGACAGAGGGTGTCTTTTGAATTAAGGTGGATGAATGCTCAGCTGCCTGGGGCTTTTAGGAGGGGTTCTCCTTCTGTGCAGGCAAAATGGATATGGCAAAGCATAACCAAATGTACTGATGGTAAGTTGAAATAGTATAAGTACCTGAAATGACAGAGCTTTTAAGCAGTAGTCTGGAAGGCTCCTATTCCCCTCTGTTTGGAGAGGCCAAGTTGACAAGTAAAAGAACCACTTCTGTGTGTGCCTTGTGCAGACTTGCTTCATCCAGAAACATTGGGAGCCTTTTGGTCAGGAAGCAGGTAACTTCCCTTAGCTGAAACGAATGTCTTGTGCTGCAGTTCTGTTTCAAGGCAAAGGGTGTCTGAAATGGGGAAAATGCTCAGATAAAAGACCAAGTGACTCATTTCTTTTTTCATCAGCAAGTAGACAAAGAACTCATTATGAAAATTAGGGTAGAGAAGAAGGAGCTGGTTTTTACAAGTCCCTTGATTAGTTTCATGTTTGTTCCCCAGACTGTTGTGTTTAGTTATGTTGGCATTTACATGGCCTTGAGTAGGCTTTGAAGTTATCAGGTCACACCTTATTAACAAAAGCTGAGGAAGACAAGGGTGGGTCGCACTTTTGGTGTCACCTTTGTTTATCTGGAGCCGATTTGCTGTGTAACCGGGTTAACAGCTCAGTAAGGCACCATCTCTGCTCTTTCACGAGGCTTAAAACCTCAGCCTCAGCAGTTGATATTGCACTCCCCAAAGGAGGTATCTAAAAGCAAGACACGTGGGGTGGGCAGGAAACAAGCCTGCTTTTGTGCTTCAGCTTGTTCAAATCTCCCTTCAGAGTTTAAGCTGGACTTAAACTGCTTAAATTTCTAATGCTTGCTTAGGTTTCTGATACAGAAGTAACTGCTGAGGAAATTGTTCTCAATACAGTGATTATAACCTACACAGACTGGGCAGGAGGTGTTGTGCAGGTGTTTGGTTGGTTGTGGGTTTTTTATGTTAGAAATCTTTAATTTTCCTATTGTGTAGGTACAGTCCTGTTAGTCGAAATAGACTTCAGGAACCATTTCAAGGAAAGTATTTCTGAGGTGCACAGAAAAGTAAAAAAGAAGTGTCAAGTTGTGATCCCCAGCAGGTATTTCTCTCAGGTGGTATTAGCTGTAATGGGTGATATGGATGGATGTAGGTGTGGTTCAGATCAGGAATCAGGGTAGCTCTGACACCACAGTCTGAATCTTTATTCAAATACGGGTCTAAACCTCACACAGAGAGGGTGAGTTGCCCCCTTGCCCAGCAGCCCTTCCCATCACATGCTAATGCCTGTGGAACATCCCCTTGTTTTATCTTCCCTGGCATTTCACCTCTAATTGGCAAACGCTGCACCGAAGAGCAGGAAGGGACGGGTCCCAGCTGGAAATGGCTCAGGAGGGACCCACTCACTGTGCTCACTGAGGAAACCCCGTGGTTTGGGTACAAATGGTGCAGATGGTGACAAAAGGTTGGCTTCAGTCTTTATTAAATGAGGCCAGAAAACAAACAGTTCCGGGGAGAGGGGACGAGGAGCCACATCAAAAACTATTTCAACAAGTTCGTGTCTTGCAACTAATGTGTGCTGAATTCAGATTTTGTCACCTGAATCAGGGCAAAATGAAAATACTTCATGGTAGATTTGGTACATTAAAATCCTTAAATTGCTTTGCTTACAGCTGTAATTCAGTGCTATTTTCGAAATAACACAAACAAAAATGTCCCTGTTTAACTTTGGGTTTATAGCTAATGGAGTTTGATTTTCAAACTATGTACATGGGATTTTTTTCCTTTTTCCTCCTTACTAAGAAAAATGCACTATTACATTAAAATAAAATTATGTCTACACACAAACAGGATTGCTGTGGAAAATTAGGTGTCAGATTCTGCGTCACGGAGGAAGGGAAATTTGAGGAAAGACTTGATTGTATTCACAGGAAAAATGGGTAGTGGAGCTGGACAGTGTGAGTGCAGGGGGGGAAAGCTGTAAAGAGAGGTTACCAATTCTCATCAATAAGTTGGTTTATTCCTGCTGGCTGATTGTCCAGTCAGGCACTACTGTAACTTCCAAAATGCGTTCTTGAAAAATCATTTTCAGGTCTTGTAATGAGGTTTGAATTTTCGAAGACCTGTTGAGCCTTTCAGTTTTTATAGCAGCTACTCTAATCCTCATAAGCAAAGTATTTTTCCAGAAAAAGCCCTAATCTAAAACACACTTCATAGATAGCTTCAGGTCGGTTTGTATTTCTAGGCTAATTTTTTTTAAGAATAGCATCTACATTAAGTTCACAACAAGTTCAGAAGTAACTCAGACCTTGACCACTATGTTCTGTTTACTGTCCATATGATCAAGTCTCAAGAAAGGTCATGGGATTTCATTTTCATCCCCGTTGTTAAAATCTACTTGTTTAGATAATTGGAGCCACTGGAGTTGTTTGTCTTTAAGCTCGAAAGGAGTGTTTCAGACTGGGACATTGTGTCATTAGTGAAAAAGAAACACAGCCTTGGAAAAATGGCAGAAAAACGAGAACTTCATCATGGCATTGGGCCCATAAATGAACTGTTTGTCCAGTTCTTTTTTAATCTTCAGTGTATCAGGGTTTCACAGCAGGTCTCAGCTGTCCCCTAGTGCACACCTGAGCCACGGAGGGATTTTACCTCTGCAGAGGAGATGGTCCATGAGACGTAGGCAGGTCCTTACACAATGACATCCTTGTCCTGGAAGAGCTGTGGCCATGCAGGACAACAGGGACTTCAGCACACTAAGTGTCTTTGACATTCCTGGGGCACCTGGTACATTCCCCAGCCCTAGTTAAAGACACAACAAATGATCTTTCCTTCCACAGGGGTGGAGAGGATGAAGTTTGTTCATTTATTGAAAGGAGGTAAGAATACTGATAGTAGTTGAGAGTGGTACAGGAGGTGCCCAACTACACTTAATCAAAAACCAGATAGTTTTTGGAGTGTATTCCAGAAAAGTTCTTGCTAGGAGCCCTTTTCTATAATAACATCCTGAATACAAGGCAAGGTTTCAGGTTTTGTATCTCCTTTTCTTGCCTTCCTCCATCCACTAAGCTTCTGGTTTCTATCTGATTGCATCAGACTAAAGGTCAGCAGATCACAGTAGATCATTTTTATTTGGTGCTTTTTCATTGACTCGCACACAGCAATGGTCAGAGTTCTCAGAACAAATCCTGTTTGGACATAATGTTCCCTTTCATCCATAAGCATGTCTCCCCACACTGTTCAAGGTAAGTGTAAGGAGTCAAAATGCTCCACACATACACTCAGGGTTCCCCCTGGGCCTTTGGTTTGGTACCTGTGGACACTTGCTGGAGGTTAGTACTTTTTCTTTTTTTGTTCTTTCTCTCAGGGAATTTTCTCTCATTTGTTGCCTAAGAGATGATAATGATGATACTTAAGAGGGACAGAAGATGTGCTGGGAGGAGGGGAAGGGTGCAGTTGGGTACCCTCTGAACTGGGAGGACTTTCTCTTGGGAAGGGCAGCAGAGATACCACAAGGTATCCCTGGGGGTCAGGTGCTGGGCTCAGCTCCTTGCTCTCTCTCTCGCTCTCAGATTGGAGGGGAGACGGCTGGGCTGCGGTTCTGGGGAGAATTCGCCGCCACGGCAGGGTTCCATCTTTTACTGCTTCTCCTACCGTGAGTGGGGCTTCGCTTGTAAGAGAGGCCGATGAACTGGGGCCTTA
>VZRO01007798.1:451755-487676 GCA_013397915.1 Daphoenositta chrysoptera | reverse complement strand
CCATCCTGGACTAGAACCAACCAGGTTCTCTGAAAGGTGCATGCAGAGCATGGACAGCACAGAAATCCAATCGGATCTGTGATCGTGTGAGCTACAGCTGCAGAAATGTATAAAAACAGTGTAATGTAAACAATAAATGGACTCTTGTGAAAATCATATTGGTTTGTGGTACAAGGGTCCCGAGCTCCCACAGAAGGTGGTCATATTTTCCATTCCAAGGGAGGTTCCTGCCTTCCTTGGCAGACACCTGTCTTTTAAACCAGGACAACACTTCCCAGCACAGCTGGGAATCCTGTCAGGGATCTCCCCACGTCATGCTGTGAGTGTGGCCTGGCTCCCACTCCTACAACACAGCCATTTCTACCCTGACTTACTGAAAAGAATTTCATTAACTTTTAAAAATGTTTTAGTTTCATGACAGGCATATTTGCCTTGAAGCTTTGCACATATCTTTTCAGAGGAAAAGCTTTGTATCTAAATAACATTCCTTTGAGGTTTTGAGGGGTTGCAGTTGAGTCATTGGCGTTGCTTTTGGTACATCTTTCACAGACTTGGTTTGTTTTGGCTTTGCCACAGCAGTTGGGGCACCTCCTTGTCACCACCATTGTAGGTGTTGACTTAGTTCTCAGCTTTCTCCATGCCAAAAGGATTGGACGGATTCCCTTATGTATCAAAATGAGTTTATAAATGTGTATTTCCCAAGTAGGATCTAGGCATTTTCTGCAGTGACTCTACTTAGGAGAAACAGCTTTTGTTCTTTTAATAACGGAAAAGGTTCTTGTCTTGCAGTTTGCTGGGACTCTGTCAGATGGTTTGGGAAAGACCATGGATAACAGACATCAGACAGAGCGGGAATACATCCGGTATCATGCTGCAACCAGTGGAGAGCACCTTGTAGCTGGAATCCATGGACTTGCACATGGTAACCCTTAGCTGTAATCTTAACTCATTTCTCTCTTAAAAGGGATGATCAGATTGCAAAGAACAGTGATTGTTACTGCTGGGGGTTTGCTGGAAGCCTGGGCAGTGGAGCTGTCAGAGGCTTTATGCTTGAATTTCAGTGCTGGCAGATTGGGGTGGGGGCATTGTTTGGTTTTCAAGTCAACAGAAGCTACATTTAATCAGGGCTTTTCACATGTAACTGGAAGTAAAAACTTTTTTAGCAAAATAAAATGAAATTGCGAAGAAAGTTCATCCAAAACATCAGTTTCTTTGTAGAGGCATGAGATACCCACACAAACAGTTTTTTTGAGGGCCAGACATTAAAATAAAATTAGTATGGCTGGGTTGTAGCTTTCTTATGTTTGCTTTTAGTTCCAGTAACCTAAGTTTCCTTGGAATCAGTACCTCAGTTTAAAGTTACATTTCACCAGTTGGGTTATTTTGTGGGTTTTTTCAGTGAACTAAGAACTAGAGACACAGACTTGTGTAAAAGGCAGTGGACTAGTTTTAACTTGGCCAGAACTTCACATCGATTTAGTTCATGATTTATCTGTTGAAGAAGGTTAAATCAATACAAGCCAAGTTTAAATCAAATATTTATATTTTGCATCATCTTGACTCAGTTTGTTTAAATGTTATTCTCACAGTGTAACTGTTGCAGCCTGTGCAAAGCTGGTTTGGCTTTCACTAAAAGAGGATCTTTTCTATGCTGAGAAAAGTCTTTTTGCTTTGGTCATACAGAGACACTGTAGGTATGAAACGGATCAGGAAAGGTTCCTCTCACACCAGTGTGCTGTACAGTCTGACATAAATTGGTAGAAACACAGCAAATCCAAAATATGTGAGTCTTTGCTGAAAAGTCCATTATAAAAGCACTTAACTGTGTTGTATTATCCAGTAATTAGTGTGACTGTTCTAGTCCTAAGTCTGTGGCATTTTTAAATGCTTCCCATTCAGTTTTTTGAAAAAAGAAAGGGACTGCTAATTACTACATTTCAACAGATAGGATTTAATCATAAACTATAGTTACTCAAGAGGGGAGATTTAAATACTTTGTGCTTTTTGAGTTTGGCTGTTGAGATTTGCGTGGTCTGTACTTGAGTTCCAGACCTCAGAGCAGCCCTTGGCTGCTGGAAGTTGGGCAGGTGAGTGCTTGAGCTGGGGCACTAGAAACTGATCTTTTAATCATGGAGATGTGAAATCCCTAAAGTATGTTCTCAGACAATGTGAGCTGTTCCAAGTCTTTTGAAACCTCAGCAGGTGCTTGATTTCTCAGAGCACTGATGTTTGCAGGAAGGGAAGTGTGCACAAAAATGTCTCTTGGCAGCATCACAGTTAAAGTCACTGAAACTGACTTTAAAGACACTTAAAGTGCCAGTTTAAAATAATTTACTTTGTCCATTGGAGAAGGGCACTCTGTTGTTTTCTATCTCAAATTGTACCAGCTTTTGTGGTGATAGAATTTTGTCACATCCTAAGTAACCACTTAACCTGTTCAACAGATGAGGACTCTTGGTGTAAGTGCAGCTGGAAATGAACCAGTATAGAAATATTTTTCAATACACCTATTTAATAATGAATTAAATCTTTTTCTGTGGAATATTATTGTCCGTACAATATGAATATGCATGTGTACACTACATATATAAAGTATAAAGTTACTGGTTAATGTAATTGTGTATTAAATTAAATGCACGATACACTGTGTAGGCAGAGAGCATCAGGTGGACGAGTTCTAGAGCCAATAATTCCGGACTTCTCTGCTGCTCTTGCCTTTGCCAGGTATCATTGGAGGACTGACAAGTGTCATCACGTCCACAGTGGAAGGAGTGAAGACAGAAGGAGGGGTCAGTGGCTTCATCTCGGGCCTGGGGAAGGGGCTGGTGGGCACCGTCACCAAACCCGTGGCCGGAGCGCTGGACTTCGCCTCGGAGACGGCGCAGGCCGTGAGGGACACGGCGACCCTGAGCGGCCCCAGGTCAGCCACCAGCTGGGCTTTCTGCTCAGTACTGCTCTAAAACTGTCTGCTACTGCCTGCTGCAGCTTCTGACTGATGGCATTTCTGCAGGCAAAGCAACGATAATCAAATTAACGTGAGCTGTTATCAGCCCGTTTCGTTCCGTTTGTGTTTTGTTTGATAGATGGCATTTGTTGATACTCTAACAAGAGTGAGATTTGCCTGAAAAATCTGCAACATAAAAAAGGAATTATTAAGCTACAGCATTAGATGAAGCAAAGTTTTTAGAAAGGTTGTATGTAGTAAGATTAAACTTCTACCTCTAAATCCTCACAGAGAGTTGAAATGAAGGAGTTCTCCTTGCTCTGCCGCTCCCACTCATTTCGCTGTAGACAGGTTTGAAGCTCTTGAAAGCTCTTGAAAGGTTTGAAGAGTTCTGTCATCAATATAGTGTCACTATCTTCTAATTTTCATTTCGTGCAAAATTCTCAGTTATGAGAGGGGGTGGCTGAGTGCCCTTTTGTGCAAGTGCCCATCCTCCTGTGGGTGTGAGGGGTCAGCACGTCTGGACAAGATGCTTTGGCTTCTTCCTGTGGTCAGTTACTGGTGTAACGTGGGCTCAGCAAAGTAACAGTGGTTTTACTTATTAAGTGTTCATTAGCACTGACTGTGAGTGTGGCAGAGGGAAAGGACCAAGTTCTGAAAGGGCTCCTCTGAGAGAAGAGTCTTTGTGCTCTTTGTGGCCAAAAGTTTTCTTTATGTTACTATGCAAGAAGTCCTGTTGTATGTACATGAGACCTGTGTGCTGAAGAAGTGAAAGAAAACTCTTGAGTAGGTTTTACTTTCAGAAAGCTTGGAGAAAAATGTCTGAAAAATGTTGGGGATTCTGCTTGTTTTGTCTTCCCATTTGGCTTTTCCATTTCCTGTGTTTTATTATGCCACTCTTGAATTCGGAAGGGTCTACATCAAGGTTTCAGTAAACAATAAGTTTGATGAAGTGTGAGTGAGGTGAAGGAAGCCTGAAGAATGACCCTAGGTGGGCTTTGTTCTGAAAATGGAAGTTTGCACATGTGTGTCTTACATATTTGGGGCTTAGCCTGATTTGTAAAACCAAGACATCAAGGATTGAAGTTTGGTAAGTGTATTTGCATGCACAAAATTAAATGAGAACTCTCAGTGCATCCCTGAGAAAACACATCCAGTGTTTCACTTGTACTTGTCTTAATTTTGTGACTGTACAGGTTGGCTGATTTACGTAAAGGTAGGGAGAAGCACACCTGGCTGTGCTGTTAGCTGGATTTCTGGTTGAGCTGTGTGTCTAGTGTAATTTGTTTCAAGATACAAATATTCTTAAAATTCTTGTTTTGACATGCTTCTGTACAGGCTGTACACAGGAGGTGTTACCAACAGTTGCCAAACTGGCCAGCAGCTGGGAGAGAAAGGGCAAGAGGCTCTCCAGCCAGCCTGATCTTGGGCTTGTGTTTCCTTTGGGAAATATTTCTCTTTGCCTTGTTCACTGTCAGTTAAGAGAAGAGGTTAAGACAGATGACGTGAACCACGTTTTTGTTTCCACTAGATTTTGAAATCCTGTTGTCACGGATGAACACTGTGAGATGATTTTAGTGTCTACACACAGTCTGTCAAGTTTCTGACCCAACAACCTTTTACAAGAGGAAAGAAAAGAAATGGGAAAAAAGCCCCAACCTTTCTCAAGGTTACTCAGTTACTACAGTTCTCCAGTCTACAAAAGTCTGATCAAAACTTTTTTTTAGCTAAACAAATGTACTTGAGAACATGTAGGTAATGTAAGGTGGAACCAAAAGGCCACCTCCATCTGTAAGCAACCTTGCATTCATGTTTTGTTTGGTGTGTGGGTTTTATGTGCTTATATAATGAAGGAGCCAAATTGTTCTTTTGGGGGGTTTAAAAAGCCCCACACAACAAAGGGTTGGTCTGTTTTCTGGGCTGCTGTGTAGCACTGTCCCCCCGCCGTGTTTGTAACTGCTCAAGTATGTGTGGTTTGGAATCGGAGGAGAACCACGCTCCCAGCCCGAGCTGGCTCCAGTTGGAGTGTGCTGGGCTCTCCCAAAGCTCAGACACAGGAGCAGCCTTCCCTGGTGGATGTGACTGGATGTGCACGGGAGGAGCTGCTCTCCAGCGTGGTTTTGAGCACCTGAAGACTGAGTTCATGAGCGTGACAAGAGCTGTGGGACCTTACCCTGCGCACGCTCCTGGTGCTGCTGCAAAACTGACCCAGCCAGTTAATTGCAGTTGCATTTAAATGGCAGGATATGTAACTGTAAATTATAGGCCCCTTGCAATTCTCTAATTACATGGTCGAATTTTAAAAACAGCTCTGAATTTCAGCTGCTTGACTTTAACCATTGGATCAGGTTTGAGTGGGATGAAGAATTTTAATTGAGGTTGTTGGCTTTCCTAAAAGACATAGTCTAATTCCAGCAAAGTTCTTGAATGCAGTCAACAGTCTGCAGCATGTGTTCCTGCGATCAGGCTACATGGACTTGAGTCTCTTTTGTCTTCAAATGTGTTGATTTGTGTTGGAACTCCTGCAGCTGGCACACACCATGTGTTGGGAACATGGAGCCAGACCAGCACGAGGCGCAGGTGATGGCTTTAGACCTTAAGGGGGTGGTTTCAAAGGTGATTGGTTTAAAGTGCAAGAAAATATTTTTTAAATCTGACTTTAGACTGGACTTTTTCAAGGCTAATCTTACAAACTTATTATCTAATCATAAAGCTGCCCTACTACTTCTAAATTTAATGCAGAAGAGAGCATAAAGCAGTTGGTGAAAGTGCAGCATACCTCTAATTTATAAACAGTTAATGCCTATGATTTGATACCTTTATTGAGTGGGTTTTACGTGTTCCAAGTGCTCCAGTGTCACATACAACAGTTCTGATTATTTCCATATTTTTCATATACTGCCAAAAGTCTTAAAGCCCAGTTCAAAACAGGAAAGCTGTTATGTCTCTGGATATGTTTGGAGAGCTCTCGCCTAGGAACGTGTTTTACGTCCTGGTACAGCACAAGTAAAGAACATTTATATTTAGATGTGTGTCTAACCTAACAAGTAGTGCAGGAAACTGTCTTGATGGCTTTCTCTCAGGCTCCTGCCAGGTCAGTGCAAGTTTAAGATTATTCTTGGACTGTTGCTGCAAGGGTTTGTGTTCTTTTCTGAGTCACAATGTGAAAATTGGAAGTAAGGAGATAACTCTGTGACCTTCTCAATTCTGATAAATTCTATCCATGAACTAGACTGTTATTAGTAAAGAATAATTTGAGATTGGAAAGCCATTAATGGTCATAGAAAATCGTTGTGTAAATATTTGATTCTTTTAAATGTACTTCATGTGGAAAGCAGCAGCCTGTGCTAGTTGTTCCTTTGCTCATCACTTGGAGTTGTGCAATAAGGTTGCAAAGTTTGACACAACATCAAAAGCAGGTGATTATAATTTGGGTTCTTTTGCCTTTTTGCATCCATCTCTCTGTTAGCTGTGATTTGTCTTGTGAGGTCAAAAGCAGTGTGGTTGAGAGCACGAGTATCAGTGACACCGAGGAGAAGTAGGAAATATGTACATAATTGTATGGAGACCAACTCAGCCAATATACTGCCACGAGGTTCTCAGGTTTTACAGATAAATATTGCTTGAACCTTTACACTTCTGTATGTGCCCCAGATTTGGTCCTGACCGTGGACTTGATCTAGATCTGACTTTACAAGTCTTTACAATAATGTCAGTCATGTATGGGCCATGATTCTGGTCAAGGGGATGTTGTTATTCTCCTGGTAAGCCCTTCCTCAGAAGGCAGAAGAAGCCAGAGAAAAAAATGTATTTATAAGTCTAATCAATAAATTACTTCAGCAGTGTGATTTCTTTCATATCCTTTCCTCTTTCTTCCAGTGGGAGAACAGGTCTTTGTGATCCTCTGTTTTCTTGAGGAGATTTGTCCATTCCTCTGCCTGTTCTACAGCTGTAGCCTAAAATGATTTCTAAGTAAATGAAGCTGCCCTTTAGAATGAACAGAAAGTGGTTCTCTGTTCCTTTTCCTGTTCAAGGGGTGCTTCTTTCTTCACGAGACACTTCTGGCTTCTAGTTGGTTCTCTTTTCTACAGCTCTCTGTAAGAATGTGTTGGGTTTTTTTCTTATTTCTACTCAGATCTTATTTTGGACAAATCTCATGCTGTTCATCAAGAAATAGTAGTGCTTTTTGTCAGTCAGGTAGTGATTATGTTTGCCTGGGAGTGGAATCTGTCAAGATTGCTTTGCATGCTCACTCTTCCTAAGGGGAAAATCAATTTTCCCTTAAAGCTCTCTGGAAGGAATTCATGAGAATTGTGGTGACTGTTCTGGAGTGCCCAAAGTCAGGAGAACTGAGGATGGAATGTGATGCCACCCCACGTTTCACTGCACTTCTGAAGCTCACTGTACTCGTACAGTGACTAATAAAACTTAGTATTTCAAGAAATAAATATTAAATTTTCAAAATGTTTTCAAAATTTTCTTTAAAAATATTTAGAAATAAAGGAAAGTGAAGTCAAGCCTGAGTACCTCTGTGTAAGAATGAAATACAGAGGGGCAGCTTTTCTTCCCTTTTTTTTTTTGTGCCCTCCTCCAGCATTGACAGGCTGGGCATCTCACAGTTTGTTCCCTTTGCCCTCCCCCCTGGAACAAAGAGCTGAAAGACAATTTCTTGGTACTTACAGGCTCTGTTGTTCACAATAAAGCAGGATTTGCTATGCATGACTGAAGAAATGATGCATGTAGTTAGTTTTCATTGGGTTTCTTTTGTAATCCACAGGATACTGTAAAAGAAAGATGAAGCTTTAAAACATTGAGTTTGCTTAATCATATTTTATTACAGAGTCTGTAATCCTAGAGCCTCATGTATAAAAATGTCACAGTTTCTAGAACAGTACATTGTCCATTGTTTGTACCCAGTAAAAGTCCAGATGATTTGGAGAATCCAAACATCACTGACACATCCCTCTCCCTTTCCTTTTTAGAGGGTTGAGTGGGATTGGTGCCCAAACTCTTAACACATTTTTGTGCATTAGTGCAAATACCCACTGTATGTCTGAATAAGGTTTCAGGAGGCTGTTCCTAGGAACCAGCACTACTAAATACCATTTATGTTTGGAATACTCAGTTGTCTGCAGTCGGTTGTCGTTGTCCCTTTTTCTGAACTTGACTCAGTTTAACTATTTGGAAGGAATGGAAGTAAAACCCATGGTGTTTAGACTTAGGAAGCAACGTAATCCTACATTAATATTATATAGATGTGGTTCCTTTCACATCTGCCTATAGGAATGTTTTTATGTAATAGGAGGGTTTTGGAAAAAAGAAGCAATTATGGGCTTGCATTGGGCAATGTTTAATCATACAGGTCTCACACTTTACATATGTTACCTTGATTAGTCTCTGGGGCTTACAAGCTAGACTTGGAGTAGCAGGGTCTGAGACAGGAAAACCCCAAAACAACCCCCTTATCTGTTTGTAAAAGAACAATTTTTCAAAAAGCCCAAGGCTTTAAGTTGCTGAGGCTGTTCAGCTCCCTCACATTGTCCCTCTGGGGTTTCATGCACCCTACATTTAAGAAAGAAGCTGTAGATGGTTTAAATTCCTACAAGGAGGGCTAAATCTTTAGTTAAGACTTGTGTAACTTGTAGTGTTTAAGCCTTTTTGCTTTGCCACGACAGAATGTATTAAACTGAACAAAAACCTGGCTTAAGAAAACTGTGCAGGCACTGGGTTCTCCAGTGGTGACATCTCTGCTGGCATTAAACAGGGAGGCTTTGGGAGGGACTGGCTGTCATTCTAAATCCCAGCATCTATTCTGTGAGTAAGAAGGATTCCCCACTAAAACATTAGTGTTTAACTCGACATTTGAGGGCAGAAAGATACCCTGGATGCTTTCAGACTCTGGTCAAGGGGCAGAGGCACTGGAAGGAAATGCTGTGAGGGGAGGACAGATAGTGAAAATGGAAAACATTGAAGTGAGCAATGCTGAGGAGCTACCTGAGCATAAAATGTGAAATCATCTTTTTCTTTAGATGTCCATTCATTAATAGCAATAAATAATTTCAAAGGCATGAATGGATGCAGAGTTCTTACTGTGGTGGCCTCCACAACCCCCAGATATTTTCCAGTGCCATGATATGTTCCCAGTAAGGGCAGGTGCATTTCCATCCCTGGTGAAAGGTGCTCCATCCAGTGAGCCATGCCCAGCTCCTGTTAGACTTAAACTGCTGCCTGGGCTGGGTTCAGTGCAGAAATCTGGGTTCAGATTCAGCTCGATGTTACTGTGTGCAGTAACTGGTCTGGGAAAGGTCTAATTTAGTGAGGGAAATGCATTGTGTGGTATTAGTCTGGTCAGGTATGAAAGGAGAGCTGGCTGAAAACAGACATCATGGGTACAGAACTTGCTCCCTTTCCACTTCTGGAGGCCATGGGAAAGTTTCTTGGGACACACAGACATTTGCAGTAGGTGACTAATGTTTTCCAGTTCACTTAATTCCAAGACACTCTAACGTTGGCCTGGCGTAGTCCATCAGAAATAGAAACAATTATGAACTTCCTTTTGAAAAGAATGGATAAATCCTTTGTTGGATTGACCACAAATTTATTCTACTACTTAAACTTCGCATGACATGAAATATTTTCTTCACAAAGTGGAATTCTTATGCTGTGTGCCCACTTCACAGTATTTAGCTGTTAACTCAAAGGAATGCAGCTAGACAGGAGGAAAGTTTTATGTCTTCTGGAAATACTTGTATTTCTAGAGCCTGCATGTTCTGTCTAATTATCTTCTATTTCATCCAAAGCTTTAGGACACAAAGGCCAAAAAGTAAAAGGAACACTTCTTACTGTTTTGTGTGTTTCTTGTTTTCTGGCATTCATGTGATTTTTCGATCACAGCATCTCTGCTAAAGGATGCTGCTGTTTCATGTATTCTGTGTAACATTTGCCTTGGGTGGAAACAATTCCAGAGAGCTGCAGATTTAATTAGTCTGCATTGCTGCCTCCTAGAATAGAATTGGAGAGTCTTTGGAAAAGAAAAATACTGTATTCATGCATGACCATCTGCAGAACCAACTAAAAAGTCATCGAAGACTGGGCCATAAAGTGTTTGCAGTTCCAGTTCACAAATCTGCCTGCTCAGAACGAGGTGGGATAAGTTGGGAGCATCTGCCCACCAGGAAAGAACAAAGGCTTTATTCAAGCCAGCCGTGTCTGCTGGAATGTACTGGGACAGCCCTGGCACTGAGAAACATCTCATACATTCTGTGAGTTGTCATAATCTCTTCTGGCCCTTTTTCTATCTTTACCTTTTTCTAGGATTTTCAGTTTATAAAAATAGCAGGGAAGATGAAACTGGTGTAGTGCAATAGGAGTGTAGGGTTTGTTTCTGTACTTATTTCTAAGGCACAAATGGCAGGAGCTGCTCACCAGTGTGTGACAGCTGAGCTGGTGCCACAGGGGTGAAATCTGGTACAGCAGGTCTGGGGTGGCTTCTTGGGAATGTCTTAATAATGATGAAGGTAAGCATGGATATTTTGTGTATTGAAGAGTCCACAGGCACCTTCTATTTCCTACACAACACTGGGAGTCCTTGGGGTTTTCCATGTATGTATTTGCTTCTCTTGTGTGGATTTGGGGTTGAGTCTTTCCATTTGCCTTCACTCCTGGTGCTTTTGCTTTGAGATCACAGTAGAGGTTTCTTACATCCTTAGTTTGTGATCTTGCCCTGGTTTCAGCTAGGATAGAGCTAATTTCTTCTCAGTAGCTGTTACAGTGCTGTGTTTTGGATTTGGAATGAGAATGGTGTCAGGAGTGGGATCAAGAAGTGCCCATTATTTACAACAGGAATAAAGCTTTGAGTAGAGAGTGTCTGAGCATACCCAGAGGTGGATTTTTTTCATCCTCAGACCAAGTATAAAGATGTAAGAAATGCCCATTTTAGACAAAATGAAAATCGTCTCTCCATACTGTATTTCAAGTCATTTTGTGTCTTACTAGAATTCCTTGCTACACCATAAATACCAGGTTCTCTGAGGTTACTCCATGTGTTTAAAGTAGGGGAAATACTAAACTGCGTGGCCATTTGCCCTGACGGGTTTTATTTCCAAACAAAGACATACAGCATTGCTTTAAAACTAACACCACTTCTAAGCAGTGTTTCTAGCCAGCTTAGTCGAGGTTCATATTTATGTAGCAATTGCAGGCTTGCCTGAAAGCAGGAGAGCTGGAGGTGCTGCTCAGGTGCAGTGGCTGTTTACCTGTCCTGGAGACTTTCCCTTTGTCATTAACCTGAGGTTTTGTGTTCACTCCCAGGCCGGAGCAGTAGAAGGGAGCCCAGGGCCTGCTGGGATGGGGTTTTACACTTGTGCTGTCCTTTTGCCCTTCCCCTGAACTCTTTTCATTTCAGTCATGAGCAAACAGTCAGTGCCTGAACTAACAACCCCGCAATCCTCCAAAGCACGCTCCTTACAGTACCAAACAAAGGGAGGCCCGCGTGGGCCGGCCCAGGCCAAGGAATGCAGCTTCGGGGTTCTGCTCCATAAATTTAACCAGCACGACAAAAAGGAGATAATATGAGCCTTCGTGATGATCTGAAAGGGGGAGGTTTGTGTCCCATTGATTGCGGTCTGGCCCAGCGCCAGCCCCGAGCCTGACCGACAGTTGAACCATATCGTTAAGGCGTGTAATACAGCTCGAGCCTTGTACAGCAGCCAATGAGTACATATCCAGAGGGCAAAAGTTTATAAAGAGTCGAGGCTGTCCTGTTTAACCCTCTCACACTGCCTGTAATATACACTGCTGCCATTCACAAATAGGCACTTCGCTATTAAAATGTAAACCTTCGACTTTCTGTGCTTGGAAAACGTACATGTGTGTCTGATTTCTAATGTGCAGCAGATTTATAAAGTGATCGTGGAAAAATATGTAAAACTGATCGCTTTTTTTTTAGCCAAAAAAAAAAAATCCAACCCACTTTTTTTTCAGCACTACTTCATCCATAGTTACTTTTTTGTTCAGATATGTCTTCTGGGTTGTTCTGCAAACTCTTTCATACAGATGGAGCTATTTATTGCCTTGATGTCACCTCATTTAGCATGTGGCTGGTATTTTTATAGATAATTTTTTCACCTAATGTTGCTGTTAACATGTGGAATGCTCTTTATCAGTTTTGTAAGTACAGCCAGTTGATCTGAATTGTTCTTGCAACTGCGAACTTTAAAAATCAAAACAAACCTCATGAGTAGCTCTTTGTTGGGTGAGGTTTGTGCTGGAGCACTTTTCTGTGCCTGTTGCAGCCCCAGTTGTAGTAAATGAGAAATATAAAAGGAGGGTTGGAAAGAGAAGAAACATGCAGCCATTGGAGTTGATTGACACAGTCCTTCATGCACAGCCAGAGTCACTGTCCTGAAGCTGGGCAGGGCCCCTGGTTGGTTTTTTTTCACCCAAAGTAGATTTGCTTTCCCAGAAAGGCAGGAATACAACATGGAAGCATTTCTGTTAGACTGAAGTATTTTCCACTCAAAGTAAAGTCACCATGTTTGCTTTTACTACAGCTGGGTATTGCTTGACCAGCAGTGATGGGACCATTGTAAGTGTGACTCCCTGTCCCTGGCAGTGTCCAAGGCCAGGTTGGACAGGGTTTGGAGCAACCTGGGATAGCAGAAGGTGTCCCTGCCCATGGCAGAGGGTGAAATGGGATGAGTTTAAGGCCCCCTCCAGCCCAAACCAGCCTGGTATTCCATGGGCACAGACATCAGAGCAGTGCTCCATCTGCTATGGGCCCTGCCTGGCAGCAGACAATATTTAATATTTTAAACCCACAGTACCCTGAGGCTGAGCAGTGTTACAGCCCTGGGCACTTTGGTTTAGGCACGTTCAGCTTCTGTTCTCAGTCAGGTGTTTGCAGGAAATCCCTGCTGAGAACCATCTTTTACATCAAGTCAGAAGGTGAATGGGAGCATTTTTCAACACATTGGTTAGGCAGGAAACTCTAAGGTGACAGCTGCAGATATCCCTGTAATCAGTACAGGAAAAGTCAGGGGGAAAATTGGAAACTGGGATGGCAGTGTTATGTTTTGTCAACTTCTTAAGCTTGATGTTACCAAAGTGCTTGAGAAAGTGTGGGTTTTACTGCACAGATTTACAGGCAGAGGTGGGGCAAGTGCCAGAGGTTGATGCCCAGCTGGTGTCAGTGCTTTGTCTGCAGTGCCAGCTCATCCACCTTGCCCAGATGCTGAATTCCTAATATGGATGTCATAACTGTGTCTTAATTAATCTCTTCTCAATTCCTTTTGAACTTGGAGCCTGATGAGGTTGTAAACCCAGGGAATAATTTTCAATTTTGTTTTGATCTGGGGTACAAAAGAAAAGGGAAGGGAGAGCAAAGCTCTATCTCCAAGAAACTGGCAGGAACAACCTCCATGATAAACAGTTGTTCCTTGAGCATGCTGTACTCTCCTAAAGGCATGTCAGGTCAGCTAAAGGTCTGCAGCATCTGAGCTGGTAGATCCCTCCAAAGAGGAGGGATTTGACTGTAAGTGGGAGGTTTTAACCCTAGGCACCATTTATTTGCATGTTTCTGCCTGAAACTAGCATTTTGGGAACACGTTTAACAAGCACAATATATTCCATGCGTTTGCTGGAATAAACGGTGCATGTGAGCTTCCTCAGATCTGCAGTCAGCAGGGAGCTGTCTGGCTCGTGATTTTACACATTCTTGCATCTAACTGAGACATTCTGATGCCAAATCCAGGACTCAACTGACTGCACCGTGTGTGCCTTTTAACACACCTTAACAGCATCTGTGTTGGGAGCAGGGAATGAATCCCATGGCTGTGCCTGACCCCTGGGAGCAGGCAGGGATCTGCCTGTTGGGAACTGCACCCCAAAGTCTAGCACAGGCTGGGAGGCAACTGCACTGACCCCTTGAAACAGAGCACCAGGAGAATCACCAGGGATCAGGGAATCTAGATTGCCACATGTTTTCCTGAAATTAGGCCCAAGGCATTAAATGTTCTCAGATGCTGAGAGCTGGCACATCAAAATCCTGCTGTCTCTCCCCTTCTGCTCAGAAAATTCAGGGAATATTCTTGCTCATCACATGGGTTCAGCACATGAAACAAAGTTAAGTGTATCAGTGAGGAGAGAATCCTGGAAATAGTGGATTTTTAGTGCTGTGCAGAGGTGTGATGTGCACTACAGACCCCATCACAAGTGGCACATTTGTTTTCATTTGTTATCCATGTGTTCCCAAACTATGGCTGCAGCATAGAGAGTTTGTCACTCTGATGGCTGAGTTTTCAGCTCAGTTTTTAAGGCATACATTGTTCAGCATTAATTTGTTCTGGCACTCCCAAGTGTGCTTTTCACAGTGTTCTCCCATCCCATCTGTGGCACAAGCACCATCCTTATTCTGCATTTCATGGAAATTGTGCATAGGATGGTGATCCTCATGGAAGGCTGCAGGTGCAAATCAGTCTGGAACTCAAGCAAGTAGATCAGGTATTTTAGTTGTGTGTTTTATGGTAGAAGAGAAAGGTTATTCCTCCCTTAACTTATCAGATCATGTCACTTTTAATGTCTGAAATGCACTGAAGCCTCCTCAGACAAAGCACTCCCTGTATTTAGGAAGCAGACTTTTTCCAGAGCCAGTAATAGTTTGATTTTATTATTTCTTGAAAATACCAGCAGCTTTTGAATTGTGTTTTACATTACCTGCCGTTTTCCTTTGTTTGAATTAAGCTTGTTTTATAATTATTTCAAGGGGACAAAAATCATTCAGAGGCTGAAAGTATGCCAAGCTACAGCCCAGAGCAGGCTTTTGTCACTAAATTTTATGCAAACCTGAAAAAAAATGAGTTTACAATAGAAACACTGAATTTTAGCTGTACCAGAACCAGCAAGTTACTGCTTAACTGGGCTGGGATAACGAGGTGGTGAGAATGGAACACACCTTTACTGGTGACAGTCGCTGAAGTTTTGGGTGAACTGGGTGTGGCTGAAGGAAATGATTCCTCGAGAGTTTTGGGGGTGGCCCTGGGGCTGAAGGATCCCTTGGGAGGGAGCCCATGGCCAGGAGCACCCCAAGGTGTGGCCATGGGGTTTGGCTGGCAGGCAGGTGCTGCAGCAGCTCAGGTCTGTGAGGAGCCCAGTCCATTCAATACTGGTCCCAGGGGCCAGAATTCCATCTCCTTGCACTTAGAGCTGTTGTTTGTGGAAGATTTGGGGTGTCCATGCTCAGGTTGGGTTTTTGAACAGATCTGTGGTTGCCAGTGCTGTTCTCTTACCCGGATGAGAAACACCCCAGAGACACATTTTAAATGAAATCCAGTGATTACTCTGTTGGTCATGGGGTTTTGTCCATGTTGATTTTTCTCAGAAGTTGCTACATTTCCTAAAGTTGTATTATTATGAATGATTACTCTGGGTGTGATACTGAGGAAACAGAAAGATGTAAATTTGTAAATAATTTCTAAATCATTTTAGAAGCGGGATGGTTTGTTTTAACAGACCAACATCTTTTGATATACAAAATTTGAGGCCTTCTGAATCTTATTTTTTAATGTTTTTGTCAAGGTTCTCAGGGTACACTTTGGGGAAATTTTTTAAGTCCAAGAGACCCTCAAAGATGAGTAATAGCTGTTCTCAAAACCACTGTGTATTTATGCACCTCTGCAGGAATTGCATCTACAGACCTGATGGTGGGAGCCTGATGGGGTGGGTACCTGATAGAGGCAAATGTGGACTGAAGGAACAAGGATGGGTGATTCTGGAAAACGTGGTGTCTCTTGGAGAGTTTTCTCGACCTAAGTTGGTCAATAATTATCCCCACTAATACCTGACCACTTCCTTCATCAGGTTGGTGATGTGTTTGATTACAAAACTTCTGCCTTTAAACTGGCCAGCTGAATCCCAAGGATTCAAATGCCAACCAGTTAATGCCATGCACTGGTTCCAGTGTGCAGACTCAGCTGCAGTGAGAGCTCCAGTGCTCAGCCTGGAGCAGGGCAGGGCTGCAGTGTTCACCTCAACCTCCCAACACCCTCTCGCAGCCCTTTGTGCCCCCATCCAGCAGCACCATTCCCTGCTGTGCCGGGCAGACGTGAGGGCATTCCTGCCTTGCATTGCCTTTGTGTGCTTATTAAAAAGGAATCAGCAGATCTGCTGAGTGCCTGGGTAATGGAAGCCAGATGTGGGCACTGCCGCCCGCTCCGCTCGACAAATCTGCAGCTTTTGGGATTTCACCAGGCTTGCTTGTTATTTACAGAACGTAACTTGAGACAGTAGAACAAATTTTTAGATTAAAAAAAAATCAAGCGGTGTGGAATGTTTTTCGCCGTGCAGACCAAACAGAGCAGTTTGCCAAGGGGGTGATGGACTAAATCACTGCAGTTTAGGGCCAGCATCAGTGGCACTGGGTTGGAGAACTGCTGGCCTTATCAACAAGAAGGGAATGATCTGTTATCACCAGGATCAGTGTCTGAGCGTGGAGGGCACAGTGAACGCTGAACTTGAACTCTGAAGTGCTTCCTCCATTTAAAAACAAAACCAAAACAGAAAACCTTGGCTCAGAAATTGCCAAACCTTCAGAAATCCATTGTGGTGCCCAGTGCCTTTCTAGCAGTGCTACTTTCTCTCTGACCTGCTTTGAGCCAGACATTAGAAACCAGTGTTCCATGTAGTTATAGTGTCTATGGGATTAAAAGGCCCTGTTCTATCCCCATTTTTAGGGTAGTCTTGCTCACAGTGCTTCAGATCCCTCTTCTCAAGGTACTCCAGAATATTAGAGAGGCTGCCACAGGGGAATGTTTGTCTGAAGGATGGTTCATGTCAAACCCACTGCATGGTGCAGCTGCTCTGTCCCAGTTATCCAGCCTTCCTGCATGCAGGATGGAAAGTGTCTCAGCAGAACATTATTGATTGGCCACTCTTAACTAAAACACTCCTTAGGCTGCAGACAGTCACAGGTGAATCCTGCTTATATCTAAGGAATTTAAGGGGCAGGAGAGATGACTTGCTCCAGAGCCATAGTACTTTAATAGCACAGCTCTAACCACTGCATTCAGGGCTGTCAAAAACTTGAAGGAAAACAAATTTTAAAAGGGTGCCCAGGCTTCAGGTGTGAGACAGGGCTGCTGAGGGGGAAAGGTGACAAGGAAATGAGGCTCCAGAGAAAATACCTGCAGATCATGGAGCCCAGAAGGTGAGTGTTCTCTCCTGGTGGTGGGCAGCTTCAAAAGCAAAGTTAATGCTCTGTGGGACCTTCTTCCTGTCCCTGGATCAGAAAGGCTGGAGTTCCTTGTGCAGGGTTTTTACAAAGAGTCAGGATGGGAAGGGAGAGTACTAATCCAAAATGGTGCATTTGGCTGGGAAATTTGTAACAGCAGTAGCCTGGAAGAGCTGTGAAATACCATGGAGCAGCCCCAGAGTGATGCTGCTGGGAAGGGACAGGGAATGAAGCAGGGCTCAGCAGCCTGTAACACAATTCTTCAGGGGTAGGGCGTTCCAGGAGCTTGAAGGAATTCAGAGTATTATTTTTTAACAAAATACTGCTAAGGGAGGAACCGAGCCTGCAGTTCTGCAGTGCTGTGGCCAATATCAACCTCTGATGGCTGTCAGCCCACACATGTGTGTCGTTATTATTGTCATTTTTAATAGACACACAGAAGGGGAAAGTATGCTAAACCCTGCTATGGAGACCCTAATTAATGAGGATTTTTCTTCTGTCTTAATTTAACTGCATGTTCCTGTTTCCATAACCATAGAGTTTGCAGTCTCCTGGCACTGTCCATTGGTGCACTCTTGCTTTCTTTAGAACAGTGAGAAAAAACAGTCAAATCAGTAAAACTGCTGATAAATACATCCTCAAATCTTCAGAGAGTATACTCTGCTCAGGTTACTTCTTCCTACTAATTTAACTACTTTCCCCTTCATTGTAGACAAAATCCTTCTATTTTTATTACTGTATGGTCCTGTGTCTCATAGAAATATATGAGTAGACACCACATCTTCCAGAGCCAAGTCTTGCAGGATCTACACGCCGCGTTTGTGAAGATCTGGGATTTTTGAAGGCTTTGTGCCACCTCCTATTTCCAAATGACTAGAACTCTGTGTGCAGAGAGTTCTCCCACTTTCCTCTCACTTCCCCGTGGAAGGAGAGGCTCCCGGTGATGTCTGTGTGTCTCCTGCTGCAGGACCCAGGCAGAGCGAGTGCGGAAGCCCCGGTGTTGCAGGGGACCCCAGGGGCTCCTGCCCCGCTACGTGGAGAGCCAAGCAGAGGGACAGGAGCAGCTCTTCAAACTGACAGACAACATCCAGGATGAGTTGTGAGTACACAGCCACTTACACAGCTACTCTTGAGTGCTTCTGTTCTGTTTGCTGCCATCGTGTCTTCACCTCTAAAACTGCTTCACACACAGACACGTGTTCAGTTCTGGGCCCTCACCACAGGGACATTGAGGGGCTGGAGCCTGTCCAGGGAAGGGAACGGATCTGGGGAGGGGTCTGGAGCACCAGGAGTGTCTGAGGGAGCTGGGGATGCTCAGCCTGGAGAAAAGGAGGCTCATGGGGGACCTTCTGGCTTTCCAAAACTCCCTGGCATGAGGGTGCAACCAGTCAGGCTCTGCTGTTACAGAACAGGGGACAGGAACAGGGGACAGGATGAGAGGAAATGGCCTGAAGTTGCACCTGGAGTTTTAGGTTGGATATTGGGGTAAATTTATTCATGGAAAGTCATAAAGCCCTGGCACAGTTTCCCAGGGCAGTGGTGCAGTCACCATCCCTGGAGGGATTTAAAAGCCATGTGGATGTGGCACTTGGGGACATGGGTTAGTGGTGGCCTGGGCAGTGCTGGAGGAACAGTTGGATTTGATGGTCTCAGAGGGCCTTTCCAACCCCAATTATTCTGTGATTCTATAGGGGATGTCAGTTTGTTGGATTGGGGTCTGAAGGCAGAATTCATCCCTTGCCCAGTCTCCACCACAGTTTTGCTGATCAGCTGTGTTAGGGGAGGGTGGCAGATGCTGTGTCTGTCACCCATCAGAGCATCTGCCAAGGCAAAGGGTCAGAATTGCTGATGGTGGAGCTGGCAGAGGGAGGTACAGGTCCAGCAGGGTCACTTGGTGTCACCAGTGTCACTGGGCAGGCTCCATGTGCCACTCCAGGTTCTGCCTGAGGAAGAGTTTGCAATCTGCACTTGCCTGTGGCCCTGTGAGCTGGCACTCGGGGTATCCTGTTTCCATCTCCTTTCAGGATCTTTGTGCCTATTCAGGCTGGCTCTTAGGCAGGGAGACTGGAAAGAGCAATTTGTGACCAAAAAAAATCACCAGTGTAGTCCATAGCAGAGCAGTGGCCTTTGTCATCAAGTCACACTGTTCATTCACTGTGACTCTCGCCATTAGGAACATCATTCAGCAGGAACACAGTGTTTCTTGTCATGGAAAATAAGTACAAAATTATGCCTCTGACTTTTATCCTAGTATCATAATCAGAAACACATTTAAAGACCTGATTATTTGCATATTTTCCTTCAGAGTTAAATCCATAAAAGGGGGTTTAATACCTTGCTCTACTGTTCTAACTAAATGTTTCCACATTTTTTTCCAGTTAGGCTCGCTGTTTCACTTCTGGAAAATATTGTGTAATTACTTCCTGATGTTGTTAAAAACCCCACAAATTCTCCAGAGATCTGGTTGCTTCTACTTTGTTCTACTGGATCATGTTTCATTTAATTTTTCATTTTATTAATTTGAGATATTTTTACTAGTGTAGATGTATGGGTTTTTAAAAAAAAAAGTTGTATCTTGCAGTAGTATCTGAAAAGGTTAAAAATATCCGTTTTAAGAACTAGAGACTGAGAAGAAAGTAACAGTTGGCAAGAGCAAAGGTAATGATGCATGACTCAAACTTAGAACAAAATGTAGAGCCTGAACTACAAATTAGCTAATGTTTCTGGGCTTCTCCATTAACTCCCTGACCTCTGTTTCCATTCCTCAGAACATATACATGCCACCAGTAAAAGTCTTGTAAGGAGAAGTACGTGCATCCTGTGGTGTTCTTAGAGAGCAAATGCAACCCATGGTCAGTGCCCAGGTGCTGCCCCTGCACTGCTGCTTCAGAACAGCTGCCAGTGCCCCGTTTGTCCCCGTGCATGTCCCAGTGTCCCCAGTGGCATCGGGACCCCGTGGGATGCGGGGCCTCCCCCAAACACTCGTGTTTGATGTGCCTGTCCAGGGCATCAGGCTGTTCTTCTGCAGCTGGACTGCTGCTCTGCCTTTAAATGAAGTTTTCTGTGACACTTCATAAAAAATGTCACTCTCCATCCTATTTAACTAATTTCAAAGGCAGAACCTTGCCCCGAAGCGTTTGAACTCCGATGGAAAACTGCGGGGCAGCTGCTGGTTTCCGGAACTCTGGTAATGTTGTCTTTCACCTGGGTTCCTCTGAGCTGAAATTCACTTTTCTCCTGGTTTGTTTTACTTAAAGGAACACAGGGTCATTTATCCCATCCTGGAGCTTCATCCAAGGGTAGAGCTGGGCAAATCATGTTTTAGGGAGGGTGGTTGTGCCCTTCTGAGCCCTGACATGACAGTGTGGGCTGGAGTTGGTGTGTGCACTTTTCCCAGAGTGAGGGGAGTGAGGGCAGGGACACAGCACGGAGGGAAAGGCAAGTTCAGTGCAGAGCAGTGTCTTTGAGAGGACTGGGAATACAGAATTACTGGAGTCATCCTTTTATACCACAAAAAGAAACCATGGCCTGACCTCTTGCCATATTTTTGGCTATTAACATACCTTTTATAGCTCTGGGTTTATTTGGCTACAGCTCAGAGTAGTTTGTGCACAGTGTTTTTTAACTGGTAGAGCCAGGGGTGGGTTTGGAGATGGGGAAACTTTTCTGTTTACCAGAAACACCAAGTAGTGACAAAGGTCACTGATTTGTAAGCCAGTGGTGGATTCTGCAGGATGTGAGGACAGCAGGCAGGTTTGTATGAGCAGTGGCTCAGAGGGCAGCAATTGGGAACCTCCCTGACAGCAGGAGGATCCTCCTTTACAGATGCATGTCAACTCTGGGGGCTGTTAGCAGAGCTTTATTACTCTGTTTAGTACTACTCTATTACTCTACTCAGCTATGATTTCACATTCAAGTTGCTGAATTTTTCAGCATTTAAAAAGCCCCACTAATGAGGTTCATTTCAGTAGTAAATCAGAAGTGGGGGAGAAGCATTTGTGTGTTCAACTTCCATTTTACTTTTTCACCTTACAGTTATTCTTCTACATACCAGCCTTTTCAGCCATCATAACTTTCAATATTCCTAACTCACTCTTCTCTCCCTCTTCCTATTCATCACTCAGTCCAATCTCCCTGGGGAAACCTGCTTGCTTCTTAACCTCTCACCCCGTGTTAAACAGCTAATTTCTCTTTTCTGCTACTGATCCTGGCAGCACGTTCAACTTGTTTTGGGTTTTGAAGGCAGGGAGGTGTGGGGAGCAGGAAAGCACAGGAGGGTTACAGGATAATGCTCTTATCATAAATGCCTGCAAACCTTTCACGTACCAGCTCTGGAACCAAAGTTAGTTGTGATTAAGCTTCAGCATTAAGACTTGCAGGGCTCCAGAGCAAGGAAATTACTGTTCCTAAGCCTTGTGAAAAGACATTTTTATGTGTCCCTGTAACGCCCAAAGCTGGTGGCCAGGCAGACAGCACAAATATTTGATTTACAGCACGATCTTTTTTTAACTGGGTGAGAATGTCCTTCATCAGCTCCATTTCTAAACAGTTTAAATAATTAAATAATGAACTGTACATGTTGCACTACTCCATTTTCCGACGGACTTCTGAAGGTCACAGACCAGGTGAAGACACTGCTTAATTTGCTGGTTTTAGCTTTAAGCTGACGACGTTTTCTCCTTCGCTGCAGTTTCATCGCCGTGGAGAACATCGACAGCTACTGTGTGCTCATCTCCTCCAGGGCCGTGTATTTCCTGAGGAGCGGGGACTGCACGGACAGGGATTCCATATTCCTGGAGGTCAGGTACGATGACCTGTACCACTGCCTGGTGTCCAAGGACCACGGCACCGTGTACATCCAGCTGACCAAGAAGGCTGTGAACACCAGCAGCGGCGTGGCCATGCCAGGCCCCTCCCAGCAGCGGCCCATGGTGAGGAGCTGCCACCCTTCCCCTCCTGCTCCCCTGGTGACCAGAGCGTTTCAGGCACAGGCTTTGTTCTGTCAGCACTGAAACAGCTGCTGCCCAGCTTTCTGGGACTGTACAACTGGCTCCCTAAACTCCTGAGAAAGCTGAAGAAAGGAAAACCCTGAAATACTCCTGCAGGCAGGAAAGTAACAGGAAGAAATGTGTGTTTACCTGTAGAAAGGCTTTTAACTTTACCACATAAATGGAGCTTGGGTGCTTTGCTGTCTGTTTAATCTTCTCCTACATGCAGTATTTTTTTACTGTGAGGTCTCTAATGCTGGAAGCAGTGTTTATATTTTGTGCCATTACAGTAGTTGCTCAGGGGCTGTTCTACAGGCCCAGTTACAAGCTCACCCCTGACCCAAGTCAGTTCACATTCCAAACAGACCAGCCAGATAAAAGGTGGGAGGGGAGGCAAAGGAAATAACCTCAGATATGGCACAATGTTCCTGCTCTCACCCGTGGAATATCTGTGTGTGCACCTGGTGCTCCCTCACACTTCTTACTCCAGCCTCAGTGCTGAGAAGGAAACTCCACTGAAACCTTTCTGTCCCTTACTTCAAGTCTAAAATCTACTCTGTTTTAGCTGACAGCAGGAGCACATTAAGAAAAATCCTCTTTCTTTCTGCAGGTGAAAGTGAAATCAGAAGCTCTGGCAGTAAAGCTGTCCCAAGAAATCAACTATGCAAAGAGCCTTTATTATGAGCAGCAGCTGATGCTGAGACTCAGTGAAAATCAAGAGCAACTCGAGCTGGACTCTTGAAAATCCACTTCCTCACTGCCAGAAAGAGCTGCAAGTACCAGGCTGGAGCCAGAATTGTGTGACTAGAGAAGGAAAAAAATATAATTTTATTATTTAGAGAAAACAAAAGAGGTGGCTTTTCTTTTTTATGCACTAGTTGTATAACAGAGGTGTAGCTGACACAGCTTTGGGTCTGGGAGAAGCCCTGTATTTTGCTAACATGTATATATGTACAAGTGTTCATGTAAATACGATGGGCAGCAGGTGTTGGTATAAATATGAGTCTGTTTACTGTGTAAAGAAATTAAAGGAGCTCTACTGAGTCATACTGCACTACCTGACACAAGCCCTTCTCTCTCTCTGGCTTTTTTTTTCCTTGAGAAAACTAATTTTTCACAGTGCAGGAATGTAGATAAACCTTTAAAAAATAAAATGAAGAATTAATTTCAGCAGTTGAAGCACAGGTGTCCCGTGGTTTGGAGCTTTAACACTATTATTAGGGTGCATTAACACTGTGATTAGGGGGCATTGGTTGGGTTGTTTGGTGGGCTTTTTGTTGTTTTTTCTCTTAACTCACTAATACAGGTAAATGCAGGAGACCTGGTCTTGCACTGAAACGTCAGCCTCTTTTTTAACAAAAAAAATTGCATTTTGGTAAATAATACAGGGAGGATTCAGTTTTACAGTCACACTCTGCATCTCAAGGCCCCTGTTTCTGACTTGTTTTAGAAATAGTTGAAGTGAGCAGCCTTAGAAATTGAATCTTCAGATTTTTCCTTCCCTCAGGTGGAGGAAGGGTGGGGGGAGAGGAGATCAGCAGCTTGTTGGACTTCACAACATCTTCAGAAGTAAACTTCTAAATAATAAAAATAACAAGTTCTTTTTTTCCCAGTGTTGTCCATCACATCAGTATTTGTCTCATTAACTGTAACCACACTGAAGAGGGAGGAATGAGTGCTCTTGAACATCTTAACCCATAGGAACTGGAACCCTCAGTGTCACATTTACTCCCTGGAGGTGCCAGGTTTGGGTATGAAGACACAACTCTCCTGTAACTGCTGAGTAACCTACATTTTAAAGTGTTATTTTATAAACCTTCTGACTCAATGTAAGTAGAGCTTTAAAAGGTGAAGTAATTTGAAGGTAAAGTCCTTTCATGAAGACACATGGCAATATTTTGGTGCTGAAGGTTAAAATGAAACCAATTCTGAGCTCTTGTAAAATACTGGGCTGCTAAAGGTGGGGAGGGAAAACAAGGAGTAGTTCACTGCTGTGTTGAGCATTTCCAGGGATGGATGGAGTACTTGGGGTCTGTAACCATCCATGAGGAGATGGTGTGCAAACACCAGAGCAGTCACTGAACTGTGGCACCCTTGAGTGCCCTGAGCTCAGAGAGCCATCTGTGTGAAAAATCCTGTCCAGCTTCAAGGTGTAATAAGGAGTAGATGAAATAACACCTCAGCAGAGGCAGGAAGAACTCTCTTAACTGGTAAAGAAACCCCACACAGCATGGAAATGACATGTGAGGAAATTACACCTCTGTATCTTCCTTCTCTACTCTCCTCCCATTTCCTTGCCTGTTTTCCCAGTCCTCTTGTCCCCTTCACCAACCTGTCACATCCTGCCCTGCCCTCCCTTTTCCTTCCTTCTCCCATCCTTTCCACCTTTCCTCCTCTTTACTGTCCTTCTCACTCTTTTCCTGCCCTCCCCTTTATTCCTCTTCTCTCCCCTTTACTGTCCTGCCCTCTCCTCCTGTCCTCTCCTCCCCTGGCCTTTTCCCTGGCCCATAGTTAACTCCAGTGCTCCTGCAGAGGTGAACTAATCCAGGGGCTGTGTCCACACTGTCCCTGCTGGAAACACCCCCACCCCACCCCACCAAGTGACCCTGTCACCAACTCTGGCCCCAGGACACAGGCATAGCTCATCTGCCCACTCCTGAGACTGGGAATGTCCTCACTTTCTCAAGGCATGAAAGTAACTGGAAAAAAGAAGCTTTTAGACTCCAAAACCAGTGCTGAAGTTGTGTGTGTCCTCCTGCATCTTTGGCATGTTCACAGGAAACCCCTTTTCCTTGCCATCACTGCTGGATCATGAATGACTGAATGATCCTGTTCCCAACAGCTCCTGCAGCTTGAGGGGTTCCTGCAGTGATGGGAGCAAATGTGAACAACACCCTTCCCTCCCCTCTGCTCCTGACAGTCCCAGTAACTCCCTGTGGCAGCCACCCGAGCAGCTCCAGTCCCAGAGGCTGTTTTCCAAAGCACTGCAGTGTTTACATTTTTGTGGGGAGAAGCTAAGTGGCTGAATGGGCCCCATCTCAAACCAGTAATCAGACATTTCCCAGTGACAGGCACCTTTTGATCTCTTCACTATCTCATTTCCTAGACTGCATGATGCTTTTCAACATTTATCTATTTTCTCTTCCATAAAATACTTTGTAACATCTTAGCCCAACTATATACATATTTTTAAACTTCTTTTTCTCTCTAAAGCACAGTTTAGTACGAACCTGCTTCCTCCAGTGCACAGCTGGGCTGACAAATCCTCTCAGCCTTTGCTCTGTTTTCCTTCTCAGAGGAACCTGCCTTGATTTGCTGCTCACAATGACTTCACCTCTGGTACCTCACACTGAAAAAGCAGGTTTCAGTGAATATACTCTCTTTAGATTACAGGTTGCCACACAGATATTTTTAAAAAACCCAACAAAGCAAAATCAAAGCACATTTTAATTAAGTCAAGAGCTGCTTAAAATCCACTTACACAAGTTTTCTTCTGACAATAACAGTGTGCATTCGTATGCTTCTGTACTACTTTTAATACATACACCCACCCCCAAATGTAGATATACTTAAAAATTCTCTTGAAAAGCAAAGGCTGTGTTCCAAACTCCTCTATTCCACCCTCCTAAAGGCAGCGTAGTTGCAAAGAAAGAACAATCTTACTTTTCTGAAAATAAATACAATAAAGTAAAATAAAATAAAAAATAAAATATAACCAAAATAAATTAAACAATAATTAAAATAAAAATAAAATAATAAAATGTGCCCAGAGCTTCAGACTCCAGTTCAGATTGCTGCAGCATTCCAGCTCAACAGCACGCTCTTACTCCAAATTATGATGCTTAATTTTATCAAATGCAGGGCTGGAACAAAGCACTTCCAACTCCCCATGTGTTACAGGTTTGACTTTCTTGCAACCCATTTCTTAGAGCTGCTTGTGGCCTCCCAAATGGTCTGACAGCTTTGAGGGAGGACTCAGGGCAGCACAAACCCACCTGCCTTGAACAATCCCTGGCTGAGAAAATGTTAACAGGACTTGGAGCAGTTTGACTGAACTGTGGAGTTCCCGTGGTTCTCCAGCAGCAGATTTTCAGGAGTGGGAGAATGTGAGGCAAACTCAGTCCTAGCTGGGTCTGTGACCAGCCCTGCTCATGCCTCGGTGCAGGAGAGGGCAGAATCTGACAAGGATTCCTGCCAGAAAGAAAAGGTTACTCATTAACCACTGACAAACACTGGGGGAAAAAACAGTCATATTGTTTTGCTCAGTAGAACCACAGCACATTTTTGGCCAGAAATACAAATGCTGTGGGTACAAACTGCAGTTCCATTAGAGGGGTCAGCTCTGCTCAGGGCCTGGGGACGCTCATGATGAACAGAGCATCAGAATCCCAGAACCCCAGATTGGTTTGGGCTAGAAAGGACCTTAAAGCTCATCCCATCCTCCCTGCCATGGGCAGGGACACCTTCCACTGTCCCAGGGTGCTCCAAGCCCTGTCCAGCCTGGCCTTGGGCACTGCCAGGGATCCAGGGGCAGCCACAGCTGCTCTGGGCACCCTGTGCCAGGGCCTGCCCACCCTGTGCCATAACATATAATTTATACATAACACTGTCAGCGGGGTTGGTGTTTGGGTTTTTGGGTTTTCTTCCCTGTAGCTGACACTCCACTGCCCGACCCTGTGCCCTGCACAAAGCCTGGGTAAGAGCAGCCCTGTACTTCAGGCCTGCTCTGGGCTGACTCAAAAGCTCTGAAAGGCCACGGGCCAAGTAAACAGCTTCCATGTGCATTTCCATTTTGGATAAATGGCTGGGTCACCCAGAGGACAAGGGCTGTGGACGGGAGCTGCAGAACAATGGGTTCTGAAAGTGCCAGCAAAAAAAAGTCCCCCTGCATGCTGCAGCTGTAGAGGAATTCTAACAAATAAAGAAGAAATCCATCATACCATCTATCCCTCAGCCCTCCAGACACCGCAAAAGCAAACATTTGCTCTGCCCCGGGAGGGTGACTCACCATTCCTAAGGACTGTTGCTCCAAGGCCTTTGGCAAACAACCGACATCCAGCCCAACAAACCACCGGGTATCAAAGTAATGATGTAGCAAAAAAACTGTGCCTGCATGAAGGTTTAATGGGAGAGAAAAAATACAATAATTTTTACAAGGAACCCACCATTTGCATGACAAGACTCTCCCCCAGCCTTCTTTTGGCAAGGCCAGGCCCTTTCAGCAGCTCCAGCACAAGGAGTATCACCTCTGATGTCTCCCCTCTGCCAGTGGGTAATTCTAGGCCCTTCCATTCATCCTTTTCCAGGATTTCTTTGAATCTCAAAGTACGGAGGAAAGAGTATTTGAGGTAAACGTCCCAGAAATGTGAAGGTTCTATTCAGCACTACCTTCTATGCCAGAACACATCTTAATTTGTGGTGTAATAGCACTTACACGATCCTGCAGAGGATTATCCAGGGACAGCAACCTTAGGCCCCCAGTTCAGACATGCAAATGTTCTAGAATTTTTGTGTATAAATGGGTACAATCATTATTTCTGACCTGGCTCAGTACAAAGCTGACTCCAATCATGCTATTTATAGTCATAGAATTGTTTGGGTTGGATGTTTCCATGGATGGGGCATCTACCACCACTCTGGGCAACCTGTGACTGTGCCTCACCTTCATTGCAAAATTTTCTTTCTTATATGTGGTTTGAGTCTACTCTCCTTCACTTTAAAACCATTTCCCCTTCTCCTATGGCTGCAGGCCCTGCTAAGAAGTTTGTCCCCATCTTTCTAGTAAGGCCTCTCGAAATACTGGAAGGGGCTCTAAGGTTTCCCTGGAGCCTTCTCTACTCCAGGCTGGCTCCAGAGAGGCTCCAGCCTTTGGAGCATCTCTGTGGCCTCCTCTGGACCTGCTCCATGTCTTTCCTGTGCTGAGGGCTCCAGACCTGGATACATTTCCTTCCTCCCTGAATTGGGTGCCTCTAATCTGTACCAGCCTCAGGAGACAATAAGATGTCACCTTCTCATGGGACCTCCTTTTTTTGTGGCAGGAGGTTCCATTCTCACAGTCGTTATTCTTTGGTGTTACTACTCATGCATTTTGCTTCACTAACTCTAATCCCAGCTGATCCTGCTGATCCTGTGCATAAAAAATATATTTTAAACCAGACCAGTATCTACCAGGAGAAATTCTCTGCTGTTGATAAAACCTTGTGAGCAAAAAGAAACATTGGCCAAGGTCTTAATCACACTGAGATCACACCAGAGCGGACATTTATAAGCAGGTTTAAGAGCCAACTCCCCCACTTCCAGCTTCCTGATTTCAAACACTAAAAATCCACATTACACATACAACTTCACTCACCTTTCTTTCTTTCCACAGACACCTTTTTGCCTGTCCTTTGTGCACACACCAGAGGAAAATCAGCCTGCAGAAGAACATGTATTTATACATCACTCAGAACACATCTCAGGCCACCCAGGAATCCCCACAGCAGTGCTGGGAGCTCTCCCACTCTCAAAGACCAGCACCCACTGTCAAAGCAGAGTTTAGGGATACCAGCATCAGCAACAGCTCAGCACTGCTTGTGTGCCTCAGCCTTGTGTTTGCATTCACTCCAAGATTACCCAGTGTCAATTTGCTGTGGGTTATAACAGAAATAACCCCTCAGAGCACAGGAATCCACATCCACACCTTGGACAGGCCCACCAGCCGCCGAGGCTGCCTGGGGCATGGCAGTGCTGTGGCAGAGAGCAGGTTTTACTTCACCTTTCACGCACAAATACTGAACTGGGAGCCACTTCTGACAGAAAACCCACCCCTGAGCCACCAGGGACACCATCCCAGGCCTGTGCCCCACAGAGGCACATCCACCCCTCCCCAGGGCGCGCCCAGCGCGGCCCTTCCCGCCCTCGCAGGGCCCGTGAGGGACGGCTCCCACCACGCCGCAGCCCCGAGCTCCCACACGAGCAGGGAGCATTTCTGGAGGCCTGGCTCCCGTTCAGAACAGAAATGTTTCCCTTGGCTTCTGCAAGTTGCCGGGCCTGAGCGCGGTGCGAGGCTGGAGGAGCCAGTTTTCCATTCCTTCTTCCATTACTCTTTTTGATTGGCACTTTAATGAGGGCGCCGGGGGTCGACCCCCTGCCAGGGGGCCGGTTCATGCCCCGTTTATCTCACAGTCCATGTAAGACTAAAATAACACGCCAGGCTGAGTTTCACTGGCTTGTGATCCCACAGCCCACCGTGATGGATTGAGTGACTGCAGCAAGTTGGCAGCTGAAGTGTGTTGTAACACTATCTTTCTGTCAGCGCAACACAATGGATTTGCTGATTCCCGGGCTTTTCCCAGTGTTCGCCGTTACCATCGGCCCACGAGTTTCTAAAGTTCATTTTCCAGGGTGCTGCAAAGTGATAATAAATAACACAGCAAAGGTTACTCCAAGCTTTGCTTCCCCTCAGCTGCCCTACTGCTGACGCAGGAGGGGCTGCGGTGCCAACTTTACTGCACGCACAAGAACAGCCATAAATCCACTCGTTCCTCCAGAAAGGAGGAAAGGGGCAGCTCTGCTGCTCTTTTGTGGGAGCTCATTCTGCTGGGCCAACCCAGGGCTCCTCCCCCGAAGGGAACAGAGCTACAGCCCAGCCCCAGGGCTGGCTACGCCGACTTCTCTCCAGAAGAAAACTTCCTGGGGGCTGAACTTCACAGGCTGCAGAATCAGGACCAACAAGCCACAGGCCTTGACATCATCTTACTTATTTGCACCAAAATAACCCAGAAGTTCACTAGAATATCCAGGAATCCTGTGTGAGGCTGGGATTTCACGTTAGATACCTTTCTTTAATATTCTAAACGTTCAATATCATATCTCCTCTACGGGAAAACCTCACACAAAAGGGGTTTTTCCTTTAAAAAAATGGAGTCTAGGAAATGAACTGAATTCTTTTTAGTCATCCAAAGAGGTCCTCTACGATCTGAGACCTTGTTCTGTTTCCTCAATATCCCTTCATTCTCCTTGCCACTATCTGCAAAGTAAAGAACTTCCCTCAAATATTGGCGAGGACACTCTAATTTGTGGTTCTTGCCACTCCAGCCCCTCCCAGCAAGAGTGAACAAATGAGCTCCACAACAGAAGAGGTTTCTTACTTCCTGTATAAGAACGTTTGACAGCACAAATTTCAAACTAATGACTCTCCCACCCCCCAACAACCAACAGTCAGACCAAAAACCCACCCCTGGAGCTAATAAATAGGAAGGGTGAAGCTGTTTCCCTTGCTTAGGACAGCTCTGTAGATCTGTGTATCTACAGTTTCTTTAAGGCCTTGCACAAGACAATAACACAGCCAAAAATAGCTCCAAAATCAACTTTAGAGCTTCAGCTGCCGTAATGTCAGTGCATCCTCAAATATTTCATTGTGGGTACCTAGAACCCTTTTCCATCACTGGGTTCTAGATCCATTTCACTCTGGGCAAAACCAAGTGTGTTCCTACCAAGAGAAGAAATCACGAGAGAGAGACTGAGTAAAGAAGGTAAGAAAATGAGAATACAGATGTGAAAGGGACTCAAAGATCAAGCAAAAATGCACCAGCATCCGAAAAGAGAACATGATGAGGAAAAGGGGCCAGGCTGAGGAGCTGCTTGAAAACCCCACTGCTCTCAATGGCAGCTGTTTGTATGGACCACACAAATCACTGCACAATGCAGATTTCAACTCACAGTGCTGGAGAAATGAGCCTCAGGAGTTGAGGAACTTTATTTGTGAGAGAAGAGATGACCACAGCCCCGAGCTGGAGCAGCAGCAGCAGCACAGGAGGCTGCTCCTGGCGGGAGCCTTGGCGGAGTGTGGAGCTGGTCCTGTGCTGCTGCTCCAGAGATCCCAGCCTGGTCCTGGGACCCTGATCCTGACCCCAGCCCTGCAGCCTGCAGGTACAGCCCTCAGCCAGCCCTGAGCTGGGCTGCCAGCAATGCCAGCACAGCACAGGGAGCAGTGATGTGCTGCAAACACCCAGTGAGGCCTCCCTGCAGCTGGCAGTGGTCCCTCCACCTCCCAGTTCCATTCCAGCTCAGATCTGCCCATGCAAGCTGCTGCAGCCAAGCCCTAAAGGTTCCTCTGGGGAGAGCCAGACACTTACACCTTAACACAGAAGAGGGCATACTGAGCCTACAGCCAGAAAGCCTGGGAAATATTAGGAAAAACGAGTGGGTGGGGGAGCTCAAGGGACCAGTGGGAGGATGCGGGAAATCAGTAACACTGATCTGAATAACTGGTAACAATTATTAGATCTTTTTTGGTATGAATCATCTCAGAGACTCATCATTAAATGATGTCACTCAAGGGGCAGTAAAAAATACAGTAGAAGCCTTCAGCCATGACAAGGGTTTGGAGCCACAATGTGATTGGCCAAACAGGTCTGGGAAGCTTCACCAACACATCAAAAAGGGAACAAGTTTTGTGGAGAATATACACTCTGACAGATCAGTCAGGCAAATTTGTCTTTGGCAAGATTATGATGTTACTTAGAGCTCTGATGAATCTGCCTGAACTGCTGGAGAAGGAGTAGCCTCACTTATCTGATGACCACTGACCTTGTCACTGCCCCGTCCCCTCCCCAGGGGTGGAATTTGCATTTGAAGCTACAGGTTGTAAAATCAGCCGGCCAGAACCATCCTGAGGGAACAAAACCAAACCAGAGCAACACCACAACAGCCCAAACCAAGCAAACAACAGAGTGAGTTTGAACAGAATCTGTTCTCTGGGTTCACCAAACTCACCCAAGAGCTCCTGTCCTTGCAGGGGAAGGGGCAGCAGAGGTGGTGCTGCCTTCTGCACATCTCAACTCCTTTTATCTTCTTAACTGCAGGAGAAGAAAAACTCCTTGATCAACAACCAGTACCATCAGCAGGCTCAGGAACTCCACAGAAACCACATCACAGTCCCTTTCTCCACACCTTCCACTTAACACACCCCCTTTTCCCAAACTGCAGAACCACGGCCCGTGGATGCTATCAGTGCTGCTTTGCAGGCAGCCACCTAAACCTGGCAGGGGCTGAGGAGCTGGGTGTGAACAGATATTTACAGGCAGTTCCAAGAACGTCCCAGGTCCAAAATGGGGGTGGAAACCATCCCTGTGTGTGCAGCAGAGCAGGAGGCAAAGGGGGAATTATTCACTGCTCGAGGAAGGCTCGTGGCTTCCTAAAGTCAGGGATTATCTCCAGGTTGCTCTTCCCTTTTCAGACACACAGCTCCCAGCATCTACCATCCAGAAGTGCACTCCCATCAAGAGTTTCTTAAGAGGGCTTTACAACAAGTTTTTTTTTACTTTTTGGAGTTTTATGGAATTTAGGCACACACAGAGAAAAATATAGGACTTGGCTCCTAGAAATAATGTGTATTAGAGAGCTGCTATTGGTTTCAGACCTTCCTTACCTACGATGAGAGAGAAGGGAAATGGAAGATTAGAGAACTCGAGAGTTGCAATTTCAACACAGTGGTTTTCAGCCCAAGGTTGAAGCAACACAAGGTATTGCTCTCCAACAAATCTGTCACACCACAAACCAGAGATACGGCCTAAGAAAGAAGAACAAAAACTTCACTATGCACTGATTGTGATGGAACAACTACTTAGAACCCAGGAACCTTAATTTGCTTGGAGCTTTCTGGGGAGGAGGGAGGGGAGACAGTGGGGGTTTAGAGAAGGGTCAAGAGAAGAAGTCCAGCACTTGTCCCACACGTGCCTCTGGAGCACAGCCCATTTCAACAAGGTGGTGTGAGTTTGAGCCAAGTACACCACGTCGAATTATCAGAACCTATTATTAACCTAAAAAAATTAATCTTAATGGTTAGCATAATGCTATGTTTTTACAACATCTGTCAGCAATTATTTGTATTTACTTGCACTGCAAATGCAGAAGAAAAATCAGAGAAATAAACACCAGAATTCCCACCAGTCTTGTGTTTTCCCACAAAGAATCTCTAATCATCCCTGTTTAGACACTCACATTTGTTCCTCGCCCTCTCCAGCGTGGAATTTCTTCCCAATCCTCTATGACCAGTAATTATCAGTCCCTCTTTACCCTGCAGCGAATACGGACTAACCCCTCTGCAATTAGTGCTGTTAACTTCAGGGTCCTTAGGACAGAAATCAGACCTGTGCTATTTCTTGGATTCAAAAGGGTTCCTGCTCTCCCCTTGGCCATGCCTTACCCCAGCAGTGAGGGGAGGCAGGGAGAGCAAGGCTTGTGCTCCCATCGCACTCCACCTGTGCAAGGCAGGGTGAGCAACAGGTTAGCTGGGTGAAAAGTTCACTGCAAGCTGAGCTGTCTGTTTCTCTTGCTTAATTTATCCGATATTTGGCTAACCTTGCTCTGAACCCAGCCCCCAAGACCCCCTTCCTCTCATCCCTCCCCAGCGGGTTGGTGTCAGCCAAAGACACCGCCTCTAATTCCCTTCTCGCTGACCCTGCCGAGGGGAGCGGGGGCTGGGACACGGGGCCAAGCCCCGAGCAGAGCCCGAGCACTGCACAGATAATCATTATTTATGCTCTAAACTTCACCGGGAGCAAACACAAAAGCCCTGCAGTCAGCAACATTGCCTGACACGCTGTTCCAGCTTATCAGCCTTCCCAAGGCTGGATGGCATCCCCCTGCACCCCCTCCTCCTTTGCACCCTCTCGCTCTTACGAGGATGCAACACTTCCTAAAGCAGCTTAGAAGGAATCCCTGATCCCCCTGGCACACAGTTCCCACATCCACAGCCTCCGAGGTACCAGTTAACCCACTATGTCCATCACCTCATTTCTGCAGCTTAAGATCCTCAAAAGGAACCTGACAGACAAATTTAAATTTTGCAAGGCACAGAGCAGTAGCTGCAGTGACACGGAGCACGAGCAGGGAGATCCTAAAGGGCTTTTCTCACCCCAAATCCCATGAAGTCAGTAGAGGAAAGGCTGGAGGGTTTTAAGATGTGCTACTGCTGCTCTTTGGAGAACAGGATTCCCTGATCCACATAATTTTATGCATCCACAGAATTTTATGCATCCATATGCTACTCATCCTGCAGAATACAGCCGAGGTTGTGCTCAGAAGCTGCTGAGCAGTTTCCCTGTCCCTGGTAATCTACACTTCCCAACTCCTCCTGCCCCTGTGCCCCAAAAATGGGTGACAAGAACCCTGCCACTGCCCCCGCTGTGCAGGGCACTGCTCAGTGAGCTCCCTCCCAGCACCTCCTGATTCCACACGTCAGAGCTCGGCCTTGGTGATGCAAACTGCTGGAAAAACTGCCCGGAACACGCGTTCCTGGCAGGCTCTCCTTGTTTTCCTGCTGTGCTCAGGACTGTTCCCAACACTCTGCAGGGCAACACAAAGTGTATTTGATGGGCTTCTCAATGACTGGGCACAGCTTCAGAACGGGGCACAAACCAGACCTGCCGAGCTGTCCCTGCTCCACTGAGCAGCTGCTGCTCCCTTTGGTGTTCAGCCTCGGCCTCCCCAAAATCCACACTCCATTCCCACCTGCTGGCACTCCCTGCCTCCTCAGAGGGTCACTTAGGATGTGCCTAAGACTCTGCTAATGGAGCAGAACAAATGTTTCCTGCAAACCTTAACTTTATCATTTTTGACCTGACAAAGAACCTCACAGCTGTGCCATGGCTTTGACACACCTGAGCTGCCTCAGGTCCAGCAGAGACTCTCACAATTTATTATTTTATAATCTGTATCCTCAGAGTGCCCAAAACTCCATTACAGTGTGTCTGCACATACAAAGTTCCTGTCCCACTGACAGGGAGGGCAGAAACAGCCTGACAGCCTTACAATAAGTGGAAATTCCTTGTGGTCTAAGAACAATATTAAACTTGTTTCTCAGGGTCAGCAGATGACCCCGCCTTGACACATGGCTTCGTTTCTCTGGAAGCAGTGCAGACTGGCCTAGTTCTGATGTGGTCACTAATTTAGTGACACCATCCATTCCAAACTTCACCACTCCCTCACCAAAGTAGCAAAATACCAGTTTACAAAGAGTACTTTGAAATAAAAACCCCCGGGCCCTTACCAAAACACATGATCCAGCACCACCCTCCCCATCTAAAGCTCCATGTTTTCAAGGCATGAAAGTTGTTGAGAAGAGCTAAGTAAGGTTGTCAGGAAGACACAAAACTTCAAACTGCTACACAAGTAAACTGAGGATACACAAAAAACCCCTCAGCCCACATGGAAAAACTCCCCTGATACCTGTAGGGCTAGTACAGGTACTCATTGCTGCCTCAACATAATTAATCTAAGAAATAATAACCATGTATAATTGCCATACAAGGAATCCTCTGTGCAAACTTTGTTAGAGATTTTAACGCCTCTTCAAAGCCGCTGGAATTAGCCAGGGTGGGTAAAAAGGCACAGGATTGTTACAACAGGTGAGAGAGAGACATTCCTTCCTTCCTTCCCTCCTTCCTTTTTTCCTTCATCCCTTCCCTCCTTCCTTCCTGTGGATCTAGGCCACAAAAGAAGCACTCTGAAACCGAGTTCTTTGCAGGTCGCAGGCCAGAAGGAAAAGAAGGGCTGGTTGTTTATTCTTTACATATGTATATGTTTCTAGGATCAACCGTGGATTGGAGGACAATGTTACCACCTCCTCCATCCTTACAGGTTCACAGAATAGTCCATCAAACATGCTCCACCCCGGAGAAAAGAATGTAAACTAAAGTTACAGTTAACTAAAACATTGCTATGTTTATAGAAAGTGTGTGAGAAACTTTATCAAAGAAGCAACACATAGAAAACTGCA
>VZRO01007798.1:390792-451025 GCA_013397915.1 Daphoenositta chrysoptera | reverse complement strand
GGGGGGGGGGGGGGGGGGAGAAGGAATGAAAGCAGGAGAAAGGAAAAAAAATATGGACATAATGGCTTAATTTCTCACAGCATGTGCAGCACAAATGAACAGTAAACAAATCCCACGGAAAAATGCAAACAAAGGCTACGTTTGCTCAAAGTTCCAAGAAAAGGGCCCATCGTGAGTGCCCCTGAGCAAACATTTCTGTGATTGAACCCTCAGAGCCTCTGTGTGATTTCTAGGCCAGCTCAGCACAGCAGATACCTGCCCCCTTCTCCCAGAACGTCCCTGGGCTGGAGCAGCCACAGGGCTCCGTTTCCAAGCCTTGTTTTGGTTTAAGGCATGGAAATGTTGTAATTATGGCATTAAGAGGAAGCAGCAATCTAATCCAACGAGTAAAGGGCAAGTGTGAAAATCTGATTAGAGATTTGCCACTGGGGCTTGTCTATACAGAGTGAAATAATTAAGCAACAGATCATGAACAAATACCGAATTTTGCTGGGATTTCTGACTCTGATTTTGGCAGCCCCAGCCAGGTCAGAAACACGTGATGTCAGCTGCCACCAAAGGTCTTTGGGTGACCCTGAGGGTTGTACCAGCAGTACAATCATAACTGATCTCATGGTGTGACACCAGGTGAGACTGCACCATTTTCTGTGGCACCCTTCCTATGGCTGTAACAAATGGAAGTGCTCTGGCAGGGCCAGGCTGGCACAGGTGAGAGTCCAACAATGTGCTGGCAGTGCTTTTCTGCATTTCCTTACTTCCCAAACTTCAGCTGCAGCATAACTCTAGTCTACTTTATTTTCTTAAATGAACCAAGGGTGAGTATGCAGCAACACAAATCCCAAAGTACCATCCTGCCATTCCCCTCATGTGGAAATATGCCATGCCCTGATGTCAGGAGGTCACTCTTATTTTAATGAACTCTTTCCAGGATTTCCAATGTGATCATTTTTCCCTTGGTGATCTGAGGCTGAAAGACGAATCCAGTGAAAGAAACAAAACCAAACTGAAAATTTTCTGCTGTAAGTAAAGGCAAATGCACTTTTGACAGTATCCCAAGTTAGGGTTTTTTCCCTTGAAAATGTCTATAGGCACGTTTTTGATCACAGGATTGGAAATATGTCATGAGAACACACTCAAATATGCGTTTGCATTAACACTGCTGCCAGAAGCCATCTCCCAGTCATCACCAGACATGCTGGAGCCCCTGGAAAGCTTTCTGTGGGATTGGAAGGCATCCAGCCAGGAGAAAGCAAAGCCACCATGTGATTGGGATGGCCAGTTCCACAGGAAAACTGTACATTAATGAATGGCAAGCACTCAAAGTGGGAGTTACTGTCAAGAGCTTGCAAGGAAATCACTGACTGAGAACCATCATGTGCATAAAGTATTTGATAAATTAAAATCTGAAAGAAGTCTATGTAAAAATGATCCATTGAAAGAAAACAGGCTGGTTTTGCAGCAAGAATTGCCCATGTCAAGCAGTGCTGCTGGCTGTAATAAAGATCACTGGAATGCAAGTTGCTCATCCAGCCTTAGAGGATGTGTACCTTAGACTGCAAAAGGCCACTCTGAAGTATTGTGAAAATAACCTGTTTTACTATTTGTGTATGGTAAATTATCAGAAGAAATCAAACAGCAGTGCTGGGTATTGGGGCTTGCACCATATTTATATTTTTCAACAGATGACTTTTACCTTATGATTCCCCCTCTAACCATAAAGTGAGGTTCTGGCCACCCACTCCCTCCCAGTCCTTCCCAGTTCAAATTCGGATCGTGTAGGTGTTAAACAGAATGTGCAGTTATGAACAGAAGTAACAGCTCTCTGGGGTTCAGCTACACTTCATGCTTCAAAGGAACAAATCTGAAGATATTTAGGGCAGTTTGCAGAGTTAATGTCTAGGAAGGTGAGCACAAGGCACAGGTGAGGCACTGCCTGAGGGGAGGGTGCAGAGATGAACAATCTGCAGGCACAGCACTCTGGCTCAGGAGCTCTCCAAACACAGCCCTCTCCAACGGGAACAATTGGAAGAGACAAATGAAACGATGAAAAATGAAGGGATCAGCAGAAATCAAACCTAATATAAACCCAACTCAAATAAACTCAGCATGGCTCCTGTGGCTCATTCAAAAGCAGCTCTTCTCCAATGAACTCAGGTCAGGGGAACGATGGAACAGAACTTCCTCTGCTCTGTGCCTTTAGGAGCCACTGGCAACTCTGACTGGCAATGGGAAGAGGTTTGTAAAGGGAAATACTGAAGATTGCAACTCCACCTCCTACCGTGCATCACAGGAGATGTGACATCTCCAGCCAGAAAGTGTAACTGCTCCTAAATCCTGGGCTTCAGAGTTTGAAAGAATGAACATTATTTTCATAATTGATGTGGGGTCAGAGCTGTGTGTACTTGCCTGAATTCAAAGCCAAGTGATAGTTTTTACATAAGAAAACTTATAATTCTGTAATTTATTTTTAAAACTGGAATGAAGATGCTTTGACTCTGCATGTGTAAAACAGAATGAGGTCAGGAGGCTCAGTGCTGTATCCCCGGGATGATTGAAGCAGAGCATTCTATTGCACAATTAAACTGAGTTGTAAATTATTTATGTGCTGTTTAACATATGCAGAAACTTTTGCTCCAGGACATCAACACCGGGATTTAAAAAAATTATTTTCCTGCATCAGATTGCTTCTAAAGAAATTCAAGGCTATATTTGATCATTTGATTAACATGCTTGTTAAACCTCAGCTAAAACAACAGAGAAACTGAATGTGGTTTAGGGTTCAAAAATATTATAATAGTTGATGTGGGTGAAGAAGGTTTTTTGGCTATAGCAGACAGTTGAGAAACATCTGAGATTGCTTCTACTGAATAGTCAAAAATATCAGAATATTGAAAGGTACAGACTATTCAGCCACCAAAGCACAAGATCGTGCTTGCTCATATCTCTCTCCACTGTCATTTGCACAGTCCTTAGAACAGGAATAAAATATTGCCTGGCTCCACAAGTGCTCTCCATGAATTTGCAGCTCTGATGGGAGTTCAGAAAAGAACACAAGGTATTTTATTGCTGGCAAGGAGAGAGCCAAGTAAAAGCTCACAGACTGATCTGTGATTCTGTTTAATCCTATGGCTGAACTGAGTGAAACATATTCCTCCACATTTATGACCATTAACAAGGGGGATGTGGCCTGAGACCTCAATCATTCAGGTAGGAGCTGTTGTGGCTCCTCTTTCTGGTGCTTGAGACTCCTCCATTCCCTAAGGCTGACACTGACCCAAAGAATTGCTTTCTTCTCTGATGGACAGATTTTTTCTTTTTTTACAAAGCACCTATTTTGCTACATTTAACAGCTGAGAGAGCAGAGATGATGAGCTTGTCACCTCTGCTGCCACTTGTAGTAGGCAGAGTTGAAGTGTGTGAGAAACCATGGAGTGAACTGACTTCCCTGGGCCATGTCCACAGGGAATTGGTGCTCCCAGCAGGCTCTGGGAACAGGAATTACGTGCTTGGATATCACTTGTTTTCCATTATTGCCATTTCTATCTTCTGTTAACATGCTTCTGACATGAGCCCTTTTTCTCTTGTTCCATATGACAGCAGGATTCACGTGGCCAAAACACTACAGAAACCCCATCCCCCTGCACTTACTTCACTTCAGTTCTCTCTGCAACAGGCACTAATAGTTGACTTTCCTGGAAAAGATAGCAAGGAATTGCCTCCTTATCTTAGAGCTGAAGTTAATGCTGCCATGTGCCAGCCCAGTGTCTGGGAACACTGATCAGACCAACTGTGATGCCCACGGGCAGCTGGTGGCTCCACCCCAAAGTGTCTGAAGCTTAAAATGTTGAGGAAGGTCTCAGTCCATGAGCTCCTAATGCCCAGGGTTTGGACAGAGTGCTCCGAGGGTCCAGCCAGGGCTCAGATCTGAGACAGGAGGTGGAGTTGTGCTCTGAGCTCTCCAGCACCTATGGACAACCAGAGCCCTCCCTCAGTGCTTGGGTTTGCACTGGTTACCTGATGCCACCTCCTTCTTTAATCTGCATTTTTCAAGAGTGTCCTGGGGGACCAGAAGTTTAAATCCATCTGTTCAGAGTTTGTATGCACAGCCTTTACTGTCTCAGTGCCCTGTGATAGTGACCTGCTCAGGAAACCAAGCTCAGTGCCAAATGCCCCAGGGATCTGCAGGAAGGCTATTTTGGAAGCCAGGGTCACTTTCAGACAGAAGCCAACAGGATTTTGAGATGGCTCAGTTTAAGGCATTGATATTCCAGTCGTGTTCCTCTCTATTAATTCCACATTGCTTGGGGAAGGAAGATATCCAATGGGAACTCTTCACTTCTGTATTCATTATCATTTGATTAACATAGTTAGGGAAACTTCATGTCTAGGATGCCTGTCTGTGAAAAGCCTGTACAATCCAGAGGCAACTGACTCAGATAAAGAAAAATCATATTTAAAAAATGCTTTTGCTTAAGAACAAAATAGGAAATGGAATCACATCTACCTAGTAGCACCAGGTCAGGATGATTACTGACACAAGCCAGAGAACCACGAGTCCTTGTAATACCTAGGCATGATGGATGGCCCTTGCAGCTGGTAAAAGTGAGCAGGGAGTCAAACTGACCCTTCCTTGCCTTTACATGTTTGGGCTGCTTTCCCTCCCTCAAAAAAACAAGAGTCAGCCATCAGTTACCAGCATACTGGAGTTTCCAAGCCAGCAAACTACAAAATTAATTGATTCATTTTTTAGGGCATGGTGACCCACTGGAATGAGAAGGAGCAACAACAGGCTTCTTTTATAGACTTTGTATTTGGATGGAAATCACACGCCTCTGTTATTATATAACTTCAGGGATGTAAGGTGGCATCTTGCCTCTGTCTGTTTAGGGCCATCACACTCCCCCTAAGATTGCATCTTATCTTCTATTTTGTATTCTCATATACTTTTCAGTCACTCTCCAGCTCCAATCACACTGCTTTCTTCCCTCATTTAAGGAGGAATTGTTCTAGTTTTATGCAGAAAAAATTATTATACAATGCATAAAAAACCATCACACATTTGCCTTCGGTTTTTTTTCTGTGCTAAAATGTCACAATGCCCACAGCAAAGGTGAGCATAAGGAACTTGTAAGTTTGGATTCTTTGGGAAGGTATGAAGATAGAAATTGTGTCAGAGGTTTGTGCCTTGAGTCCAGTGCAGGCAGGCTGGGTCAGTGTGTTTCTGCTCAGGGATCCACTACAGGACCAGAGGAGGGTGTGATGTTGAAAGCAAAGCTGACAGGAATGGGGGGAACTCACTGCCTTCAGTGGTGCAGGGGATGCTCAGGGGGTGTCCTGTGCTCTGCAGGCTGGGGCAGCTCAGCCCCCCTGCACAGCCTCTGCCTGCTCTGCCCTCCTCACTGCTGATCCAGCTCCTCAGAAGACAAACAGGGTGTTTGAGCTGCAGCTTTGGCTCCCTGAAGGTACTGAAGGAAGGTGCTGAGGTGACCTCAGCAGAACAGAGGAGGGAAAGGGGGCAAGAAGCGTCTGAATTGCCATCTTCCCACAGGGAACACGGGATGGAAGAGAATGAATGAGCTGCAGGGAGCAGGTGAAGTTCTGTTTTTCCTCTTGGCTTTCTCTATGTCCCTGAATCTGTGGCTGCCACTGCTCACAGCTCAACATCTCCTTCAGAAAAGCTTTAGGACAAAGAGGATTCTGTTCCCTAGAGAATGCAACTGCTGCTGGTGACTGACAGGTTTGCTCAGACTCCAAACATACCAGGATCTTAGTGCTGGGGAGGTGAGAGCTGCAAACAGTGCAGAATATTCTCATTCTCAGGGCTGGTGGTTGGTAAAAATGCAAAATACTGCATTTGACATAAACTTGCTTTACCCCAAATTTAGGAACCAGTGCTGTCAAAAAAGTGGCTGTCACCCAGATTAAGTTTATTAAAGCCACGTGAAGAAATAAAAACAAAAGAGATTCTTTTCTCAACAGTTGCATTTCAGCTCGAGGAAGGCACTAGGCCACATTAATGTCTGCTACAAGCAGATGTGTTCTCTTTGAAATACAGGCACCCACTTATGCTCTGCCTGCATTAAGTCTGTTACTGGGTTTTTAGGAGCTTTGGCAAGTGCTATCTGTTAATATCTGAAGGTGGGAGTGTTCAGGGAGTTGTCGGAAAGGCTTGCAAGACTAGATCTGATCATACCCACCCACACTAATTAACACATTACATAAAAGTACAACAAGTTTCTCTTTGCAAACATCAGAATCACTTGCCCAGGCACTTTCTGTGCAGTTCTAGAAGAACTAGAGGGACGGACTCTATTGCTTTTTAACCTCAGCAGAACAATGGGTGAGTGGGGAGGGTACAGTTCCCACTTTCAGGGCTCACTCCTTTTTGTCATGCTGCTAAAAACATGCCATTGGCAGGGACATGGCTGGAATGACTTTTTTTAAAGTTCACCAAGGGTACATGAGGGTGCATTTTCTTCTCATCAAAAACCATAAAATGAAATATCAAACATGAGGGATCAGATTCCTACACAAAGGCCTCCTCCTCTCCCTGCCCTGCCTTGCTAATTCTGAAAATCACCTCCTATAAACACCAGCCCCTGAAACCACCTGGAACTGAAAAATCCTCCCATTTAAATTGGGCCTTTTCTTGTCACGGGAACGTCTCAAACCAGCTCATGTTTCTCTATCATTCCAATTTTAAACCAGCAGCAATCTCCTGTATAAGAGTGATAGCAAGGACTTTTACTTCTTCAGAGTTTGGAGAAAGTAAAACTAATTTCCTATGAAACTCCTGTGACCTGCTCCTGCAGCTTCACCTGGGTTCCTCCAGCAGGATAATAAATGAATACCCCGATCTCAATTTACTCCAGACTCTCATATGACATCTGGCTTCAAGATGGTGGCACAGAAAAGTGCAGTGATGACACAGGAAAACAGAAGGGAAAAAAATAATTGTGCAGTGGAGAGCAGGAGGCAGCAGAGAGAGTGGGGAAAATCAAAATTAAAATAAGTCAAAGGACGGAAATTCCTTGGAGAAGGCCTTAGGCTTCAACAAAGCTTGTCCCTATTTGCAGCACTTCAAGATTACCCAACACTACCCTTATGTGGGAAGGTCCCAGCAGACCTCAGCAGCCATTCCAGAGGAGCCTTTCTACTAAAAAAAAAGTCTTCAGCGTCTCCATCCACGTTTGCAGTTGCTCTCTGGATGGAGACTGTCCTGTCTCACAACACTCACAAGGGAAGGAACTCTCTTACCCAACTCTTCCTGGCTATCTGAAAAGCAAAGTCAATGTTTTCCTCATTATTTTCTGTTTGCTGCAAGCCTCTCCCCCACTGTGACTGCTATTTGACCTGCTGGCCGCTCCGGGACCCTGGGGGAAGAGAGAGGGAATTCTGTGAGTATGAGAAGAGAGAGATGATGAGTCTCAGCTCTGTTCTGACTTGTTTATATTCATCAGAAAGAAATCAACAGCACTGAGTGTGTAAGACAACTCTGGAGATAGGGAACGTCTTTTGTGTGGTGCAGGGAAAGAGCAGATCTACGGAAGGGACAGGATTTGGGGATGAGTGAAGATTCCAGTGTGTTTTTACCTCACTTTTGCATTAGGAAGTTACCAATAAATAGAATCTCAGCACCAAGGTTTAATTTCAGGGGGACACTGCTCTTTCACCACAGCTGTTTGCTCTTGGAGCTGCAAGCCTGGCACACCCAGGATTAATGAGGAACTGGAATGGATCAGAGAACACAAGGGGAAGTTGGTATCATCACACCCTCCTCTCCCAAACCTCTCCTGACAAACCTGCTCCCTTCAGTATTCCTGGAAGGGCTCTCCCTTCATGGCACTTGACCTTTCAGTGAGCTGAGCTTCTCAAAAAAATTGACAAAAAATACAGCTGGAAGCATCTATTAGGGTGGACCTCAAAATCACAGAGACTGAGGTTTCTTTTCATCCTCTCTAGAGAGCCTCAGACATCCAGGAATTCCAAGGAAAACTGCATTTTAAGAAACTTGTTCAGAGGTGTCACAGTGCTCCAGGTTACAGCTCTGCACTGACCCAGGCAGGAGAGCCCCTCCAAACACTCACCCAGGCAGAGGGACTTCACCACTGGCACTTCTGGCAGCATTTTCCTCTTGGAGAGCTTCAAAAGAGAGAAATCCAGGGGTCTGCATTAGGGTCAGACCTGATTTTAACATTCACACCTTTGCACCTCAGTAGCAAGTCTCCATTCTGCATGGCAGAACCAAAGGAGTATTTCAAATGCAGCTCACAGCTTTGCTGCTATACCTCAGATGTCTTTTAGGAGATGATAAATTTTGGCATATGGGTTTTTTCCTCATCTAAATTTTTGTATAGAACCTCTTGGTCTATGAACAAATACTGCTTTTCCTTTCTATAACACGTTGCATTTGAATTTGCTGAGCTTTCAACAGGTATTTAGGTAGTCAGACTTGCAACTTTTGAGGTAGGGAAACACCAGAAATATCTGCTTTGCAGGTCAGGGTGCTCCTTCAGATGATGCATTTTGCCCCAGGATACACAGGACATCTGTGGAAAAGCTCGAAATTCGAGTCAGGAGCCCTAAATTCACTCCTTTAATCACACAACCATCCTTGAGGCACTTCATTCAGGTGTCTCCAGTTAGACTTGCTACTTCCTGTATTGCAATTATATTAATTCCTCTGTTAGTAGTGCTCCAATGTGCTGCTCACTGCATTTTGCACAGGAATGCAGTGTTGCCCTTCCTAGGCTGTCAAAGAGAATATTTCATTACAAAAATAAATAATGTCTAGCTGCTTCTGGCACCTCAGTCCAACTGTATTTATCACTTTTGGCTGATCGGTACCTGATTCAACGTCCCTAAAGCACAATGGGTTCATTCCCAGATGAATTCAACGTGCATTTAATCAGGTCTTTGCTAAATGTGCTCCCAAACTTCACAGCTCATGAGCACGACAGTGCTGTCTCTTCTATTTTTAGAGCATTATTCCACTTCACTGTGCAGATTAATACAATGGATTTTCCTGTGCATGGATTATGTCAGTGAATGTATGTTTGTACAAGCAGGCTCTAGTTTTAGTTCTAGATTTAGTTCATCCCAAATGTGCTGCTGCCTACATGTGTGGCAATCTGGGATTAACGCTAAAAATATGTTTATATTTTATCATAAATGAACAAAAAGAAATCAGAACGACAATTTCATATATGAGTTCAGTGACAGAAAGAATCTCCCACTATTCAAACTCTCAGCTCTGCTGCCTGAGCCTTCCTGTCCAGCCACCACAGGGGAAGTGCAACAGCTTTTTTGGGCCCAGAAAGAGAAGTCCTGGGCGGCCTGTAGCAAAGAAAACATTGCTTCATGGTTTGCTCTTTCCCCAGTGTGTGCTGGGAACAACTTCATCATGGGATAGAAACTGAAGAAAGGGAAGGAAACTTCCATTAATGTCCATAACTTTTAGTTCTTCAAAGTAATTTTGAAGTTCCTCATTCAAAAAGCTGAAATAAAACCAGTGGCAGTTCCTCTGGAGAGAGGGGACAAAGTGTGTTTGGGATGGGATGTGCTGCCTCTCCACTGAGACAGCCCACAGACACTTCAGAAACAAAAATCACATCTTAAAACTATGAGTGGATTTAACAATTGAACTCTAAAGAATTAAACATCATAGAAACATTTCACACGTTCTGTTTTTCTTTCCAAGGGTCCATAGTCCACTCACTCAATCCTGTGCAAAGGTCATGTTACTATGGATATGACCTGCAAGAAATGTGTTGCCTCAGAGCAGCACAAATCACATGAGCAGGCTGAAAGCCAAGACTTGCTGATTCACAGTCCTGTAGGATTTTCATGCTTGTGTTGGGCTCACTGCAGAACAGTCCTTGTGCCATCAGCTCTATGTTCGTCCTTTAAAAGTGTTCATGCAGGTGTAGCTCCCAGAGAACTTGTGGATTTCTTCAAGTGCTGCCTGTGGGAGAATGCTGGGGTGGAAGCAGAAAGAAAATGATCAGATGAGACAAATCCCTCGATCTGTTCTAATGACAGATGTGTAAATATGCATTTATGTACATAAATACACCAATGCTCAAAAATCAGCCAGTGAGAGACACAGACAAAACTGGCATCAGTTTCCTGCTGTGAGGAAGCCCTACAGGGAGAAAGTTCCATTCAGTCACCCTTTCTCTACAGAAATATTTATCCAAAAAAGTCTGTAAAAGCTGTAACTTGGAAGATACCATTATGTTTTCTTCCTTCCAAATACTATAGTCTGATATATACACAAATTTAACCTGAATTCTCTGGTTAACTTGCCATCTGGTTGTGTAAGGCATGTGGCCTCCTTATCCTAAAGTATGGATACACACCTGATTTCCTGACAGCTACTGTAATGGAAAATAACCTATTAATCCCTACAATAAAATGGAACAGCCCTTTTTCTTGTCAATAGAATTTTGGGGAACTTTCACCCCAAATTTTACATTCAGAGCAAAACATTTACTGTGAATTATTTTTTCTTGTTTGAAATGCAATACTGAAATTATTTTCCACAGGAGTCTCATTGCCTTGTTTCAGTTCCTGACTGCAGCAGGTTTTCTGAAGGCTTTAGCGCAAACTGTCATGGAAACACAAGAGTGAATGTCCTTTCTCTTTGGTTGTTTCAGGATAAGAAGTTATGATTTTTTTTCCTTAGGGACCTTAAAATTTCTGTCCTGATCATACACAAAAATATTAATTTAATAGTTTCAGTGCTGTAACATAGGCAATGCTCTCTCAATGCAGCTGGGATGTCCAGGCCTTATGGCTCAGAAATCCCACACAACAAAAAGCCTGGAGCCCAACAAGTGACTTAATAAATCCCAATCAACTACCTGTGTAAGTTAATTATTAAGAAATTCCCTAGTCAAAAATCCACTTTACACTTCAGGAATCCAAATTTTGGGAATGAAACTGGTTTCATGAAGGGGTTATACAAAGAGAAAACATCTCCAAAGGGAATCTCCCTTTTGCTTCCATGACTGTCTTTCCAGGGAAGAGATGAGAGAGCAGTTCCTGTCAGCCTGAGCTTTGCCTTGGGGAACAAACACAGAGCCAACCTTCCCTCCGTGGCCAGATTATTGATGGGCAAAGGAAATACTCACCTTTTTAGGATGACAAGAACATGCATTGTCCATGGAAGGAGCAGGAAGGCTTGATTCAACTGAACAGCTTCTACTGTTCTCCTTGCCACTGTCTCTGGCTTGAGAGGAGGAAAAAGACTAGGGAACCTGAATAAAAAAGGTAAAAAATAAAATAATTACATTATTTTAATTAATAACCAAGCTCCTTTTTTAAGGTACCACTGTCCAAGTCTGGTTTCTCTAAGTTATCACTGGTTACTGGCCTTCAAACAGGACTGGCTATGTCTCTAAGAGGCAGGAAATTCCAGTTCCAGCCAAAAAGCCCAAAAGCAGAACACCCAGTTCCAACCAGTATTACTGGGTTAGCTAAACAGTTAAGAATGTACATGTTAGTGCCTTCAGTGAGAAGTGGCAGAGTGTAATCAGAGCCCTGATTCAAGGCTTTTCTTAATTTGAATGCAAACCAATACCAAATGCTGTCTTTTCAGTGCTGGTGTTTTTCCTTTTATTCTCTGTTCCTCTTTGCTTGATTCAAATCCTTGACAGGTTAAAGACAAATATTTTCCTCCATTGCTTTTAATACCAAACACAAGGCTTTTCCCAGCTCCTGCAATAGCTTGACACTGCAGATTTTCTTGACTAAGAGAGCACAATCTGTATTAACAGGTTATTTTACCCATTGTAAAAGATTAATTTGGACAGCCATTACTTGTTCTCTTGGACAGGGGCAAAAAGGAGGTACTGATAGTCTCACTTCAGTAAGTGGCTGTCATTCCTTTCAGTGGGAAAGGATTAAGTATTCCAGTGAATAAAGAAGGAACTTGTACTGTTAATTCTAAAGTAATTTGTAGACTGGTCCGTTTGCATGACCTCAATTGCAGATTGCCTCCCCTCCCTTTCTGGTATGCCTTGAATACATGCAGGGAAAACCAGCTCCCAGTTCTCTCTGCAGCAGCCAATGTCTCCCCCAGAGCAGGCTGCAGGAATATCCCAGCACACTGAGGGAACCAGTCTGATGAGTCCCAGGTGGCCTAGAGTGACCCTCTGTTCCCAGGCAGCCAAATGAGACATCAAATTCTCTTCACTAAATGAAGCATTAATTAGGAGTGTATTCTGATGATTCAGTTAAAATGAGATGCTTTATTCCAGTTCCCCTGGACTGACCTGATTCTCATGCCCTGGAACATCTCAGTGCTGGTGTGGAAGGGCAGCACTGTGGTGGCACTGACTCCAGGACAGTCCAGCAGCCCCAGCGTCAGGCTCTCCATGAAAGCAAACGATGAGGCTTTGGAGGTGCAATAGTCAATGGCACCAGGGATGGCTGACAGGGCCAGCACAGAGTTCAGGCAAACAATGTGCCCATTCTGCAGCTCCAGCATCCTTGGCAGGAATGCTTTGGTGGTCTGAAGAATAACAGACGTAAAAGAAGAAAAAAAAAAAAAAAAGATTTGCTCAGCAGTGATACAACAAAAACAGCAGTGACTGAAAAAAATAAGGTGACACAGATACAACAAGCCCAAGTGTCCTGTTTATTATGTCAGGAAAGGAGTGGCAGAGGACCTTGCTTTGTCATTTTCTGAGATTCTAAGCAGGCAAAGTTTGTGTAGAAACACAACCAAAGTCTTTCCTAGCATGTATATAAGCAGTACCCCCAGATGAAGGTCATGAACAGAGTACCTTCTATGCTTAAGAACTTGTACAAGATAAAGTCTTCAACAAAGCTATTAAATCACAAGAAGCTCTTTTTTATTTCTATTGTCTGATTCAAAATGGACTGAGTTTCACAGGTCCCTTCCCTGAGCAATGTAGTCCCACACTCCTCTGATGTTCCCTTCACATCACCATACAGGAAACTCCTCTGTGAGGTCAGGCTTTGACAAAGACATCAAATGTTTTACTGGAAGTCACAGAATGGGAATAAAGAGCATCAAATACTGAGTTCTAATGAAAATATTATATTTATTTTTGACCTCTTTCCTCTAGCCTTTGCCCTTCACATTATTTTTTCTCTCTTGTTTTCAAGACAGACTGGTTTTACCAAGCATCCCTTAGAAAGACCTACTGGCTGTAATCCATCACTCTCCTTCCCAACTTTGACTAGAAGGGACACAAGAGCTTATCTCACCCAGAACTGCCCCAGGGTGTTTATGTGCTGGGATTTGAGCAGTGCATCATCGTCGCTGTCCATCAGGCTCTTCCCATGGACCACAGCAGCATTGTTCACCAGGATGGTGATGTCACCCACCTGCAAAAAAAAGCAAATTACTTGTGACTAACTGTATCTCCCCTCACAAATCAGCAGTTACCATTAGAGCTGAATAGCCATTATTGCCTGAATACATCATTATTTTCATAGCTCTTGACATTCTTGCCTTGTAATCCTTTGGATCACTGCACACAGGTAGCTGGACTTGGTACAACATTATCAGCATGGTCACCCTTCTTTTTTCCCCAATATATTTTTTTTCTCATCAAATACTGAATCACAGAATCACCAAATATCACAGAATCACCAAATTGTTAAGCCTGGAAAAGACCTTTGAGATCATCAAGTCCAACCATCAAACCCAGCTGCATCACTGTGTTCAGCACTAACCCATGTTCCCAGCTGCCACATCCCACATGGTTTTTTGAACACTCCCAGGGATGGTGCTTCCACTACTGCCCTGGACAGCCTGTTCTGATGCTTTACAACCCCTTCCATGAAAATGTTTTCACTAAAATCCAACCTAAACCTCCCTTGGTACAACTTGAGGCCATTTCCTCTTACCCTGTCCCTGTTCCCCGGGAGCAGAGCCTGACTTCCCCGCTGGTGCACCCTCCTGTCAGGGAGTTGTGGAGATCCACAAGGTCCCTCCTGAGCCTCCTTTTCTCCAGGCTGAGCCCCTTTCCCAGCTCCCTCAACCCCTTCACAAGCAGGTTCTCCCAGACCTTTTCCCTCACAGCCTTGGCTTGCCGATAGACCTCCTCCCGGTTGCCCACGTCACAGATGAAGTAGTGGCACTCTGTCCCCATCATCCTGATCTCCTCCGTGGTCTCCTTCAGGCATTTCTCAGTCCGACCCCACAGGATGATCTGCAGGGAGAAACTTTATTGTTAAGAGTTGAACTGCTTCTGTTTCATATCTAAAATAATTAAAACATGCTTCTGACTTCGACAGTTCGATGGAAATCTTGGATGTGTTTTCACTGCCAGCGCTGGTGTTTTGCTTCATTTAAGACAAGCAATGATTTTCTGTTACATGGGGAGTATCAAGTGGGACCCGTGTCCCACTGCTGATCCTCTGTTTACAGATTCTTTACAAGCAAGACAAGCTGAAACAAAAAATTAGATCTTAAGCCTAACAGGACCGGTTTATGGAATGCTTGGAAATTTTTCTGTATCGTGTCATTTCAAATCTCTCCCTGTTTTTGCTATACACATGTACAGAATGATATATTCATCCTAAAACTTTCCTGAATATCTCGTGTGTTCTCTACTTCTTGTGTTACGTTTGGAGATAAAATCTGCTCTGCAGTAAAATGTATTTTTGAGCCTAGTAATTACTTGCAATGCTGATTACAGGCTGGTGTCTCAGGTGCATTTCAAACAAGCATTCATCCTACTACAGACTTTTAAAGAGAGAAATTTCAAGAACAAATTTATTTTGCAGCTTATATATGCAGGATTTCACCTGCCACTCCCTTTTAACACAGTAAAAATTAGACACTGTTCCTTGTACAAAGAAAATTCTGAATATTCATGGAACAAACATTCAAATAATGGAGCATGGATTTGATTTACAATGAGACATAACCAGACAACCCTATCTGCATTTCTACACCATCAGCGAGGCCAGAAATAGAAATAACTTGAAAAGTCACCAGGTTCATTAACTTTCACCATGGGACTTGGTCCAGTCCAATTCTTTCCAGTGAGACAAAAACATGTATGAGATGAGGCTTCCACCACTGTCCTTCAAACATTAACCTGCAGCTAAACAGATTTAACCACAATATTTTTTCTGAGTACACAACCTCATTTTCTATTTCTTTTAAGGCTACTGGAAGAAATATAATTCCATCTCTGTTACCTAAGACTTCTATGAATTAATTGATCTGTCCTTTTTGCTCTTCAACTAAGTCTTCTCAGCACTTATCACGTTATAAATGGTGAGTCACTGTCATTCTGCAAAAAATAAATTACTGAATGGAGCATGTTACTGCAATCAGCTGACTGCTCTGTGACTCCAAGAGCAAGATCCAAAAGAGAAAGAATAAATGGTTGCTACATTGAAAATGCAAAATTACGGTGCTATTTCCAAGCATGTGTGATCCAGGATTGCAGTTCCTTCTCACACCACTGTGTATTGAGTCTGTATGAATCTGACCAGTATACTGATTTTTTAATGGTTAAAAATAAGCACACTTAAACTTCAAAGATTAAAGAATCTTTGATTTTTCCAAGAGCTGAAAGAACAGAGAGAAAATAGTCTGAATTGCATTACTGCTTATAGCTCAATCCCTGCAATTAACTTAGTAAAGGCAAGATAAATATAATAATTATGTATTATGTGTGCAGTATTCCTTCCACACAACAAACCTCTGGCAGGGAGCTTTAACATGCTTATTTTTAAGGACTAGTTAAGCTTATCTCATAACTGGTACTAAAACTAATCTCTGGCAGGGTCAAAGATCTCTTCAGTGTGCCCAAGCAAGGCTAAAATGCAGAAGTACCCAAGTCCTCAGTAATTTCCTAAACGAGTTATATTTACCATTAATCCCATTTCCAAGTCATTGGCACATCTGTGAACACAAACACACCCAGACTGATAAGATTTATATCCTCAAATTCTCCAGAGCACTAACGAATCTGGTTAACCAGAAACTTCAGAGCATATATAAAAATGCCAGAGCCATTTCATGGGAAATCTTATCTCAGGGGAAGTAATTTTCAAGGAAAAAGCTGTGATCAGACTTAAAAACTGTAAGAAAGCATATGGCTGAAATTGCAGCTTGTGCACTGGCCTGGCTTCCAAAGTCTCAGCGTATCACCCTTGGCCATCAGGGCTTGGCATCTCCTCAAAGCTTGTAAAACTGATGGCTATTTACTCACTTCTGATCCCAGGGCTAGACCGAGGGATATTTTTCATGTGTACACTGCAGACTTGAAGGAAAATCAAGAACATGTGAGAAATTTCACAAGCTCTCAGGAAATATTTACAAAATACTGTTCAGCTGTGAGCACATGCACACTTGCTCTCCCTTTTCACAACCCACATCTCTGTGGAAAGGGGAGGAAAAACCACTAAAAATGTCAACTGCAAACATCAAGTTTGATGCCCACAGAGTTTTGCATCAGGGTGAACTTCACCCTCTTTGCAGGGTTGGATTAGTCAATGCACACATTAAAAAATGAAGTGACTTGTTGAAGTGATGGAAGGTAGGACAGGAAGAGGAGAGAAAGAGAAATAAGGTGTCAGATGAGGAGACTGTAAGGCAAGAAACTGCCCTCACATATCTAATACTCTGTCGCTTCACACTGCTATTGCTGAATAAAAAGTAGATCCCTCACTCTTCACTTCAATCTGTTTCAACAAAGCCTCCCATTCCCAGGAGCTGCCACTGATGCATTGAATGTCAGGAAATATACATGGAAGAACAGTTAAGCAAAGGACAACCTGTCAAAGGAACATCTGTCTGTGATGCATCTCTTGGATATAATATTTTTTTATGCCCCAACAGTTTCATTGTGACCTTTAATATCCTACAGGCAACTCTTGTAAGGTGACCCCGTTAAAATCTGGGCCATCTGGGGAAGACAGAATTTGCTGCTTATCCTGCTGACAACATTAATTTCAGCACTGACTTTTTTCCATGAGAAGTTTCGTGTCTTTGATGCTGTCCACACTCAGGTGAAGGCTTCAGCCTGTGTAAGAGAAAGGCAGTAAATAAAAGACCATTCTTTTGTGAGAGGTCCCTGATGACCCAGTGGGAAGTGAGGGCTCCTGCTGTCATTTCTGCTACTTTTACAGATGGATAAAACTCAGAACTCAATACAATGTGCTTTTGGTCCAAATTCAAGCTTGACTGCTCCTGTGAGATCATATGAGACTTTCAATTTCTTTCTTACATCTGGCCAGACTGAACTGGCACAGGCTTCCCTCCAGCCTCCCAGGACATCAGATCTTAGAGTGAGACAAGACTGGAGTTGCTGCATTTGTCTCACAATTTAAGCATCTGTTGCTCCTGAACATCTTTATGGAGGGCTTGGTTCAGTCTTTCTGCACAGGCAATACAGCAGTTTTCTGATGTTTCTGATGTTTTAATCTCCCATTGCCTCCTGAGATTTTCTACAAATTCCTCAGTTCTCTGCTCTCCTGCGTTCACCCTCTTCTGCAAAATGTGCAATTAAGGATGATCATCCATGTTCTCAATGCTCCTGAACAAACCCTTCTGCTCCCTGTTGACCTGATGAGCCACTGTGGGCCTGGGGCTGTTTGCTGCTGCCCTGTGAGCTCCAGTTACCCAAACACTTGGCTCTTCACTTCCCTCGGGATATAGGAGAATTATTCTTTGCTCAGTCAACAGCAAGAAAGGCATCATTTAACTTCATTGTGCCCCAGCTGGGATTCGAGGGCTCTGCATTCATGAATAGTCCAGACCTGTGGTTTAGGAAATGGTCCATTTTATGAGGAAGGATGATTTTCCAAATGGAGACATGGGGCTCAGAGTCTGGTCTGTCTCCTCTTTCCTTTCTGAGTCTAAGTCTAAATTGGCAGTAAGTGTGTCCCAACTGGAGGCTGAGAATGACTCCAACAGACACAGAAGTTCCTGTCTGGACAGGGGAAAATGCAAAGGAAAAAAGACAGACACTGTGTCCCTGATTTCCCAGCCCGTCAGGATGCTGCACAGCCACCTATTCACCGTAACTTAGTGGTGGACAGAAGAATATTTAATTTGCATTTTGGATAAATTCTTGGACAGACAGTTTTTTGTCCTGGAAAGAATCCAGCCCTTATTTCTTCCTCCCCTTCATCTCTCACGATCCTCCCCTGCCTGCCTGTCCCTGCTGCACCAGACACGCTCTCCTTTCACAGAGTTACTGACCAGAAAATCGGTGAGGGCAGGAGCCCGGGGAGGTGGATAATCCTGCTTACCTCAGGGTGACCCCGGGCTGGAGGCGGCCAGGGAGGCAGGTGGAATGGGAAAACCATCCCTGATCCCACCACTGGACACAGGGAAGAAGAGATTTATGATGATGGAGGAACTCTACGTGCCCTCCTCCCCCTGATGAACTTCAAAGTAGGCAAGGGCTGTGACATCACACTTGGTGCAGATTTTCCCAGGATTCATTCATGGATTTTTGCAAAACAAACCTTATCTGTTGATCTGGAGTCACAGAACTCCTTATCTGACCTTAGGAAAATCCTTTCAGCTGGAGGGGCAGGCGCTGCATCCTCTGCTCCCAGAGGACTCATTTAACTTTGGATTTAATCTGCTAATGAGGCCTGCCCCGAGGTCGGAGGGGAGGCAGAGGGAAGGGTTTTGCTGCTGTTGGACTGAGGCAAAGCTGTCTAACAGAGACCTGCACTGGCTTCGTGCCAAAAGCCCCAGTCCTGACTGCAAGGCCAAAGCCTGGCTGTCACCGTAACACAAGAAGAGTTATGCTTCTGACCACCACAAAATCAGATAAAGCCACTAATTTATATAAACTGGTCTAGATTGAAACTGCTATCAACCACAATATAAACACGTGATCAGTGCTTCCAGAGACTGAAGGGTATTACTGGTGCAGGACACAAGGTTAGAGCTAACTGTGTATCATTTACAAGGCTAGTTAACTTGTTTGGTCTGATTTTATTGCTAGCACAATTCAAGAACAGCAGCAAAGGAATGCTGCCCTTTTACATCATCAATTATTTTGGCACTGTATCTTCAGCAAACCTGCTGTGCTACAATTTCTGCCTTCAGTGAGCTGGAGCAGTACTGGAAAGGTGTCCCACCACAAACACACTTCTGATACTGAATATCTGCTATTTCTAGACACTCCCCTTGGGTTATCTGGGTTGTACTTGAGTAAAGAACTGTTCACCCTTGGTCCTTTACAACACAGGGTGAGCTGTGATTAGCAGATATAACTTCTACGCCGAAAGTTGCTCCATTTTACGATTCATGAAGCAATTCTCTGATATAATCTGAAGGCACTGAAAGATTAAAGTGTTGCAGAGAGACACGAATGCCCTTCCCGCCTGATCTCATTATTGCTGCCTCCACAAATCAACCACAACTCCCAGCCCCAGATCAGCAGAGATAGGAAGTAGTTGGTAGGTCAACACATTTCATTCCCTCTTTCAACCTCCTTCCTAGTCCAGTGGAACAAAAGTTGCTCTGTGTGAGCTGGTATCTGTAATTGCACAGACCTTTGTTCAAACACAGAAAGCCTTTCTGCGCCCAACACTCCGAGTTCCTGCATACTTTTAGGAAGTACAAAGTGTAGATAATCCACTGAAGTATGCCAGTCTTATCCCCCTATATTTACAAAGCCTGGTAGTACTAACTCACAGTCTGTCCTCCGAAAAAATGCATTCCAGTGTGTCCCATAATCCTGGCAGAGTTTTGCATATCGTGAGAAAGGGAGGCTAAATCCCACAGCCTCAAAAGCTCCATGTCTTTTGCCTGTCAATGGCAACACGGTTTTCTCCTCCACCCCTTCCCCTCTCTTGGCCCCAAGGCAAAGGCAGACAAGTTCTTTCAGGAGTTCTCCATGGGAGAGGCAGCTAAAGGCAGATTACTGGAAGAGGGAAAGGTGTGGCCCTGCAGTGTGAAAAGCCAATCTCTGCTTTAGAAAGGAAGAAAAAGAACTTTGTGATGCCTGAAGTAGGTCAAAATACTTAACCCAGCCCCTCAGTGACACTTTTATAAAGGTAAGCAAACAAAGCAGGCCAGTGGCGAATTTTTCTCAGTTCCCACAGTGAATATCAAAGCTGCAAGGGACAGGGATGAGAAAGGTTGCACGTTAACATGGAGAATCAAGAGAGTAAGCCTATTTTTCTATTTTACACACAAACCTTTCTAGATTACTACTTATAAGTTGTAAAGCCTGTAAGAATTGAATTTAAATTTAATTCTGCCACCCTGGTAAACGCAAGCCACAGACTTTATTATAAACTGGTTTGAGTTAAGGCCAGGAGTAACACACAGTAATGAGATTAAAAGTTAGGGCTAAAGAGACTTCAGAAGGAGACTAAAAGAGTGAATTCCAATCCTTTTAGTCTAGAGGCAGAACTTTTATTACTTTATATGTTGACTTAGCACTCAATGGGATTAACATTATTCACCTAAACAAGTCAATTCCAGTTGTACCCCGGTCACCCTTTTTTTTTTTCCCTCTGAAAGAAACCAAACAGCACCTAAAAAAATCACAGAGGAGTATGTCAACACCTGCCTGCTATTCAACAGAGGCCTAACTTGCAAAGAAAATGTGTGATTTTCTGTCTGCACACAGGCATTTAAGACCTGCTCCCCCTAAAGAAGTGAACAAATGCCCACTGTTCTCCCAGTCAGGACTGTTTAAGGACAGGTGGCCCCATGCTGACTCTCTTTTTTTTTTTTCCCATTTTTTTTCCAATTGCTTTCGTCTGCAGCACGAACTGCTCCTCCAGACTGCCTTGGGAGCGACTCTTCCCAGCTCTGCTGGGAGCAGGGGAGGAAGGGGAAGGGTGAGGGTTGTTTGCAAGGAGAGGTCAGGCAGGAGTCAGCCTTTACAATCCCATTAACGCTGGGACAGGGTCAAACCGAGTGCACGTTCCAACAAAAAGCACCAAGTGGCCGCAAGCTGTCACCCTGCGAAGGTCCCTGCAAGCATCTGTGGGGGAAGGAAGGACAGACATTTAATGGGGAATGTCTTGCCACACCACGTGTGAGAACCCGGCCGCTGCTCCAGGGATCCAAGGCACACAAAGAGAATATCCCGCAGTAAAATTCTCTGGCTGCAGAGCAGGAAGAAGTGGCGGATCTGGGGGTGGGGAGAGGGGTAATGTTAGAAAAGTTCTGTACTTGAGGTAAGGCTTTGGAGACATCCACCAATAGAAATATAATACTCCACCCTGCAAAAATAACTAGTGTGCTGCTGCTGCCGCCTCCGTTTGCTTGGCATGGCATCCCTATAATCCAGATTCCTATAAAAATGTCCACAGACATCTCAGGAAATTGTGGGGAGGGTAAATATGCAGGTGCAGACAGCCCTTTTGTCCTGCATGAGCACCAGACAGGATGAAGGGATAGAAAGTCAGTAAATAACATTTCAAAGGGGAAAAAGAAATTACTGCCATGGTCATACAGGACATTTCAGTATCACTGAAGGTTCGCTGTGTGCACATTTTCCTTCCAAAATGCTGTATTATTATTTTTACTTATTGCACATAACTCTCCAGGTAAAGAATTCTTACCATGTGGCAGGCTAAATGTTCATGTAACAGAGTTAAACATTTACTACAACACAAAGTTATGTCTACACTGAACAGTAACTGTTTGTTTTTGGAAAGCTAAAAAAGTCCAAAAGTTTAGATTACAGGGTAATGTTAGGAGAAAGGGACATGTGGAATTAAAAAGTGGCTCCAACACAGTATTATTTCACCTGACTGGGCAAAACTGCCCACAAATTGCCTCTTCAACCAACAATTACCTGAGAACTCTGCACTTCTTAACTAACACAATGGAAAAACCTGACAATATTAATGTATGCAAAAGAAGAATTAAAGAGCTACAGGCTGGGTGCCAGTTGAAGTGGATTCTTCCTTAGAGTTTGCCTTTTTATTTCAGAGATGAATTCTGTAGCAGAGCAGCCTAACCCTGAAATGCTGGGTGGTTTTAACTTGCAGTGGAGAGGGCTGAGCACTGCATCCCCCCAGGGACAGCACTGACTCCTGGGCTAGACCCTGCACAGCTTATAAAAGCATCAATCATGCTGCATTACCAGTTTAAAGAATTGTCAGCTTTAATTCAGAACACCTTACTTTTATTCTAAACTAAATCACGATGAGCAATTCACCAGCACTTCACTTATTTTGGGGAATATAATAAAATTCCTCTACAAGCTCTATAAAAATAAAAAATACAAATTTATCAATTAGATGCTATACTCAAAACATCATTAAAAAGAAAAACTAGGGAAGGGTTTAAATTTGTTAAGCTGGGAGAAGGATTGCAACAAAAACAGCCATGGAAACCTAAGGGTGAATAATGTTCCCAATGCTGTCATTATAAACTGCCCTCCAGAAAGGGCTAAAATATGCTCCAGATCATCCATGTGCATAATAGGATGCAGCTCTTGACTGAAAAAATAACTTCTCCCGTGAGGCTACTGGAGAAGTATTGGAGTTAAAATAGCCTGCCTTAAATTTGTGTATAAACTGAACACCAGCAACTGCTCCAGACAAGCTCCCCTACAAGCCTTTCTTTGCCTCCAGCAAAAGGGAGCTGCTACCATTTTCAAACCATATAAAAGCTGTCAAAAGGTGCCTTTCTTATAAGAATTTTAGTCAAAGAAATAAAGAGCACTGCTTAGAAAAAAGCTTCAATATTGAAATGCTTAACTGGTTGCCTATCTTTTCATGTGCTTTTCAAAATGTTATTTTTTAATGGTGGCTGTTGCTATGCAACAGGGCAGAATCTCTAAAATCTATTCATGTGTTGTACAAATGGCAGTTTTCAGGACATATTTAACTCTCTCAGTCTATTAAGTCAAAGAAGGAGGATGGGAATCAGAGGACTGTAAACTCCCAGAGCACACACACCCCCAGCATGGCTTGAAAAGGGTCTTTCACTGATTATACAATTTTTTTCAATACACTGTTAAGATAAAGAAGCTACCCTGCTTACAAAAACTGTGAAAAACAGCACAGCTCTGGTTAAATAAAATGATATTTAAATGTAGAAACAAAAGTTAGATATATGTTCATTACTTTTATCCAGAAATTATCAAAGCAATTCTAAGCAGATTCTGCCACAATGGTAGTTATTTAAACAAGAGGGGCTGGTCAGGCAGTCACAAATCCAGCTTTAGCATATTCCTAACTTAGAGCTGCCTGGAAGTTACCACCCTTTGGATGTGACTGCCTGCTTTTCAGGCCACTGCCACGCAAAATAAAGTTAATTCTCTTCAATGTGAACATAAAATCAATTAAGTTATCACAGAACATGAGACGAACCTGACTTTCCATTAAAATAAACTATATAAAGTAATCTGGTCAGTAGCTGAGGGGCAGAAATAGAATATTGAGGCACAATAATTCTCGGTGTGTTCAAAGGCAGTCACAAGCACAGCTCTTTGCCTGAAGCTTCTGAGCATTGGGGATCTGGAGACTGCTCCAAGAAAGTGTGTGAAATTTAGCCCTAAAAAACAGGCCTATTTTTGGCTGACTCACATTCACTGTAGAACCATCTTTGCTTCCACTGAAATATAAGTGACAAACCCAACTGAAGTAATGGCCTGAAGGACAGCAATCCCTGTGCACAGCAGTGGGAGATCTGGGATGGATTGCCAGTGTTGGAATTGCACTTAGAAACATGGATCCTGAAACAAATAACACCACTTGGCCTAAAACTGAGACTCAAATGCAAACCAAAAGTGTTTTAACTGCTTTTACTGATTCCAGTAATTTGACTTCATCCCAAATATATCAACTCCCTCTGAAACGGATCTTTTTTCAGTCTATAACCAGCATTCTTATTATTTAGTCCAATTACAATTTCAACAGCAACCTGAAATTGTGCCGTTTATAATTTTATATAATTTATTTTACGAACATAATTTATTTTCAGTGGTTAAGAATTTTCTATCTCTTATTTTCCCTTTCAAGTCAGTGAGGAAGAGAAACTAAAATCCCTTTATAAGATACATAAAGTTCTATATTTGTATAAGATATATATATATATAAGATGCTCTTCTAAATTTCTGATTTTGCACAAACGCTGGACTAAGATGAAACAATGTCAGTGGTCAAAGGCATCAGGCAGGCTCAGTGAGAGCTGTAAACAAGTGCAGTGATGTCAGGAGGAGCTGGCTGACCCACTGCTGAACTCTGGGCTCTGAAGCACACGCGAGGTGCCAGATCCCTTTCCCACACATGTGTGCACACACATCCTCCTCCTTTCAGCAGAAAAGGTGTCACAGAACAATCTGCCACAGTTGCACATCATCACCATCCAGGGAAATCAACCCTGGAAGCCCTTTTGATGGCTAAGAAGACTTTGCTTTTGAAGGGACAAAGCTCCTTCCATAAGCACATCAAATATAAACACAGCACGGACAGTGGTCTCTAAGGGGCCTGGGTCACAGTCCAGTAACAAGCAGCAGAAAGCTACAGCATTGCACAACCAGCACATCCCAAACCCAAAATCAAACAGCTCAGTTCAGCAAGGCAGGACTTCTGTGTTTCCCAAGGGCCTTGGAAATGTTCTGACATAATTCCTGACAGCTCACTGTGGCCAGAGCCAGCCCTGAACTATTACCACTTGGGAAAGGAGCACTTGTACCAGCTGGATGTCTTTAATATTCCACTTGGAAGCATGACCTTGTCTCCTTAAGGCAGTAAGCTGAGTTTGTCCTCACTGGAAAGGTTTTTTAGGAGTTGGGTGCAGGGAATTTGAGGTTGTAGTCAACGTGAAACCAAGCTGGTGAAAGGGGATGTCAGGATTTTCCCTCTCCAGCAAGCTTTGCCCAGGGAAGTGCTGATCAGAGACAAGCTGTCTGTGTTTACTGCCAGCAAGGAGACTGAAATGACAGATAGAAGACAAACACTAATTTAATGTTCATGTAGAAAATATCTTTCTTCCCACTGTTATTGCTGATCCATTCTGTTGAAGGGCATAGAAAGAGGAACTGCTCAGTGTCTTTACAGCAACACTCTTCACTCCCCTAATTTAGGGGGAGACATATTTGGGTTTTTTCTTGAGGTCCAGTAAAAAGATTACCTAAGAATTTCTGCTTTCAGGTAAAGTAGTGTAAGTTTGTCAGCTCCTCAGACACTAAGAAAATCTTAGGTGTAACTGGTGATGCAAAGGGCAAATAGAAAAAAACCCCAATTATAAGCACATAAAAGATCAAGGTTGAGTGGTGACTCCTGACTTCTTAATGTAGGCCTGGCCATAAAGGAAACATTTGCTCCTCAGTGAAGCTTCCAAGAAACGCTGAAGTAAGATCTTCAGTGCCTGAAGTCTGACTTTCTGATACAGGCCAGCACTCATAGAAGTTTTGACAGCAGGATTCTGGCCCAGGACTTATTGGGAAAGAGGACCTGCCAAAAAGACAAACATGGATACACCTGTGCTGCCCAAGAGAAGGGACAGTGACTGAATGAGAAGCCAAGTTTGAACTCCACGTGCACCTATTTTAAATGGCTCTTTTACTGAGATAAGGTAAGAAATATATTATTAGCCAGGTCACACCAACTGCCACCCCACCTCTATTCAGACTCTTTCCAATCTTTGGCTAAAACTATGTCATACTACAGGATAACCACAGCCAGAATCTTTCCAGGCATCATTTTTATACCACCTCAAAATATGTGTAATTTTATGTTGGTTAAGTGTACTCAGAGGCACAACTGTCACTGGTTACACACTGAGAGCCAGGTTTACCTCACAGGCACACACCTAGAGCTCAACTGATTCAGCAGAGCTGCATTTGTGCTTTCAATCATGATTTTATTGCTATAAATGGAGCACTGACACATTTGCTCAGGCAGTGTAAGACAACAGAAATCCCTATGTTAACCAAAACAAATAAGCTCTGCAGCACTGCAGTCAATAAATTGTAATTAAGAAGGTGGCAACATAAGGGTGGCTGTCCACAAAATCCCATTGTAATTATGCATAGTTTATGGCTAAGCTAATGGGATGACCAATTTAAATTAATTACAAACTCTGCCAAGGTACCCATCTATTCCCAAGTCTATTAATTAGAATCAATTTAATCCCCACTGGGATAAAGGTCAAACAACATGTATTTGACCCTTTTCTCCTGGCGTCAGTGTTATCAGCCAATGGATCTGGCAGTGCCTGGGTCTGACTTGTTCGACTCTTCAGGATGTTGACAGGATGCTTTGAAGAACAGAGTCTGGGCCCAGCTAAAAAGATCTCTAATAATTTCTGCTTTATATTCCTGATAAGCACAGGTTTAAAAATGCCAGAGCTTGTTCTCTCTCGGTGGCCAGCTCTGAGGCTGTTTTCCTCTGTCTTGAAGAGTTTTTCTTTTCAGGCTCCCTTTCCTGCAGAAATCCTTGAAGCAGAAATCATGTTAGATTTGTGTCTTCATTTTGGGCCAGGGATCAAAGTGAACACTAAACACTAAGTAGCATTTGTTAGTGGATTTTAAAACAAATACTCAAAATCATCCTCAGTACTTGAACTCAAATACTCAATAATCATTAGCTGACATTTTCAAACTGCCCAGAAGGAAAGATACAGAATTTCTAGACTCATGTCCAATTTTATGGGAAGGAAATCAAGAGAACTGTTGCCTTAGTCTCTTCTCCCCATCACTCCTGTAGAATTAATCAACTGGCTACTTCTGTGAACTTCATCATTATCATCTATTTGTCCTAATTTTTTTTTTCTTGTTTTCTTTTTTTTCTTAAATTGCCTTAATACTTTCATCCCTCTCAGGTTATTGTCAGGCTGAGTTCCTGGTCTTGGCTCTGGCAGTTTGATTTAAAACTAGATAGTTCTTGATGTGCCAACTTCAAATGCTGCTGATCTCTTTAAGAAATGGAATTCAGAGTCTATTCCGAGTTTTCTAAGTTCCTCCTTCATAATTCTACTGTCCACTGCATAGTATCACCCTAATAAAGCAGGCTTAAAAATAATAAAATCTTTGATTCCTTTATAATGTTTTAGTCAAATGCTTAGGACTGGATGCACGGATTATGGTCACTCTTAAAGCAAATTGCTGTGCCTGGCTAATTAAATTAGACATTAGCTCAACAGCATGTTTGGTTCTTTTATAATGCAGTAAAAACTACCTACAGTGCTTCAGATGGAAATAGTTCTCCAAATCTGAGACTTTTTCCTAGCCTGTGCCAGAGCCATGACATAAATGCAACATAAATACACAGCAGCACTTTTACAAGTCACTGTAGGTGATGAAACAACGCAAATAAAATAGGGATGAATCACTTCAGATAAGTAACATGGAACAGAATAGATCAAAACCTTCCTGTCAGGCCTGAAGTTCAGAAAATCTGCCTTTTTCCTTTCTGTGGTACAAATAAGACTGAGAACCATGGAATCAGAGTATGGTTGAGGCTCTGGACCTCTGCATGTCCTCTGGTCCAGCCTCCTCCTCAAGATCAAACACCTCATCTACTGCTTTGACCAGGTCAGATCATTTTGAATTTTGAATTTCACTGCCTCCTCCTCCAGCTCACCAGATCTGAGCCTCTGTTTTCACTCTCAAGTTATTCACTTTCACTTTACCCAAGTTCCCATCACCTTTCCTTTACCATCAGGTCTTCTACTGCAGCCTGTACCTCCCAGCATAATTTTTAAAACAACCTGTTTTCTACCACACTTCCTGCACCTCTCTAAACATTCCTCAAAACTCTTTACTGCTGCTTTTCAAACCCCACCTTAAAACTTCCATTGCTGTGATGCCTCCCCCAAAATTTTAAGTGGCTCAACGAGTGGGGCTGCAGTCTCTGGCTTTGATCAGCAGAGAGTTCTGTGTTGGTACTCATTATGGCCTTTTGGTTTTTATCTCTACTGTCACCTTTATTTATTTTATCCCTGCCAGCCCTGAGGCCAGCATCATCTTCTGCTGTTGTTCTTATAGAGCACATTTAGCATCTTTATGCTAAACAGTTGCTGGTGTGTGAAGCCAGTTTTTGAGGCACTGCAACGACATTAATATATAACCTCATCTTTAAAACGTTAAGATTTTTTACAGCATTGGCACAGTCCTTGTATTTAGTGGGAAGCCTCGTTTAACTGCCTTGATGCCAGACCTTCAGCATGTTAAAAAGTGCTGGATCTTGGTGTGCCAACACAGCATGGTCTCACTGGGACAATATTTTCTCATGACATCACCGTATCACGATGGGAGATGACAAGCCTGTAACTCTGCAAGTTCCACTCCTTGTTAACATTATTTATTCTCCTTACAACATACCCAGCAACAAAAGACAGGTATGTTCCAAATTATAAGTTAAAACAGCTCCAGCCCAAGCTGCTTCACAGACACCAAAGATCTGAGAGCTGATAAATGCTGGTGGTGCCTGCCAGGCAGAGACACTTATTCAGCATGTTATTCCAACTGCTGGCCTTGGCACCAGCACCAGCACAGGCTTCATGCCATCACAGCCTGGGACTCCAAACAAGGCCTCTTCTGCCCATCCTTAAATCCAATCAACAGAGGAGGGAGCTGCCAACAGGAAGCCATTAAATAAAGCTGCCGTCAGGATATAATCTTTGGAGAAATAAAGCTTTTCTGGAGATCATAAAGCCACCCAATCAGATCTGTGCTCTCACAGTTTACCAAAAGTTTCAAATTAATGTATTATTTTGCATGACATGGAAAAACATTCACTTCCCAGTTCTTCTCACGTACTTCTGGTTGCTGATAAGTTGTGACATGCTCTAATAGTTCACTGTAAGATTAAGGGCTTAAATTTAAGAAAGATTAAAGTAACCATCATTTAACATATCCCTAAAGCTGCTGCATTCCTATGGTGGTTTCTTTCCAACCACACACACAACAGGAGAGATTAATCACCTACAACCTGCTATTTGCACTACAGGTAAATATTCTCATTACACTAAAATATCTACAGCATAGAAAACGTGCACTTTCCTTTTAGATTACATTATCCTTTCCACACAATGTCAGATTGCCTTTTCCAAATGGTTACTTATTTTTTGCACTTCAAAACGACTGCAGAGAAATCCATTAGACACACATGGGCTGTATGTCATTGTGGTACCACCACAGGGCAGGAAAAGCATTCAGAATGGGCACAGATGCTCACTTGGCAACAGTTGTCTTAGCACTGAAATCTAAATATATATATATATCTAAAAATTTTATACTGAGTCTTTTAAAAATTAGTATCCACCAGGCCACCTTAACATAGTGCACCACACTGGCATATTGCACTGCCTAATGTACATCAGAACTGTGTCCATTTCTTTTATAAACCTAATTTTAAAGGCTTTCTGACTTCATTACATCAGGTCATGATGCCTGTTAAAAACCAGTACATGGTGATTAATCACTCTGAGGAAAATCAGGTCCTCTCAGCTCTGAAAGCATGTCATTTTAAACCAGCTCTTTTCCTTCTATCAGGACTAATCTTCTCTGGGGTGGCCAGATCAGGTCTAGTCATGTTCTGAGCTGAGAAGGAATGAATGTGTCAGAAATCAGTTATTACTTGCAGAACAAAAGTGTCTCCTTGACGACTGGCCCAGCAGAGTGGATTTTGAAGCTGACAGAAGCAGAAGGGCTTGCTGGGGTTCCTGCAGAGATCTCCTGCCTTCCCATCCCTTCCCCACTGCCCCAGCACACGGTCAGGAATTGTACACCTTTGTACATTACAAAAGAAAGGCTGCCAGGTTTGGAACACCACAGCCCTTCTGGATGAAGTCTGAGGCACATTCCCATTCCTGTGTGCCAGGAATTTGATGCCAGGCAAGAGATACTCTCCAGTGCAGTTTAGTAAGAGTCTTCTAGAGGCCCTTAAAGTGCAACCAGAGATGAATGCTTGAGAGTGATCAATATTTTAAGTCATTCTGGAATAAGAACTCTTACTGAATCCATGGGAGACACTTACAGCTTTTGTCCTGCACCTCAAAAAAAGGTCACAGCTCTGGAACAGGAGCAGTGGCTGTCTTTTGCTCTCACTTCAGGAGATTGCTGATAATATAATATAATATAATATAATATAATATAAAGTCTAGTCACAGTGCAGTTAATCCTTGATCATATAGCATTGGTATGTGTTATAAAGAAGCTTTTGGAAGATACACACTTTCATACAAATCAGGACAATAATATATGGGCCCTTCACTTAAGAGTAGGACTCAATGATCCTTGTGGGGTCCCTTCTAACTCAGAATATTCTGTGAAATCTGTGAAATAATATGTCAACGTGATTCATAAAGGCCAAAGTGAAATATTCACAGACCTGCAGTTTGTGTGGGAGGAGTGTGCCATTGATAAACTCATTTCAAAACTTGCCAAATTTTCCCTTACTGGGAATACAAGGCTAAATTCTGAGACCTGATAACAGTTTTTTACATAATCTCTCTCCAATACTCTCAGCCTAAACACAAAATAGCCTCAAATCTCACACAGCTAAACCCCTCCAATTATATAAGGCTTTCAAGCACTTCTGAGTTTTTCAGTTCTGAGGTTTTCAGTTCTCTGAGGTTTTCAGTTCTGTAGGAGAAGGTGGAACTCTGAAGGAAACTCCAGGTTCCAGCAGCAGTGTGGACTTGCACAGCTCTCATCCTTGGTGCTCCTGACTCCCTCAACTTCTTCCCATCCCAACTGCCACTGAACTGAAAGAAGGCAGCACAACCAAATGACAAGAAATCTTCCAAAATGCAGACACTGAGGTCTGATTTTGAAAAATGTTGTGAAAATACTGATGGAAAGAACAGCTGAGATTTCAGGGTTGTTAGGTTTTTTGGAAAGGCCCAAGAGACTCTTCCAAAGTCACTGTCAGATAAACAAGGATACTAAATTACATACTAGAGTTGGGGAATCTGTTTCTGTCCTGTCATTAACATCTTTTTCAGTTACTTTTATTAGGTTTTGTTGACATTTAACAATGCAGAATGCCTAAGAACCAAGCATCCCCTTCCTGTTCAATCACACCTCAAATTAGATAATCTGTGAACAAAGTAAAATGACAAGGCAAATTTTTAGAGATCAAGGGTTTGTAGAAGAAAACCTAACAAAGAGCAAGACATACAAAAGACAGGAATCAGAAGGTTTTCACTAGAGACCATCAAAACCAGGGCTGACAACTCCCTGGCCAAGGCACTATAATGAAACTTCTGTAGGAAAAGCAAATGGCTTTGAGGAAACCAGGAGCAGTTTCCCACTCTACTGAGCAGTGAATGAACCCATTCAGTCCCCACACCCCCTGACTGCTCACATCTGCAGAGGGCTGTTCTCCAACACAAGAAATACTGTTCAAAGGGGCCAGTCTTCCCAGTATTAACTGAATTATACAGTACAGTCTTTGCAAAACACCGTAAGGCTTTGGAAGTGGATTTTTATTTCATAGGCATTAAATCATAAACTCATAAAAGTCTCTCCTTCTCCCATTTCATTAACACAGACATTCTCTGCCATTCTGGCTCACCAGAGTATCAGCAGCTATGAGCCTTGACAGAGCTACCAGTGTGTGAGACTGAGGCAGAGGTGATGCTCCACTGACCAAATACTTTTAAGGTACAGTCAAATTCTCAAGAGTTAAAGCAAGCAACCCTGAGGATTTTGAATTTTGCAAGCAACCAAGAAGGAACTGAAAGCAGCAAGTTAATTTCTCCAGCAGTTCAGCCACAGCAAAGTAGCTTCTCAGCCAGCACTTATGAATCTGGACACATCTCTGGGAAGTTGGATTACAACACTTGAGCACTTCCGGAGAAAAGTCAGTGCTGTTCATCCCTCATAATAACACTAACATGTCCTGGATCATCTGTAACCACTTCATCTCTGCATACAGCTCATTTCCATGCTCTTGGCTTTTTCCAGAAGTGCTCCAGGAAGCATTTCAATACACAGTGCCTCCCAGGACCAAGCAGTTCTTGACAACTACTTGAAATTACAAACGGAGATCCTTTGACTTGTCAGTGTACACCTGAACAGGGATGATCTGATGATTAAAGTCTCTCATGACCTAAAAATTGCTGGCAGTCTTAATTGAAAAAACCAGAACATACACTTCTGAAACTGCAAATAGAACTGGCACTGCTTTGTGCCTTTATTGGCCATTTCTTCGAAGAGGCCAGTGAACAACTGTGGGAAAAGAAACATCACCTGAGAAGGAAATGTTTCCTATGCATTTATCTATCCAAGCCACTTTTGAGGCACAATGGCAGAGCAATGGGGGTAAAGAATGGGAATCAGGATGGATTTACAAGATCATGCCCAAGAGACTTCCATTCCATTAGATTGAGAATTTCAATCTCCATGCTCATCAATCAAGCAGAAGACATTGTATTTCCATTTGCATAAACCCTTTTGGGATTTATTTCTCGTCATCTTCATAACTTTAAATGCAAGATCAAATTTGGCAGTAGAGGAGTTGCAGACGTGACAATTCATCACCTTGTGAGATACAACATTTGCCACCTTGCGAGAAAACAGCTCCAATACATCTCACTCGTGAGCAACAAAACCAGCCTCTGAAACTGAGTGTAAGATGAAATCCCATCCAGTCTAATTACCAGAGGAGTTTCATATGCTCACAGTCCCAACTAACTTATCTTTCTGAAGATTCTAATCTCAAAAATATGGTTATATATCGCCGCCTACCTCCAAAAGCCCGCCACTATGTCTGGGAGCACTTGGTCAGGACACGCTGCACACCCTCCACCAGAACCTGAACCCGTGGCACTGCTGCCAGCCACCTCCATGGCACGCTGGGCTTGGCCCCAGAACTCCAAGCCTTTGCTGGAAGTCTTTTTCTAAACCTGGAATATGGTGATTACACCAACTGATAATCAGAATCTGTTCTAAGTTATTTATTATGATCAATAATTCAAGCTTTGCGTATTATTGTAAAACTGTTAAGAGTGTAAAAAGAGAAAACTGGTTGATTTTCACAAGCCTTATCAAAAGATGACTTGCTAGACATTGCAAGCCTTTTTCATTTCTTTTTGATTGTCAAAGGCAAAGTGTAAAATTGAAGAGGAGTGTCAAGCAGAAAGTTGTGCACAGTACATGGAGACTGCATAAAATCCACAAATTTAGGGTTGAGCACAGAAGCAGGAAAGAAATGAAATCTCAGAGCAAAGGGAATGGAAACTACCACATGTAGGTAAAATTGCCATTAAAACTGCTGAGGAGAATAAGCCAAGTTTGGTGTTCTCAGCACAGGCTGACAGGCAGTGCCACTACCAGGGGGATCAGAACTTGCTGAGTGCCATATTTGACTGACTGGACACCATGATATAACTGAAGAGAAAATCTAATTCAAATTGAGTCATTGCAAAGACTTAAACACCTTGATGACACATGTGAAAACACCCCAAAAGGCAAAACACCCCAAAGTTCTAAGCAGTAACTAGCAATCCGGAGCATTTCAGAACATCATTTGAGACAAGTACAAAGGTTCCCAGTAATTATTCTCATTTATTCTTTCCTTGTACAATACGTAGAGATTTTGTAGATAGGACATACAGACAGACTACAGTCTGTGTCTGTTTACAGTAATTCCATCCTCAGCTCTCTCTCAAACAGCCCTGTCTCCTTTTGGCCCCTGTCCCCTGGTTCCTCAGGGCCATTGTTCAGCTCCCAGCTCAACTGCAGCAAAACAGCTCTTAAATGTGCTGTAGAAATGGTGGCACTTTAATGCCAGAGCTCAGCATAGCAACCAGCCGCCCTAAATAAATAAATAATGAAGCGTGGTATTCCAACAGATAATATAAATACACTTTCAGCAAATTGCTTGGGTCCAAAGGTCAGTCAACTTGTTTGCTCTGACTCCCAGAATGTGTAAATCTCAACATGATGTTTAAACACAAACACAGACAAACATCAAAGTTCAATGCTGACATATTTTACACCTCCGTGTTACATGCCAGAATAGCTCTGTACCACACAGAGAAAACTGTAATGCAAGTGTAAGGAAGTGACAAAACACTATCCTGAACTAAGTCCAAACTTTTTTCTTTAAATAGCCTCTCATTCTGTATTTTTCCTCTTCTTTCTTCTCTATTTACTCTCATTCATCCTCTCACACAGAGAAGTATTTGTGCAGCTGTCTAATTTCACCAGTCCTCCCCTTAATTACCAGTAAAGGGGGAGATGAAACTTTCCATCCCAAGACTCGTTTCAGGGATGTGTGTTTCTGTATCCCTAACTGATTCACACACAGGGACATACCTGTTCTTACAAAACCACAATGTTTCACGGTAAACCACCAGTTCAGAATAAAGAGAATGGACCCACCAGCGACGCTGGCACTTCTGGGCTGCTGTGCAGACAGACCACTCTCAGCTGCTCTCCTAAAGGAAGCCTGCAAATAATCCTACAGCTCTCACTCAAGCTGTGCTGTTCTTGCTAGGTTCTCATTCATCTTCCCTTTGAACAGCTCTGGGCTGCTCAAAAGTTAAATACAAAGGACTTCAGGAAGCACAAGAAATTAATTTCACGAATGGAAACCCATCAGGGTGAAAGGGAATGCTTCTCCCCACTGTCCCAGAGCCACCTGCCCCTCTCCTCTGGCGTGATAGACCTGGATATGATCCTGATAGATGAGGACTCTCTGTTTGATCCCCACGACCAGCAGTGCCAGGAAGAAGCCCAGGAAACAGCAATGGAAGTGAGCACTGGCTCCATGCACGGGAATTGCTCAGCTCTCCTTCCCTTGCCACAGGAAACCTGGCTGAGGCAAAAACCTCTCCTTTGAACCTCCCCTCGGCAGAGGGGGATTCACGAGGGGGACCTTTCTCACCACGGCATTTTCACCGATGAGATGGGGAAAGGCAGGATGCAGGGATGGAGGAGTGGGCAACTTCTGAAATGTAACTGATGTAATGACTCCGTTCTGCAAAACGAGAGCCTCTCTCACCTCTTCCAAGCGATCCCACCAATCCCACCTAGAGGTGAGGGAACGGGGCTCCCTGGCAGAGCAGCAGGTGGGCGCTCCCCTCCCCTCCCTGCTCACCTTCCTGGCTCCTCTCCTGGCGAATTCCCGGGCCAGGTGGCGGCCGATGCCCCGGCCCCCGCCGGTGACCAGCACGTTCTCCCGGGACAGGTCTCGCAGCTTGGGCGGCAGCACCAAGCACACGGCAGCTTTCACCACCAGATACACCATCTGCACCGGGAACAGCAGCAGGGCGCCCAGCCACTTCCACATCATCCTCTTCTCCCAGGCAAAGTTCTCTTCCAAACCTCCACAAAACCAGGCTGACAGAGAACGAAAAGCAATACCCTTCATGCACCCCCAGATGGGTGACAAGTCTTCAACCCCCTTCCAAAACTTGGGGCAAGAGGTTCTTGGACTGGAAAAATCCTTCTCTCCCCCTAAAAAAAAATGAGGGTAGGAGTAAAGTAGTGCAGAAGACCAAGTCACTCCCCCGTTTCTTGATCGGTGTCCTCTGGGATTGTCACACGCAGGTAAAACGGTTTCCTTGCTTTTTAACTGAAGAGCTTTTTTTTTTTAATTAAAAGAGAGGGAAAAAAAAAAAGTAAAATTAAAAGTAACCATACATCCCTCAGCTGCAAAGACCCACATAAAAATCCAGGATCCAAAGGAAAGGCTTTTATATTTGGAAAAATAAAATAAAGCAGCCTATGTCTCCAAATTTCAGCCTGCAGTGCCTTCCAGGCAGCTCATTTCTATTCTTAGACTCAGGAAATTGCTTAAATAAGACAGAATTGCCAGGACCTTCTTTTTAAGAAAGGCTCTATTCAGGGTGAGGTTGTTGTTTTTGTTTTAATATCTATAAATATCTATAGACGTTCTGTCCTGAGCCGGCTGCAAAGGTTGAGCTGATCACCGCCTCTCTCTGCCCCCTCTCCCGGTTTTTTCACTTGGAGTGTCTGATCACAGAGCAGGAATTACGCCGTGCACTAGTTCAGCTCTGGCTCTTACTCATTTCTGCCTATTGCTGTCTCTGCCGCTCAGGGCCGCGGCGCTGGGGAGGTTTTATACCCCATTAATCCTGATTGACAGTTAAAGTGTCGGGGCGATTTCACTACTGTTCCTGGGAGTGGCTGCTGCTCTGCCCTCCCCCGCCGGCCGCCGCCGCGCCACCGGCTCGCTGCGGCTCGGGGGGGCTGCCAGCGCGGCCAGCTGCGGGCACCCCGGGCATTCTGCGGGCACCCCGGGCATTCTGCGGACACCCTGGGCCAGCTGCGGGCACCCCGGGCCAGCTGCGGGCACCCCGGGCTACCTGAGGGCACCCTGGGCTACCTGCGGGCACCCGGGGTTACCTGCGGGCACCCTGGGCATTCTGGGTCACCTGCGGGCACCCTGGGCATTCTGTGGGCACTCTGGGTCACCTGCGGGCACCCTGGGCCAGCTGCAGGCACCCTGGGCTAGCTGCGGGCACCCCGGGCTACCTGCGGCACCCCGGGCCAGCTGCAGCACCCTGGGCTTGCTGTGGGCACTCTGGGTCACCTACGGGCACCCTGGGCCAGCTGCAGCACCCTTGGGCTTGCTGTGGGCACCCTGGGCCAGCTGGAGGCACCCTGGGCCACCTGCGGGCACCCTGGGCCAGCTGGGGGCACCCTGGACTTGCTGTGAGCACACTGGGTTTGCTGCAGGCGTGCTGGGCATTCTGAGGGTACGCTGGGTCAGCTGTGGGTACCCTGGGCCACCTGAGGGCAAACTGCAGGCACACTGAGCCCAGTGCCTTGTGGGCATCCTGGGCTCATGCCATGCTGGACTTGTTGCATGCCAGGCTGGGCTCCTGCCACGCTGGGCTAGCCATGTGCCGTGCTGGGCTCACTGCATGTCACCTTGTGTTCACTGCCTGCCACGCTGGGCTCACTGCATGCCCCACTGGGCTCATGCCACACTGGGCTCATGCCACACTGGGATTGTGCCAGGCTGGGCTCTCTGCAGGAACCAAAGGGCTCTGTCACCAAGCCAGGCAGCCCCTGCCTCCTCCCTCACCTACACGCACCAGAAAGGTGCCCTGGCCTGACCTGAGCCCAGGGAAAAGCAGATCCAGGGAGAGTCACGGCTGAGGCCGAGTCCAAGGGAGCCACATGTGCCACACCGAGCTCTGACAGAGCTGCTTGCCCAAGATCAGCTGGTGTGGAGGGTAAAGCTGCTTTCAGCCCTAGATTGGCAGCTGAGTCCAGCCTAGGCTGCTACCATCATCTAGGCCAGTGTTTTTCTGGACAACATGACACCTCATGGATTTTCCATGTTGGAAGGTGCTGAAAACTGGGGATTTAGCAGTGAAAAAGGCAGGCTCAGAATGACAGAGGGAAACTCACCTTTCAAGGAAGGGTGTTTTCTTCCATGACTTTTTGTCTGGTGATAAGGGCATAGTTGGAATCCCAGAAGGTCTCCATAGCACTTCAAACTCTGTTGTAAGAGAGAAAAAGAGCAAAGTGAATTACAGCAGGTCCCTCGGCCTGGCTGTTTGCACTGTCAAGCATTAGACAGGTAAATTAAGATTTCAGTTGTACAGACTAAGCTTTTCTGGGGAGGGTCTAACTGCACATTCATGCCCAGCCAGGAGCTGTGGCAGCAATCAGAAATAACCTAGAATGCAAAGCTTTGAGCATGTCAAAAGACCTCAAGGATATCAAACCTCACAGTGTTGTCTTCACAGCTGGGCTAGAAAGAAATTCGGGTTTATATCTGCAGGTATCATTAGGATTCATCAAAATGAAGCCAATCCCCACGTTCACGCAGGTCTGGAGCCAGATGCACTATCCTGGGAAGCCATCTAGAGGTAAACGATGGAATTAAGGGGAAATTGCATTTAAAGGCATTCTCAAACTTCTTCTCATTTATAGTTACTAAAACACCACCTCAATGGAAATTTGAGTCTAAGCATCTGTGAGAGAGAGAGGCGAGTTTGGAAGCTGAATCCCCTTAAAAATGAACTCAATTTTCTTCTTTGGAATCAAACAGGTATTTTTGAAAACGGGTGTTCAAAGTGGTCCTGTGAGAACAATGTTCAGGGCGTTTAGTTTGCTAAAAGGGCAGCCAAGTTTCTGGTGCCCCCCATATTCAACAGTTATATCACACATAGGTTTTTTAATAAAAAACATGAAAAATACCTAAATCCTTGAATTTCAGCTCTGTTATAAGTTTCGCAAAAGTTTTAAGGGAAAGAAAAAAAGGAAATAAAATTGAGAAGAGAAACTTGCACAATCTTTAACTGCCAGGTTACCTCATATGATATAAGCCATATGACTGTCACTGCATAATCACAAAGTGTCAGGAGAGAGGGTTTTGAAGAGAAGATGAAGCATCCTGACTGGAAACTGTCTGCACATACTGTCAGAATCAGAGAGTGTTCCCCAACTCAGCTGCATCTGAAACAACCAGAGAATTTCCATGGCCTGTTGGCAGCGTTTAGCACCTCGCTGTGTTTTTACAGTAATACCTCTAGAAATGCAGCTCAGGGAGGCACCTGGCAGTACAATTTTCCTCTCAGTCCAACAGCTCTGGAGAGGAGAGAGAAATTACCCAGAGAGCCCAGTGTCTGGTTTAAACAGGAATGACTCAGTGTCTGGACTGTGAACAAATATAACAACTTTCTGGTACGGAAATAAGGAGTGTTGAAAATGAAAGGATATGAACTCCATCAAAGTATATTTGGTTTTTTGATTCCTGAGTTCAGTCTCTTTATGCTTAAAGCACCACAGACACATTTAAAATAGAAAACTCATCGGTGTTACACAGTTAACTTGTTTAGATTTAAAAGAAAATTCATTATTAATGTAAAATATTTGCAGGTCCTTTTAAGCCAGTGGGAATGGACAAATCTTGTGAATATTATTTTATGTATCTATTTCCAGCTTGAATAATAATCTAAATATGAGTTTTAAGTGATTTTTAAAATTCATTATGATTTTGACCTATGTACAAAGTTGCTACCAAATTTGGATTGGGCTTTAAAAGACAGTTCTAGGTATTTAACATTTTCCTAATCTACTCTTCAAATTTCAATAAAGTATGAACTATTTTACTTCTTTATTACTTTAGATTTTCCTTGAAGCAGTGGAAACAAACTAGTAGATACTACATTGTACAAACCTACAAAAGCAAGAAGCAGAAGCAGATTTATAGTAACACTGAAGTTAGTGCATCTTGCATGTAGTAAATAAAAACTATGTGCAAGTTATTTTAAAATTCACCTAATTCAAGCAGAAAGTCAATAGCTTTAAATACTACTTTACTACATATAATACTACAGTAATACTACTGTATTTATAGCTTTAAATACTATATGTGAGAACATTCGAACTTTAAAAATTTGTCCTTTTTAATTGCAGTTCCACTCTGAAAAGCAGAAAAAAAGGAATATTCCAGGATTTCATCTGATTGTTGTACAGTAACCACTGCACTCTTTCTTGCAAACTGTCACCTTTACAAAGCCAACATGAACTTCTATTCACAAAGTCCATCTCTGTTAGTGAGACTCCCTAAACTACACTTTCATGCAGGGCTGATTGTTTTCAACACTCCAGGTGCAAACGGACACTCAGCACATACCTTTGTGAGGGTAACAAGGATCTGTCACATCACAGCAGTTCTCTCTAATTATCAGTTCAGAGTTGTCCCAAAGTGAATCCCATCCATGTTTCCACTCAGGAGTCCTAAACCAGTGCCCTGAAACATTCCATAAGCAGGCCTGTTAATTCTGTAAAATTGCATCAGCTTCAGAATTAATTTTGCATTTTCGGCAGTTGCATGGTACTGAATCATTTGTTTCCTACACAGACACTCACAACAAAGTATAAACTGAAAAAACAACCCAACACAACTTTTTAAAAGCTGTTTTCATGGCACTTTAACTATGTTTTATTGCAGTTTATGAGAGCAAGAAGGTAGTCGGGGTGTCTGGCACACAGTGGGATTCTTGGGGTGGTCTTGTGCAGGGCCAGGAGTTGGACTTTGATGACCCTCATGGATGTGCTCCAACTTGGGATATTCTATGATTCTCTGTAATGTATTTCAGTGCTAACTCAAGCCAGTTTTGGCTTCCATTTGCTGGTTTAGATTTCTGGGTTTGTACTTTTGCAGCTTTTGGACTGTATTTAGTGTAGATTTACTCATATTCTCAATGAGAGTTATAGAAACCATTTTTTTCTGACTTGCCGTGGCTTGAAAGAAAAAGCGGCAGTGAAAAGCACATTTACCTCCAAAACAAGTTGATACACTCTCTATACACATCACTTACATGACAAAGCTCCATTTTTGCAGAATGATGTCACCTGGATCTATGAAGGGGCTCAGGCAGTGTCTGAAGGCTCACAATTCATGTTACACCTGTATTTATAGGCAGAACTGTGTTCATAGAGCCTTTGCAGCCAAGTTCCTACCAGCCTTGGAAGGCTGTTTGTGCAAATGAGGTTGCTAAACTGCATGAACTTTTGAAAGGAAAATGAGCTGGAAATTAAAACCATGCTTCAGGCACGTCTGAAAGCCATTTGGGCTAACAATTCCGTGTTTTCAACTTAAAAACCCCCACTCAGATATATACAGTGCAAACCTGGGAACACAGAGCAGCAGTTACACAATGGAAAGTCTGTGAGACTCTGGTGTCAAGTAATACCATTTTTTTTACATCAGTGCAGGGGTTCTTGATCATAGACAATCGATCATGATCACAGAATAAATCCTCCTTTAAAAAAGGAAAACCTTTTGCCAAGCTGATCTGGTTTTTGTTAGATGAAGTACTGCTGTCAGATTTGGATAAATCAAAAGCTAAATTTTTGTGCTTCTAGATTTCATTCTTCCCTTGTGTTCACATTTTCCACTTGAAATGTGTCCCAGTGGTTCTGTGATTTCACACTGTCCTTCTATATGCTATTAAGTATTAAGAGTCTGTTATGATTGCCTTCTAAGTGGAGTTTTGCCATGGACTAAGCTCAAAGGAACCTGGTTTCTGGTTAACTTCCAGCCTGACAGCAAAGACTCTGTGTCAGGCCTTTTACAAAAAGCTGCATTTGGATGTTTTAGGGCTTTCCCAGGGTCTTACAACAAAGAAGTGTCATGAGTAAAGATATAAAAATGTCTTTCTGAGTAATTCTAAATTCTAGGTGACATCCCTTTCTAGATTCAGGACGTGTAAAAATAATTGTCTTTATAAGCAGAAGTTTCCACAGTGCATATAGGGGCTCTCTGGAATTCAAAGGGATGCAACATCACCAGTGTGGTACTTGTTCCACTTGCTGAGTTGTTTTAGTACATGTTAGAGTTTGTCATTTGTCATAACTGCCCTTGGTTTTCCTTGCCTATCTCTGATTAGAAGCCAGATCTCTCAATCTCTTAGGCTGCTTCTTCCTACTGGAAGAGAGAACAGTGCAAAAATACCACATGTGAACAGGAATGGAGTGACCATGTTTGTTAATCTGGTTGACTCATCTCACCTTCTCTTTGGTGCCTTTACTCACTTTTAGGCCAGTCAATATTTACCCATTCCTTCTGACTAACTCCTCAGTCCTGCCAAAACTTCTAAGACATACAAGGAACTGGGGAAACAGAAGAATTATGTCCTTAAAGCTCTCAAAATTAGAGAAAAGTCCTGAAATCCTCCTAAACCAACGTGACATCAATTTTGACAAAAACTGAACAGCAAGCTAATGCCTGTAACAAGTCTGCACTGGAAACTTGTGAACTAGCTTAGGAAGGAAATCTCAGGATAAAATGTTCCCTGAATTCCTTCTAACAATGCCTTTTTAAAAGAATTCCTTACATGCAGCTGTAACTTCTTCTCAGAGCGAGTGGTTCACTAATACTTACTGAGGTGAAATAATTCAGGGCCTCTGACTGTCCAAAGTTTCTTCAAACTCGACAGTTTTACAAAGGAAGCCAAAAAGAAGAGGACTTTTAGGAAGAGAATGGTGGTGTCAAAGGCAAATGATTTTGGTTGGGAGGCTTGGATGGGTCAGATGTATGAACTGATGTGGGGAAATGCGATCACACTAAAATCAATAAGCCCCAACCTAGATATTACTTCTCAGAATGTAAAAGTAGCCTTAATTTTTGCTTTATTTTATGTTGTTTTGTTTTGTTTTTTAAAAATCATTCAAGTTAGTGTACCCCCACAGGTCGGGATGGAGCCACCTATGGCTCATAAAAAGGAGTATTTCTGGGTGGAGTAGGGTTGGGAGGGGCTCAGTGAAATGTCCTGCACTTCAGCGATGGAAGAGATCAATTATTCCCCAGTTTAGTCAGTTCATTTGCATCAGAATTGGAAAGATGACTGTGATGAAAACGCCCAGGCCTGCTGAGTTAAGCTGAGAGCTCCATGTTATAACTTATATGGATTTCATGATCCTCTTATCCTTAGCACCTTTTCTATCTATCTATCTATCTGACGATCTATCTATCTATCTATTTTAATTTTAAAACACCTAATTCAGTCATCTGTACTTGCTGACCTCCACTGAAGTTAAGGATTAGGCTTATTCTCTTAAGAATCCAGTTTGATCAGTCTTATCATCCAGTACTTTATAACTTATGACTCATCTTGTTTACTCATTCCACACAGCTAAATATTTTTTTACCCCACTGACTAATTCACACTGAAGTTTCTTGCTCTTTCCTGTGATGCATATTTTGTATAAATGGGATTTTTCTAAGCAGATATATTTTGTCTGCTTTTTTAAAGTGTGTAAGAAAAAGTAGAAAGGACTCACCTTTTTTTAGTGAAGATCTCACTTTCTGAGGGAATATGCTACAGGTTGGTTAGCCAAATGCAGAATCCTATGGCTCATAAAAAGGAGTATTTCTCTTCTATGGCCACGATTGCAAGCTTTTATAAGGGTTTTTAAATGGATAATTGGGGAGATTAGTGGGGATAAAGAAATGTTTCAGTGTTTAGGGGATAAGCACAGGTTATATTGCTTATGTCAAGCTGAGCTAATGCTTGTTTGCTTTTTAACGTTACCCAAACAAGTTTTGTCCAGTCCCATGGTGGTCAGAAATACATAGAGTATTTCCTCATTCCTCCACTGTCATCACCTCCTTTGGTGCTAGCATTTGGATACTGTATGCTCTGATCACACCTGAATTACAACCATGGATAACGCAGAGTTGTCTTGGAAAACACAGCAAAATATTGAGTTGTAAAGATATCAAAATCCTTTCTTTAGAAAGAATCAGCACAGAGGGTTAGGGCCAAAATTCTCCAGGTCAAGGAGAAGTTTCTCTGTGCTAGCACTGCACCATTGGTGAGCCCAGAGCCCCTTGCTGCACACTCAGGGTGGGAGCCACCAAAGAACTGACAGGTCTGTGTGGATCTCCAAAAGCAAAATTCCTTGAGATTGAGTTCAGAATTCCTGTTCTAACTGTTCTGGCCAGCTGTCTGCCTCAGCAAGTGAGCAGGGGAAAAGATCAACACTAGGCAAAAAGCCTTGGAATCATCCTTCAGACCTATTCCAAGAGCAGAACCACTACAATTCCTGACCACGGGGACTGGAGTCCAGCACAGCCACTCTTCCACAGACTCTCAGGTAGGGGTGGTATTATCATTACCCTCACCACTACACTTGCAAAACATCCCAGAGAGCTTTTCAGGCCCATAAAGCAGATAAAATTAAACCCCATTTGCAATTTGGAATATACAAAAGAATGGAGTGTCCTGGAAGTGACTGCACCACGTATGAGCTTGGATCATGCCAAGGGCAGTTGTCACAGCCGGATGTTTGCAGCCTTCCAGCACCTGCCAGCCCTGCCTGGAGGAGGAGGAGCGCAGGGGGAATTTGGTATGCAAATGACTTCTCTGTGGAATCAGTCTGGAGGATATAAACACTGACAGAATCATATCAAAGTGTCCAGTTATTCCCACCAAAGAACAATGGAATCCTATTATATTCTGGTTTTAATAGCAGGAATTTTAGTTGCTTTTGTATTGCTGGTTTTAATTGCAACTGATCGTAATTTCTTCAAGGCAGAGATTCCTCCTGATGTTGACCAGCCAGCAAAGCTCCGCTTTTATCACTGTATGTACACTCTGATGGAAATTCTGGTGAGTTTATCATGCTCTGGGATACTGGGATTTTCAGGGAAGTTAGAACTTGAGTATGAAGATATGCATCTAAATATTGCAACTACATGTAATGGGAAGCACACAGTAACACGGATTCAAAGGCCAAAAGTTGATTTGGTTTCTATTACCATATATAAAGCAGCCAGGATGAGGTGAGTTCTTTTAATACTGAGATAACCATTTTTATGCTGCAATTTTATATTTCTATAATGAAATGACTGGTCCTGTGGATGACAGGAGGACTGTGGATATCATTTACATGAATAATAATAACCCAAATTTCTATATCTCAGTACACTCTGATATATGAAAGGCAATTTCCTAAATCCTGAGCTATCTGCAGTAATTTTCTTACCCTTGATTCTGTTCTTATCCTGCAGTGACTGAATTATTGAGTCTTAATTAGATATCATAGAATCAGGTAGGTTGGAAGACACCTCCAGAAGTCATCTAATTGAACGTCCTGCCAAAGCAGGTTGAGACCTGTTATCACTTATTATCTAAGTACCTGTAAGCCAGACTCCCTGTGCTGTGGGGCTTTGCCATGACAGAAGAAAACAGCTTTTGCCCAAAAAGCTTTCAAAGTAGGCAACAGGACTATGTAGGAGCAGCCTAAGCCCTGTCACGCCTGGCATGCAACATGTCAAAAGAAAGCCCACAGGAAAATCAGAGTGGTTTCTTTGATGTTTGAATGAAGCTCACCTCCATTCTCTAATCCCCAGTTCTACAGAAAGAACACAGGAACTCAGGCCCTCGTCCTGAGAGGTGATTTGGGCAATTACAATCTATTAAAGACTTTAGGTGGGTTGCTTGAACTTACACAGCAGCATTCACCAAATTCAGTGGTTGTTGAAGGGCATTTAAGTCACCATGTAATAGGAAGGGAAATGTTTTAGCAGGAAATACATCCATTACAACGTGTTCAAAGTAAAGGAGGATTTTAGTGTCATCTTTATACTATCTTAATTATCAGCAGTTGACTGGCCTTGGATAAAGAAATGTTTTGACACATTTAACAAACCTTCCCTGTCTTCAGAATATTTGGTTTTTTGCTGATTAAACATAAAAAACTGACTGCAGAGTCATTTATGAATAGCTGTGAAATCTAGAAAAAGGCAATGGTTTCACTGATGGAGGAGATAAGTTTCAGAACCATTTTCATCAGTTCCTCGTTTGGCCCTCAGTAATGATTACAATGATTTTCTTACAGCTTGTTTTCTCACTGACCCCACAGCAGGGAGAACCCAACACCATCAATTCACCCAGTCCTGCCCACAGACTGGCCTGAGACTTTCTCCCCCAGTATGATAATCCTGTCATGAGAGGGACATTTTCATCTCACCTAACCTTAAGTATTGTAATTTAGGCATCTGAAGTACAGTTTCTAATCCATGGAGATGAAAAGACACCTCCAGAGCATGATTTAACATACCCTGAGCTGGAACCATCCTCAGGAAATGCCTCTTTCTATTCACTCATTAGGAAAGGAGCCCCAGGCCTCCCAGCTCCCACACCTGAGCAAATGCCTGTTGTTACTTGTGGTAAATCCAGATCACAGGAACTAGAAGGTATTTATATAAGACATTTAATGGAACAAGTATTACAACATTCTTCCTGCAATCACGAAGATGTAGATTTTCATGTTCTTAACCGAAATCCCAAAGACAGTTATTTGTGGGAATCCTAAAAACTAGCACATAACCAACCCAATTATCTCAGAGACAGTGTAGGAAAAAGTAGCTTGTGGCCTTTACAGTGTGGGAAGACTTGTATTTCTCATTTTTCCTGTTTTATCTATCTAGGCAAGGCACTTAAACCGCTTGGGTGTTGTTGAGGAGCACACACTTCTCAGGCTGATCACAGAGGGACTCCCAGCACGCCAGGATTCCCAGCTCCTCATTAAGGATCTGCATTTTGATGGGGTACCTGTGAGGATTTACCTCCCAAAAGAACCATCTGCAAGCAAACGGAGAGGAGTCATCTTCTTCCATGGAGGATGTGGCATTTTCGGAAGCATCAGTAAGGAATTGAAACAGAAAATGTGACTGTTTAGCATTGTTAACTGCCTATTTTTAAAAACTCCTCACCCTAGGAAGTGACTGAAGCTTAGTTTGAGGGACTGGAGATGGAAAGCACTTAGTGCTTATTTTACTTTTGAAACACTCTAATCTGCACTTATTTAGTATTTAAATTATTTTTATAGGATATAGCACTCTTTTTCATAGAACCATTAGGATCATGAAATGGTTTGGGTGGAAGTGACTGTAAATATAATCTTGGTCCACCTTCCACTATCCCAGGGTGCTCCAAGCCCCATCTAACCTGGCCTTGGGCACTGCCAGGGATGGGGCAGCCACAGCTGCTGTGGGCACCCTGTGCCAGGGCCCCACCAGCTTCATAATAAAAATGTGTTCTTTACATGCATATGAATTCTATCCTCTCTCAGCTTAAAACCACTGCCCATTGTCTAACAGTAATAATCACAATAATTCCTTATTTTCCACACAGATCAACAACCTCCCTAAATGTATGAACTACACAGTAAGCCCTGATGACCAAAAGTCTAGGTTATTTTTATCCTAAAGAAAATTTGGGTGCTCACTAAATAGACAAGGGGCCCACAAGCAATCATGGTAATGTTATAAAGAGAAAATTACAATATTGACAAGTTTTCTAAGATGTTAATTACATCACCAACATTTGTTCTTCAGGAAGTTATGAAAGAATATGCCAGTACATAGCCAGAAAATCTGATTCAGTGGTTGCGTCTGTTGGGTAAGTGAGATCCAACCAGAGCTAATCCCAAATGAGAGAATTCTGTGGCTTTCCCCTTGTTTCCCCCACACCCCTGAACTTACATTTCTTTGAATATAAGAAAAGAAACTGAGTTCTAGTGCTGTCTTCCCCACACTGTGGGAGCAAGCATGTGCCATGGAACGGCAGTGGAAATACCTGATCCAGGGTTAGAGTTACAGGTTTGTTCATTGTACATCACTGTCACCACAGAAATCATTACCTTTGTTTGGTAATAAGAAATTATAAGCCAAATATCAGGTTTTAATATTTGAAGGGAATATTTAGAATAATCTGGGATGGTATTAAAGAGTAAAAAGCGAGTCTAAAATTTAGTATTTTTTAAAACCAGCATGGACCACTGCTTCCTTTTAAAGATGTTTTGATTATGGAAAATAGGTGATGGTATAAAGAAATCTTAATTTCCAACAAATTCTTCAATCAACAAATTCTTCCATGAAAAACTTTATTATTAAGGGATTTTATTAAATTGGGAGGAATTGGTTTTGAGAAGGAAAGAGAGGGAAAGTTATTCTGGTTTGCTTCTGCACGTAAAACTTTAAACTAGATATAACTAATGATATAATTAATATTGGTTTGTGGGAGTTCTTGCAACTGCATGGGATGTATTCCAGATGAGGCACTCAGCAATGCGTAACACCAGCTGCCTTTTCTACCTCTCAGGTATCATTTAGCACCTGAGCACAAGTATCCAGCCCAAACTCTGGAATGTCTCTCTGCTGCCCTGCACTTCCTGAGGACTGCAGGGACCTACGGGGTGGATCCCGCTCGGATCATTGTTTGTGGGGACAGTGTAGGGGGCACCTACACTGCCAGTGTTTGCCAAGAACTCGGGGGAAGGACAGACATCCCAAAGATCCGTGCCCAGGTGCTGATCTACCCATTTCTCCAAGCACTGAACTTCAATCTGCCGTCTCACCAGAAAAATGCTGCTGTTGCCTTCCTGTCCCGGGAGCGCACAGTGCATTTTATTCTCAAATACCTGAATAAGGATTGCTCCCTGAAGGAACCAATTTTGGCTGGTGCTCATGTTCCTGAGAGTATAAATTTGAAATATAGGAAATGGATAAATCCAGATCTTATCCCGGATGCGTTTAAACTGGGCTATAAACCACCACTGCCCGCTTTGTTTTCACCTCAAGTCCATGAAGCAGTGCAAGAACTGTTTGAGCCCTGGATCTCCCCGCTGCTGGCAGAGGATGCTGTTGTTTGTGCCCTCCCTGACACCTGCATTGTCACCTGTGAGCACGATGTACTCAGGGATGAAGGGCTGTTGTACAAGAAACGCTTAGAGGACAACAATGTACATGTGACCTGGCACCACGTGGAAAAAGGCTTTCACAGTGCACTGGGATTTTTTGGATATGGTATTTTCTCTTTCCCGTCATCAAGTACAATACTGAACCACGCTGTAGACTTTATAAAAGGCTATTAAATAATTTTCTTGCATACAGTGCACTGGTATTTAGAAAGAGTAGGATTCAATTAAATGATTCAATTAACTATTTACTAGCTATTCATCCATTAGAATCAAGGCAAGAACTTTTGACATTAGCATGGTCTGCTGAATTCTGATTTTTACTTGCTGTTACTTAGGAACATGATGTTTAGGGTTTTTTTGTAAGCTTGCTTTGCTGTTATCTTCTTGCATTGTAAGAATTTTTGTTCTCTCCATACGTCAAAGAATAAAAACTCACCATAACAAAAAACATCCTAAATGTATGAGTAAAAAACCCACGCAGTGTGTGAGTAATTAGCCACGTGCACACACATGCCCACCTAGTGCCCCCAAAATCAGCATGGCAATACCTCTGGAGAGTGGAGATTGCTTACCTACTTCAGGGATGAGTAGTAATCACCATCATAGTGTGTGTACAGACAGCCAATAGCTTTGCATTTATGTCTAAAATCTGAAGGAAGGAATTGGGTGTACTTACAAACCTGATTTTTAAGGGAAATGGGGGACAGGTAGGTTGGTACAGCTCACACGCTGCATGAGATAGGTACCAGGAGGTACCTGAGAGATGTAGTGAGGGAGAACTGCTCAAAAGAAACTGAGTGTCCTCTAAATTATATTCTATAAAGTTCCTTTCTGAGCAGCACTTGGTTGTATTCAAGGAAGACAGACACATAAGGGGTTTTGCCCTACTGTAATCAGAGAAATAATCAACTTGCTTACCTGGCTATTGGAGAAAAAAGATATAAACAGCATGGAAACTGCCAAAATAATTTCTGTGAATATCCAAAGCCAAAGAAAAAATCTTAGCTCAATTGTTGTATTGCTGTAATTGTTATATTGCTCATTAGGAGAGATCCACCTTTGCTAAACACAGATGCCAAGATAATTACCATTGCATAGCAAAATACCTGGGCATGCAATGCCTAGGGATTGTAAAATATTTAATTGCTGTGCAACCACCTTGCCTTTGTAATATCCATGCACACACAACAGTGGAAAGAGATTACTACGTGTCTACTCTCTGCCAGGCAAACTGTGAGTAGGAAGATGGTGGGGTGAATGCTCTGTGTTGTCACCATGCTAATGAACGCTGGTGACAGGTGAGCTGACTCACATCTCTGCAGCAACAAGTCACTACTTGAGGGTTCTCGTTCTCCAGTCCCCCCTCAGCAAAATGAAATTACATTTCTTCATGCTCTGTTGACACAACAGAGAGTTTATTTGTTTCATTTTTCCTGTTGCAGGCATAGCAATTTGCTCTTCAAGTAAAGAAATTCTTCCAGGGGTAAATAATGTGATAATTCCAAATATTCCACTCTTTGTGGACTTCAGGATTTGCCGTGGTTACCAAGATAAAGGTTGGGTTAGCAGCTCACATGCTGCTAGCTGAAGCTGGGCCAGCAGAGTCTGTATCTACTATAAAAGCCTAGCAAGAAGTTGAGTAACGTTGGAGCAGTTGGAGGAGGTTGGCAAGTGCCAGAACTGAGGAGGTCTGCACAATTCCACCTTGTACTTTGTAAGTTATGAGATGGTCACAGACATTCTCATGCTGTTTTACACACAGCACAGGGCAGCATTACACTCGTCAGTTCAGCAACCCAATACTTGTTTTCTCTCCTTTATCAGTCTCTGGAGTTATCCCTCATTTATGGGCCAGTGTCCAAACTTGACACTGATCTACTCCTGAGATTTTTCCACGGCGCTTTATCCATTGGTCTTTAATTTACTCCAGATAATAACAAATTTAGCTTTATAATATGTCAGCAGCATTATTTGTTGTCTTGAACACACATTTTAATCATGGGTTATAACCATTGAGTGCAGATGGGTAAGCAGAGAACAGCAAGTGCTGAAATAATGTATTCCTTTAGTTTAGTCATGACTCCCAGATTTTCCAAACTTTACAAAATCACAGGATCTAACTGTCTCCCTGGAACTTCCTGTCCTTTAATTTATTTTAATTAATTACAGATCTGCTATGTGTCTTGCATTGCTAAAGTAGAATGTTTGAAGACATTCTTATGGTTTCCAAAGCAGGCAATTTTCAACTACAAATTTAAAAAAAATTCAAGTATGAAACATAATGAGAGTCAATGCCACCTACAGAATTATGGACACCGGTGTCATTCCACAAGGAATTATGCAGTCAGAGAGTGAGGAGTGACAAGCCCAGCTCCAGTTCAAGTTCAGGCTTCCAGCACCAGATGGCTCTCACACTCTGCAAAACCCAAAAGGAGCTTCTGGGATCACACATTCCTTTTCTGGAATGTTTACCAGTATCCCAGCACAGGCTTCCATTCACAGTGAGTTCCTGTCGATGCCGGCTAATCACACCACGATCCAGAGGCAGGGAACGTTTTACATCTGTTACACCTGGCTCATGTCCCCTTGCATGTCCCACACAACAGAAAAAGGACAAGGAATGACAAGATTTCAGGCTCTGACATTTAGCTTCTCACTGGAAATTAATAAGAAAGGGAGTCTCTGGTGTAGTAGAAAATGGGGCACTGGCCTGGTCTATCCTCTGATCTATCTCACAGGAGCAGAGACAAGGTTAAAAAATTACCAGAGGCTAGAGAGAGCATTTATTTGAAAGATTGTTTAGGGAATGGTTTTCTCCATCCTGAGCCTCAAGCTTGTGAATTGCTGAGACTAAGCTTACACAGCATTAAGTACTACTCTCTACCTGCAATGCCCAAAGAAAAAAACCACATTATTACTTCAGAAACCAACTAGTTTGTTTCTTTGATAGCTTCTAGCACATCCAGTCTTTGTGAGGAGCCCCTGGAGGTGCTGGGATGTCTGAACCTTGTCTACGTGCCCAAGAGTCCAAGACCTACCAGCTGTTGGTGAATTGGCACAAAAAAGATTTAGAACACAGAAGAACAATAGGTGGTAAGAACTGCAGTACAAAGGATCTGTCACGGGTGTTAAGAGCCTTCCTAGATCCCCAGAGGGGCCAAATCTGATAAGTGTACTTAGACCACACCTCACCCACTGGGACAGCAGAGTTTAGCATATGCCAATTAATTACTTTCCCTACTAAACGCTGAAGAAGGGAGCTGCAATCGTGTTTTGTGCAACAGTATTTCCCAATGCTCTTGTCTGAGCTGCAGGAAAGCTGAACCCTCTGTGCACCTCCATCCTGATGGGTTTGAATTCACCACTGTCATTTCCCAAGAGTGTCCCAATCCCCAGGCAATGTGCCTTTCACCAACATCCCTTATCGAGATGGGCATCGAATGCCACAAAGAAGGATAAACAAAAAGGAATCCGATTTTACAATTAGCATGTGAATAATCTTCTGGCAAGGGTGGGAGAGGCATGGGGACATTGGGAAATGAAAATCCACAAAGAGTTGTTGAATAAAATGAAGAAACAGTTTGGGCAGAGACAGCAGAACATGGACTCAAGCTGCTTCTCAGAAAGTGTATCAGACTCAAAAATGAAGTTCCATCCTGTTTATTCTACAGTTTCTGAAGTCAGGTATCAAGCCTGAGCCGTTTCCTATGCAGGTCATGGACTATGCATGCTAAAGCCCTCGGGTTCTCTGTCCTTAGTTTTATTTTATTATACAATTCAAGGTCAGCTCATCCCTTATATTATTATTATTTAAGAAAAAATTTTACACACATATTTTACCCACACTGCGATTTTTCAGAACGAGAATCTGCTGTCTTCACAGTCTGAGCAGACTGCTAAAAACACACTGTTCCCAAAGGTGATATCACATGAGCTGTGCTTTACAGGTTTTTTTTTGCCTCAGGTTAAATCTTATCACTAATGATTTGTGTATGGAAAAATATGTTAGCTCCAGCAGAAGATCCTGAAGCTCACCACAGAAAAGAGTGGGCTACTGATGTCTAGACAGTGCTACTAGCCCTGAAACCACGACGTCCAAGTCTAGTTTTCATCAGTTGGAATTGTATTTCTACCCAGAATGACATCTGTTTGTAGTATCTTCCTGGGAGGACAGAGACTGCAGCACTGCCAGGCTCAACCAAGAGGCAGATAAAAAATCAAACAAAACCCAACCAAACACAGCAGCTGGTGCAGGAGAAGAGAGAGCCATTGAGGAGGATGAGACAAGAACAGCTCTCAGACCAGGCTGCAGCCTCCTCTGGCTCCACTGGACTCAAAGGTGCAATGGCACAGCAGTATCCAAAATCTGCCATCACAGGTGATGAAATATATTTGTGATACTGAGCCTTGATTTCAATAAAAGTCTGAAAAAGTAAGGCATGGAAGCAGAATACAGCAAGAATCTGAGTGGCTCGGAAGATGATTACCAAGAAATACTGTGTGGGAACTCACAAATAATAAAGACTTGCCTGTAATCAAAAATCAGGGAGAGACAGAACAAGTTTTTTTCTTCTCGTAAACTGACACTACAATGATCCATTACGTCATGGATCTGCTGTGATGGGCACGGCCTTGTTCCCTGGAAATGTGAAAAGCACTGAGGCAAGCCTCTCCCACAGTGAATTGTTACTGTCTAATTGTATGGTTGGGTTGCCACATGTTTTCATCCTCCTATTGGCATTTTTAAAAGCTGGATAATGAGCTGTGTATGATGGGAACAGCTAATCCTGTGCCTTTACCTTAGAAATCGTGAAGTCTGAAAAAGGGGGAGGAGGCCACGGCTGGTTTCTTCTTGGGCTCCTACCAGCACAGCAAGATGGAACTTCTCCTGGCCATTTTTCTCGCTCTTTTGACTGGTATTGTGGCAATTGCTTTCTATTATGAACACCCCAAAGCAGAAATTCCTCATGGAATCAGTGAGCGCCAAAAGCTTTATGCTCTTCATTACTGCATGAACTTTGTGCTTGGTCTGGTAAGTAAAACTTAATTAAAGGCTTGAGTTTTTAATTCTGTTTCTGTTAGAGTGATAATGGTTTGGTGATGGTTTTATAATCAATGTTTAAATAAATTGGAAATATGCAACTGGACTGATTAGGTGATGTAAGCAGATTCCTTCAGCTGGGCTGGGTATAACAGACTCCCCTGTCTGCTATCTAGCACCAAAGGCAATATTTTTGAAAAATAAAATTGGGCAGACTGTGCAATTCCCAGTTTTTTCTGACGGCCTGTGTTTTAGCTTTTCACTCCTGTTGCCTCAAGGCAGTGCTGGAATGCTTAGAAGGTAACTTGCCCAGTGTATGTGGAATTTCTGCTCCGTTTAATACTGCGTGCTTGCAGAGTGAGCAGCTAAATGATGTCTGTGATCTCGGCTCTCTCCTACAACCCTGTCACTCTCCTCCTGAGCGATCTGAAGAGAGTTTCCACATTCATTATCATTTGCCTTTCAATTGCCTAAACAACTTTCTTTTTTGAGACAGTACACATAGTACCTGAAGTGACTTTCTGTGTCATTGTTTTTGGCACATTTTTGATCCTTCCTCTCTTTTCGTCCGTGTTTCTTTTCAAAACTAAAACGTGGCATGCACTTGTCTTTCTGTTTCATCAATCATCCTGTCCTGAATTAACTGCTGCCCCTGTCATTTTAAAAACTCTTCTGTGATACCTAAACCAAGCTTCTTTAATTGTTTAAATTGTGGAAAAAAACCTGTTCAGTCTCTTTGGCTTGTGCATTACATTTCACTTCAGGTCTGTTCTAATGTCGTTAATTCTTCCTTTCCTTCCCTGAGCCATTGCTTAGTAAGTTTTCTTTGAAGTCAGCGAGCTCCCAAGGTGACTCACCACGTTTCTGGTGCCACACCCAGGCCTCAACACTGCTTCAATAGCAAACCAATAAAATAGGATAGGAACTGAAGTCAATTTTCTAACAAATATTATACAGTGTATAAACATCTACATTTTCTAAACACTGTGTGATTACTCTTTATCCATCAAAGTTTGATCTTTGTGTAATTCATTTGTTAAAATGAAACTGCAGAATTTAGAAATTTACTGGTGATTGATGTAGTTTTTAACTCCTGTTCTTACAATTTTGTATCCTTTCTGCTGGCCAGTGAGAGGCCGAGCACAATCACTGTTCCACACTGCCTGAAAGGAGCAGAGAGATAAGGACATTAATGGAGGGTTAAACCAAAGTTTAAATGCAATTGGAGTTCAAGCCATGTAGCAACTCTTGCTGTGGCTGTTGGGCAAATTACTTATGCCAATTCCTTTCAAGGGCTGACATCCATGATGTCAAAATTGCATGGAAAATTAAAGTGTACTAGTATATCCAGTCTTCAGCTGGGACAAAAGGCAACACCAAACACAATGTTTGGTAAGGTCTCCTAGGACTCCTTTTAGTATTTTCAAGACAAAGATGATCTTCATATTCCATACAAATATAGCTAATTGCAGGTTTAACCTTTACTGTTACAAAAGTATTAGTGTGAGGAAAGAAAGTACCAGAGGGAAACTGAGGAATAAAGAAGTAAAGCTATTTTCCCACGGACATAGACCAGGAGTTCTGTAGAAGGAATTGGTATGAGACTAAAACTTTGCCACAAAACCATCCTTCCTGTGTGTGGGATCAGCTCTTCAGATGGCCTAAAATAGGATACCTACACCAAATTTAACAGGACCATGTTACTGAGCTACATGAGGTCTGTGAAATATGAGGTGAAAGCCACAAGGGCAGGTTTTTAAGACCCTTGGTATAGACAGTTCTCCTTGAAATGCATATGCATGAATAATGGCAGCACAACAAATTACATTACTCATTAGAGAAGTCTGCTGCGGAAGTAGTGCAAAATTGAATTTTCACTATTTTCCACTTTTTTCCACTATAGTGGAAATATTGCCTCATATTTTTCACCTTGAGCAGGAATAGACTAGAGCAGGCTACAAGTGAAACAGCTTAAAGCCATGTGGGTGCGATGGAGCAGACGAGCCCAGAGTGACGTAAGAACCTTAGCCCAAGTGTTTCAGTAAGAATCAGTGAGCTGTGAGAAGATGAAGCCAGGGTTCAAAGCTGTTCTTGGTCAGGAGGACAGCTGTGGTAGATGCTTTGGATTTTTTTTCTGCAAGTTTAAAAGCAGTGTGAGTTTAGAAAACAAAAGTATTGGCTACATTTCTTCATACAAAGCTGAAGTTTAAAACACTGTAACTACTCTCTCCTTATTTTGTTCAGGAACATAGCTACTGAAACACCTGACAAGGTGAAGCATTTGACATCTTTTATCTACTATTAAGAGTTTGACTGTTTTCCTACTGAATTGACCATGGAGTTTTAAATTTTTCATGATCAATCTCCAGGTTAGACAGAAATTTGCACTAATTTGTGGTTTCTTTTATCACCAGGCAACATTTTTGGACAAAGTAGGTATCATCTCAGAGGTCCATCTCCTCAGGGTTATAATGGAGACAATACCACCATTAAAAGATAAACATCTTCTTATCAAAGACTTAAGGTTTGAAAGGGTTAAAGTGAGAATTTACCAGCCAAAACCATCAAACAATAGCCAAAGAAGGGGAATCCTTTATTTTCATGGAGGAGTTGGCCGGTTGGGAAGTATCCGTAAGTAATATAAATAATATGAGCTGTAAGTACACACAGCATCCAGAAAGGGTCAGGCTGGAGGGGACCAGAGTGGGTGATCTGGTGCCACCTCCCTGCTGCAGCAAGGCCAGCCCAGAGCACAGGGCACAGGAGTGTGTCCAGGTAACTCTGGATATCCCCAGTGAGGGAGACCCCACAACCACACACCACAGAGTTTCTGATCTGATATGGTGTGTTTTAAATTACGAGAGGAGTTTGTAAATTGAGTGTTCTAAATTAAAAAAGAAAAATTTCAGGACAGCAGAATAAATTTATTTACGTGCATTACACCTCATGTTAAATTGTCTTTATATAGGTTGTGTATCTAGAATATTCTCTGATCATTTTTATTACCTGTTTTCTTCCTTCCTCCTCATGATTATGAGAAAAGTTGAAAATCTCATTAGAACTGTATTTCTTATTTAAGGCACCCATTTTTTGTTCACACGTGTGTGCAAGCTTATATGTGTGTATCATGCTGTGTGTCTTTATAGTGGAAAAACAAGGACAAAACACATTTTGGAATTTGAATTAGAAAGAGGTGAGATGGCGCCTCATGAACAAGAAAAATTCTTGTACTGGATTAAGCAGGTTTTTTGTTGTTTTTTTAAACAACTTGTCCCCTTCAACACCACTTTAGAAGTGGCAGCAGTGGTGCAGTCTATGACTTTTCAAAGAGGGGACCAAAACAATGCATTGGTTTAAATTCTGTGTTTCTTACTGGCCAGCAGATTCTCACAGATGTAAGGAAATGGTGAGCAATGCCCAGATCAGACCATGCCACATGCTATACATGTTGTGTAGCATTAGCCACGCAACAGAGATAAGAATTTCAGAATATTTTCATTCCATTTATTTTTTTGGTAAGTTATAATTGCTTTTTTTTGTTGTTGTTTGTTTGTTTGTTTTACAGGGGCCTATGAAAGAACATGCCGCTATTTCTGCAGGAAGACCAATTCAGTGGTGGTGTGTGTTGGGTAAGTGGAGCCAGCCCAGACACTCTGACCCAGGGTTTGCAAGCCTTTACTGCAGCCAACCTCCTTGTAAAGTACATTTAGTACCTATATTTAACGGTGCTGTGCCTTTCACCAGCACTAATTCTTCTCGGGAGGAATTAGTCAACTAATCCCCAACTGTTTATTTCCAAATGAAATCCTTTACAGTAATTTTATAATTTGTAGCTACCGCTAAGACATGAGGATGTTTTTGTTTTCTAGAGCCATATTCAAACCACCTTAGGCTGAAAGCCTGAAGTGTAGCTGTTTCTCTTGAAAGCACAGTTGTCCAGACCACCAAATACTCATTTTAGAAGTTCTGAAAAATATAAGAACCTCATGAGTTTAAAACAAGAGGTTACAAGCCAAGTTTGACATATCCACCCTCAAAAGAATTCTATACACTTGACTCTATTGTCTTAAATTCTTCAGTAAGTTATACTTGGAGGCATGATGCATTTCCATGAAGAAATGGAAGCAGGAAATCCACATTTAACTTGCAGTCAACCTGAGATGACCATTAAAAATATTTCTCTGATGAGTTGTAATGCTTTTTTAAAAGAAAAAATGTATAAAAGTTATGGAAAAGAGTTGATGTGTTAGGAGTTGATTACAATTGCACTAACTGCTATTTACATCCTAAAATACTTGAAGAACCAATAAATAACTCATTGATTCTGTTTAAAGAATTCAGCTTCTAGAACACTGAAAACTTTTCGGATTTTCATTATCAATTTTCTATGCTGAAAAGATTTTCTATGCTGATATTCTCTAACAATTTGTTGCTAAATGTTCACTTCATTTTCTAACTGGATTTAATGATAACTGATTGAGACACCTGCCTTGCCAGCTAATTCTAAAACTACTCTTGTGCCTTCAGTCACTTACAAGATACATAAAGAAGTATTTTGCCAAGGTAGAACAGTGTACTGACTCTCCCAAACATGAACAGTAGCAAATAAAATACATCAAAAGCACTAATTTGGATCAATTATGTTGCTGCAATTATAATCTCAGAGTATTTTCCTGTCTTTTGAGAGAAATAAATGAACGACAAGGCTCCATTGGGCCCATTCACTGGAAATGACTGTGCTAAAACACTTTCACTCCTATTTAGGTATCGTTTAGCTCCTGAGCACCCGTTCCCAGCACAGTTTGAGGACTGTCTCACTGCTGCCATCCACTTTCTGAGGACTGCACGAGACCATGGAGTCGACCCTTGCCGCATTGTCATCTGTGGAGACAGCAGTGGAGGGACACTCACTGCTGCTGTTGCCCAAGCACTGGTGAATAGAAGAGACCTCCCAAAGCTGAGAGCACAAATCCTAATATATCCCTTTCTCCAGTGCGTGGACTTCAATTTGCCTTCTTATCAGCAGAACGAGAGAATCCCCATTTTGCTAAAGGAACGAACCCTTGTTCTTGGCTTGAAGTATATTAATAAAGACTTGTGCCTCGAAGAATTATTTAAAGGTTGTCATGTTTCTGAAGATCGGAGACTGAAATATCAGAAATGGGTGAGTCCTGACTACATCCCTCATGAGTTTAAAACAAGAGGTTACAAACCAAGTCCAACATATCCACCCTCAAAACAAGCCTGTGAAGTGGCCGAGGCCATGTTTGACCCTGTTTTTTCACCACTGTTGGCTGAAGATAGTGTTGTTGCTCGGCTCCCTGAGACTTTCATTTTGACTTGTGAATTTGATGTGCTTAGAGATGATGGACTGCTGTACAAGAAACGATTAGAGGACCATGGTATCAAAGTGACCTGGTGCCATCTGCAAGAAGGATTCCATGGAACAGCGTTCTTTGCGCTTTTTGGTGGAGTGATAGGATTCCACTCTGGAACTAAAGGCCTGAAAAAGATAATAGATTTTCTAAGACTGATGTAAGATTCCATTTCTTGCTTTCTTTTCCTGATTCCTATCTCTTGTTGCTTACACAGTTCTTTTTAAAAATCCTCAATTTTCCGTTTCTTAAATCATCACCTTAAATTTCTGCATTGCATTTGTCTTCTTTTTACCCAATAAGTTGATTGCATGATGGCCTTTGCTTAATTTTCTCTCAGGAGAGGCAAAATCAGGTGAATTTACATTTCTTTCCTCTACCACCTCTTTAGTTTTCTCTTGTAGCCACTAAAGATCTCATCCTTATAGCAAAGGGTTTGTAAAGTGCTCTGGTTCAGTAAAGTTCTGGTACTATTAGAACACAAACCACTTCGTAAAACAACCTAGGGTAGGTAACAGGGTGTGAATCTACAGGATCAGTGTATAAAGAGTATGGTCAATGACTTAGGAAAGCCTCTATCTGGTGAGAACTGAATTTGAGACAAGCTTAAAGAGATCTGAATGTAGCAGAAAAAATGTGAACATAGCCAGAAATGAAAGAAGGGGAAGAGAAGGAAAGGAAGAGAGGGAAAGACCAGGCTTGGGACTACAGTTGTTATCACAAGTATTGGTTAGGGAAAACAACATCTATTAAAAAAATCATGCATATACATTGTATATACAGATAATAGATAGATGGGAATATAAAGTAGTATCAGTTCCTTTACAAAGTGCAGGCCTGCACTGCCTCAGGCAGGAAGGACTTTTCCTTTGGGGGACAGTGTCAGGTGCCATCGCAGAGAAAGGAGAATGATTGAGAAAATAAAAAAATATAAAAAACCCCCTCAAAGTTCAGGTCAATCTTAAACTATTTACAACAAGAGATGAATGATAAGTAAGCCAATACAAAATAAAATGGCATAACAAAAGTGTAAAGCTATTTTCTCAGGAATGAACCCAAGTATTGCCAAAAATGTCAGTATAAATGTTTTAATGGCACCATTCTGAGGTGAATGTATAACTGTATGTTAGGGTTTAGGGTTCTTCCTTTTGTTTCTCTCAAGGAATTTTCTCCCGTATGTGTTGCTAGGGGAAGAGAATGAGTGGGTACTTAGGAGAGACAAAATAATTTGCCAAGCTCAGGGGAGGAGGGCACTTGGCTGCACTCCTCTTACCTGAGGGTTTCTCTCAGAGGGACGGAGATACCTCTGGAACTGGGCTGGGAAAAGAGGGGCCGGGGCAGCTGCCAGCTCCTTCTTGCTCTCTCGGCACTCGGAGGGGAAGAGTTCACCACCACTGCAGGGTTCTGTCTTCTGCTGCCTTCTGCCGAGAGCGGAGCTCTGCTGTAAGAGCGGCCATTGCACTGGGGCCTTATTAACAGCCTACCTCACCAACCAAAGGACCCTTCACCATCTGCTCGGCTGCCTCAGGGGAAACCCCGGCATCCCCGAGCCCCTTCCCCACCCAGGCAGTCCTTCTCTGCACGTTCAGGAGCCGTGCTGCTGCCGCCCAGCCCCCGTGTCTCCGCCACTGCTCCTGATTCTCCCCTTCACCGCAGCTCTGCCGCGACGCCCCGCGGTTTCAGCTACAGCTGCGAAGTCGTGCAGCTGCCACCTCTTGCTGGCTG
>VZRO01007798.1:370227-390718 GCA_013397915.1 Daphoenositta chrysoptera | reverse complement strand
CCTGAAAAAATAATCATTTCAAAGTTACAATAATTTGGAGGGAAGGGGGTCATATTTTCCATTTCAAGGGAGGCTCCTGCTTTCCTTAGCAGACATCTGTCTTTCAAACCAAGACACTGTAGAACAGTGTAATTTTTCTGGTTTTTGTTGTAGTCTTATATCCTGAATTAAAATAATTTATCATGTCACTGGACTCTATTGTCTTAAATTCTTCAGTAAGCCTGGATGCATTTCCATGCAGAAACAAAAGTAGGGCGAGGATGCAGTTTTACTGACAGACAAAACTTCTGACTGTCTTTGCTTAAATTAACACTACCCTCACTAAAATTACCACTATACTGCTATTTCTATCATTTACAAACAATACTCGCTGTATCTGATATTACTGTATGTGTTTTCTGCCCCCCACTGGCTCATTTAAACTATAACCAAAAGCAAGGATCCTGCAGAGAGTTATGTAAGACTAATGATCCAACAGAATACACCCTACAACCAAGGGAAGGACTTTGCTGCAATGCTCTGCACAGCTGTGATTTACATTCAGCATATGAACAAAGAAAGCCTGCCAGAACAATATGAATTACATTTACTTACACTCACATAGTAGCCAGGAAAAAGGGAAGTTTTATAGGGATCTTCCATATAGCATCTCTGAATGAATACAATGTGAATAAGCAAAAAGCCCAGAAAATGTTCTCCAGTGTTTTCCTGATTTCTAGGCACACACTTCCACTGACACTCTCGAATGCCACCTGTTTTTCACATGGGCAACCCATGCCACGAATGCTGAGGTGACATCAGTGGCAGTTTGTGCATAAAGTGATAGAGCAGTACATTCCTGACACAAAAATATACAACGAGTCAGATTAACACAAAGGCTGACAGCTGTCAAACCTCTCATGGGTATTACACCCCAAAGACAGTATGATGAAGATACTACAGATTTATTTTCTTTTAACTCAGAGGGCTCCTGGTTATTGATGAGTTTTTGCCTATGAAGAACTTAGGAAAATAAGATGTTGACGAGTAAGCTTCCTTAGCTGGGGCAGTTCCTTCCCATCTTGACAAAAATAACTAGTTCCTTCCACAAGAGAAGGTGAGGTGCCTGAGGTGATAATTCTCTCAAGAGTTTGCACCCTGGGTGAAGCGACAGCCCTCCAGGCTGCCCTCCAGGCAGGAACAGGGTGTGGACAAGGCTGGTCCATCCAGAGGTATTAACCTCAGAGAATGAGGGCATGAGCCACATTTCTTTAGCTGGTCTCTACAGTTTGGCCCAAGGGCACCATAGCACACATGAAAGGATCCAGGAGCAGACTGGAACACTGTCAAAACCTGAAAACTAGTGAGATGCTGGGAAGCTCAGTGCAGGGAGGGCTTGAGACTCTTTGAACAGCTCTGTGTGACAGGAAGATGCTGAAGGAAATGAAGGGAGGGAAAGGAAGCTGCCCTGCACCTTTCCATCACCAGATGTCAGCACCAGCTGAGTCTGTAATAACCTGGCAAACCTCTCTGCTCTGGGCACACAGTGCGAGTACCTGAAACACATTACCAAAGGTCAAACTGTGGTTAGATTTCAATATTTTACTGAACCTGTTCTTATGCCTTCATAGCCTGAAGATGTCTTTTTAATAACAGAGCACTTTTTAAGCCATAACAACTTTAGATTACCTGTTCTAACAATCAAGTTTGGAGTGGTGTATTACGGAAGTTTACAACTTCAATTATTCTCTGCTTTGCTGTCTTCACATCACCTCTTTGTACCACTCTAGTTACAACTCACATACCATAGCATTTTTAAAATACACAGGCAATCAGAGAACATTCCAAATTTACTAGCTCTATTATTTATAAATAATGTTATTTATTCAAAAGCACTTAATACTATTCTCTGCCTATGATGCCCATTCTCTGTACTGCTCAGGCATAATCCTGCAAACTCTGGCTGGTTTTGTTGATGTCTTCCTTGTCTCAGTTATTCACTGTGTTTGCTGATTCCTGGGAGCATGAAGACACTGCTAACCTGAATGTCTGGAGTAGTGAGACTCAGACAAACCTGGCAGTTGCAGTTGTTATATTTACATTAAAGCAACTTCTGATTTAGTAAGATTCATTTTGGTGTGATGACCTGCCATGAAATCCCAAGTGGATGTTCCAGAGCAGCTTTTTGGCATCCATATGTATGGAGCAGAATTCATTCACTCTGAGGAACAGAACTGCACAGCAGCAGAGACACAGACACTCAACAATCCACCCACATTTTCAAATGCTACTTAACAAAATCCTCCAGTTGAATAAGCATTTCAAATATGTACCTGCTCTGAACTGCACAACACAAGATCTAAATTTCCATCACTGAATGCTAATACATAACATGTCTTTTTTTTTTCTTTTTAGTACAGTACAGCTTTTTACTCCAGAATTTGTTAGCAGCTGTTTAGCCTAGGAGTCATTTGAAAGGGACAGACTTCAAAGAAGAGTAAGAAAGGAAAGGCTAAAATAAAGATTTATGGCAGACTAAGTGGAAGGTGGCTTTCTGTCGTAAGAGCAGAACATACAGGAAACAGCTACTTATTTGGGTGGGGAGATGGAGATAACGAAAAGGGAGGACACTGAAAGGTAGGTAGGAGGCAGCCTAAATGCAGAGGTAGATGAAGCAAATACACAGCACCTTTAAAAACCAGTATGGTAGAGCATGTGCTAAGCTGTAATTTCTTAAAGCTTCTTATTGTCACTGTGAAGGGCATATTGAATCCATCTCACAGATGAGAAGACTCAGGCTTACAGGTATGAAGAGCTCTGAGATGCTTTCAGCCAGTTGTTTACATAAAACGGAGAAAAGTGAACTGAAGGATGGCAAGTTCCTCCCATGCTCCACTTGGTAAAAACAAAGTCAGTTAAATTACTCCACAGATTCTAGTTGTTCTGCTAAATTACCTACAGAAAATAGGAGTAATTTTAAAAAGCAAGGCAAATTATATTTACCGGAGTTTTCATTTTGAAATGAACATTAAAAAAAAATAAAGAACTCTACCAGAAGCTATTATTTCTGGGTTTAAATTTTCTTTGGAATGCATTATTTTTTCCTGTTTTCTGTTTCCTGGCTGGAATCGATACCTCAGTCATCACAGCTGACTACTTTACCCTGCTTTAGTTACTCATCATAGAATTTCCTGTGTTACACAGAGTAGCTCTGCAATAGTCAACTGACTCCAGGTTAACTGCGGTGGAAACAGCCTGCAATCACAAGCGAAATGTGTTGCAATGTTTTAGAGAAAGACTTCACAAAGAAACCAATAACTCATGACAGTCACAGAATTTATTAGCACCAACTCCCCTGACCCTCCTGTTTTGCGTAGTGTTGGGTTTGTCAGCTCCTGCCTCTTCTGCTAATAATTAAGGGGAAGTTGATGGCTTTCACACGTTCTCAGCCTATAAAGCTGTGTGTGATTCCACAGCTACAGAAACTTTAGAAAACCCACAAGACGGAGCCTCGTGAAAACCTGTAAATACCACATTTCCTTGGATAGGTATTGTTATTGTACTTCCCCTTCCCATCATTACTATAACTATTAGAAATATGCTGAAAAATCAGGAAGAGAATGAATTTTAGAATGCATAAATGGAGGCTTGATGAGAAAACTGGAAAAATTTACCCATCTATTTATGATTTTGTGCTCATCAAGTGCTACATTAACATTTAACTAGAGCAACACTAAGTTCAATGAATAAAGCATCAATTTGTGAGTTCAGAGTAGCTGTTTTATAACAATAAAGAACCACATGAGATCCATAATTCTCATTACAATCTAAAACTCCAGACTGTGTTCATTTTCTCTGGTTTAGTGGAATCTCATCAACCTTTAGTTACTGCAAGGCTGTTCTCATCAATAGGTAAAGACTTTGTGGAAGTTGGGGTTTGGGGATGAGTTAGGTGAAAAATAAAAATATGGCTATAGCAAAACACATCAAACACCCACCATTTAAAGAACTACCTCTCTACTGCCAGAAAGAGAAGAAGTCTTTTTGTTTGCAAAGATACAAGATACTCAGTTCATACCGTGGATTGAAAGGAAATAAAACATTCTTTTGACAATTTAGCACCTCGAAAACAACTGGGAAAAAAAAAAAACCACTGAAAACCTCACTGACTGTTTGAGAATCTGACAGTGACTATAGCTATTCCTACCCATCCTGTGGGTACAGGAACGGCTGGCCAGACTGGAAATAGCTGAAATATATGGAATATAAGGCAGCAAGCATCATCACACAGTTGTCAATATAAGCATCCTCAGAAGGACCAAGCAGCTCTCAGACCATGGGATTTGCTTGATTCTGGGCAAACATGGACATTGTGTTAACAGGACAAGGAGGACTGAGGTGCAAACAGCACAGAGGTAGAACATGCTTGAAGTCCACATGCTGAGTATGCTCTAAGAGTAACGTATTAAGAGATTAAGAATAAAACAATAAGATATTATTTTGAAACATTATTTCACCAACATTTCTTTAACAACAGAAAGGCTGTAATGCAGAACTGAAAGATTTTTGTTCAGATTGTCTTGACTGTACAACAGATTTTATAGACAACTGCCGGGGCATAACATCAAAAAGCAAGCAAACAAAACCCCAAACTGTCCCTTTGTAAATTTATTTTTAAATAAAAAGACAATAAAGCAATTTTCCTTCCACTCTATCAGATCCATCAAGGTTTCAAAACAGAGGTGGCATGTGTGAGATGTTTTGGTTTTGATTAAATCTGATTAACTATTGACTCACTGAATAGCAGAAGAAGCCCTGTGTCAAAATGGTGTCAGCAAGAGCTCTTAGAGCTAACAGCAGACAGACATGTGCTCTTTGGTATAAGGCTTTTATAACCTGATCATACAAACAGCAGGTGTTTAATTGCCTTTGGTCACCTTTAAAAGTTTCATTTACTGCCACTGAAGTAGGAATTTTTTTATTCTTGATTAAAGGTTCTTTCAAAAGCACAGAAATTGCCTTCTCTGAGGATTCAAATACAAGATATCATCAAGAATGCCAGAATACAATATTCAAAGCTGATCTCCATGTGCGAATTTATTTCAGGATATTTGGACTGATGGCACAGACATCAGAAATAAGCACTTAGCAAAACTGTGCTGTTCTTACAGGAATATATGGCAAAACAAAGCCAAAGCCCCACAGGCTGTGCTATAACATCACACTACAGAGAAACCATTTCTAAAACTGATAACCACAAGCACCACTGGGCTGCCCCAGCTGTGCTGCAGAGCCCTGTGGAGAACATCTGATGAGCTTAGGACAGGCTGAGCACTGGCCATGGCCATCTGGGTTTGGCTTCAATGCTCTACAGTCTAACCTTTAAACTACCTATATCCTAAATCTGTGCTCTGTGGAAGGGAAAGGCCCCAAATCAGCCAATCTCAGCACAGAAAAGGCTCTGATGACCTCCCTATTTCACAAACCTTGGCATAAATTTATGACATTGCTTCATCCCACACATTCTTACCTTCACAAGCCAATGTTGTGCAAATCAGCTGTCAGTGTTGCTTTGATTTAAATACTGTGCTAATGAAACTAATGACTAAATCAGTTTTCAGATGGGAATTCCACTTTAAAAACCAAGGCACAAAAAAGGTTTGGGAGCTGTAAATTTTAAATCATGTAGAAAAAGTAATTCTAGTAAGAAGAACACAAACCAGAAAAATTAGTTCACCAAATAATTGCCACCAACTGTTACCATCCTTCACCAATACACATGTATTCCTAATGCCTCTACATTGAACTGCAAACAAGAATTACAGTGAATATGAAACACTGAGGGTTAATCAATAAAAAGCTTTCACCAGAAATAACAGTGGCTTGAATCTACAAACACACCCCCATGTGTCTGGAGAGACCTTCGTGGACATTAAGGCTTGCACTGATTTTAAACACTGAGCAAATGTACTCTTATTTAACGCAAAATTAAAGCATGAATGTGTCAGTGCATTCTCCTATGAAACAGAGTTTATAAAAAAACGTGGATCTGAGTATTTTTCTTCACAGAGAAGTGTATATATACCTTGACAACAAATTCAAGTAGCCCCATGTCATTAAAATTTAACACTGCAACAGGAATGTCCATCCAAAATGAATCCACTACAAACCAAGAAGACCATCTACAAATCAGGGCCCCTCTGAAAAATAATTACTCCTTGTTGGTGAAAAGCTCCTAGTATTAATCAATTCCAGATACTTTGAATGCCACCTTTTGTAAAGGGTACAAAGAAAGCGTAACAAAGTGTTGCCAATAATATCATTAGCAAAAGAAGGGTGGAGAAAATTGCATTACATTGCATCATTAATAAACATTTATTTTCTGCATATGAACTGAGCACTCAGTCTCCTGTGAAGACACCTCAGATGCACTTGAAAACAAGGCTTAACACAGTACTGGTTTTATAGCATTCACTCCCATTGAAGTGAAATGGCATGTGTTTATACAACTTTAGCAATTATAGGAATGTTTTTTATTTCTCCTGTTTTAATACCAGCACTGTTTTTGGGGGTTGTATTATATGGTTTTTTCAACTCAGAACTGCCACCTGGAATTGAGCAACCTCTAAAGCTTCGTTTTTTCCACTCCTTGATGATTACAACCATGGTCACGGTAAGTTAAATTTCTTACCCTGGGGATTTTACTTTTGCTTGGGTAGGATGTTTGGGAGCTGGAGGATAATGGCTTAAGGGAAAAAAAAAAAACAAACCAAAAAGCAATTCACACTCTTGAAGCCTGTAAACATTGACAGATGAACCCAAAATCAAATTAACTCATACAATTAACTCATTGTTAAATGTTAAATTAACTCATACAATTGCTATGTCTAATCTTAAAGCTTCTTTAGATTCTTCAGTCAAACTGCAGCCACTTTGTGCTGGGAAACTGTTTCACTTGAAAATTTAAAACAAATATATAGATGTATCCTGTACATAGTGAACTGCATGTACATAGAATAATGCTGTCTGTTCAGGAACAAGCCAACATTACTCCTCTTCTTCCAAATTCTTTCTTTTCAACAGGGAAAGATTTTGGAGAAGCTGGGGATCTGCAATGATTTAACCATACTGCGAGTAGTGCTCGATGGGATACCCCCATGGAGAGATTCCAAACTGCTTATCAAAGATCTCACAGTAGATGAGGTACCGTTGAGGATTTATCAGCCCAAAAGCCCACCCACTGGCAAAAGAAGAGGAATTCTGTATTTTCACGGAGGTGCCGGCACATTTGGGAGCATTAGTAAGCAATGGGCAAGTTTTATTTTTTAAGTCAAATCCAAACCTTTACGTTTTTGCCTTCAGGCACGTGTCAGTCAATGTCTGCCCTGTCCTTCCCAGTGTCACCAGTCTTGGCAATCACAGTACTAACTGGAAAGTATTTGTGGAATGAATAGTCTTGTGTTTAAGGGAGTCACATCTCTGCTTCCTTTGGGCTAGAGACCTGTGATCCAGAAATCCCTCACCCTGCTCACAGCTCTCAGTGACTCTGAGAGCTGCTCAGAGACTCTGCTCTACTAAGACTACTCTATCTCACTTAAAAGATGTAATATGGGTCCAAGGAAGAATTTAGAGAATACATTAAAAAAAATCTGTAATAAATTCCCATTCATGCAAACAAGGAATCCAAATGAAGGAAAATACAAACAATGAAGGCGCAATTTGGGGAAGTTTGATTCTTGTGGTGACATGGCACAGGATACTTGATTTCTTCTTCAGAAAGGGAAACAATCCTTGTCTCCACAGCTGGGAGTTCAGCCTCCTGACTGCTCTGGATCTCCTTCTGAGCAGCCAAAGCTCTGAGTGCTTTCTCTGCAAGCCAAGGCCCCTAACATGGAAATATGGACTTCGTTCCAGGGGTCAGGCAGGGCAATTTGAGGGGTTTGAATCCTTTACTGTTTCAAAGGGTAGGTTTGCACTATACTGGGCAGACTTGAGTTTCCTGGCATCCTTCAGCCCCGTGCAGGAACTACAACGTAACTCGTGTGCCATGGGTTCCCCTCTGCACTGGGGCACAAATAACCTACCCTGCTGTACTCAGAGCACAAGAGTCTGGGTGGAGTGTCAGGCTCACGTCTAAAGCTAGGCTGGGTGGCAGTGAGGACAGGGATGACAGGGGATGACACTGGGATGACACTCTGTGATCTAAGTGACAGATGAGTTCCTCTCACTGGAAGAAATAACCACGCCACAAGTTGCACAGTGAGTCCCTGTTCACATGGTGTGGCTTGATGTAGCAGCCATACCTGTACACAGAGAGTGGGACCTGACCTTTGGCTTAATTCCTTTTGGTGTTGATAACAGGAAAGCAATCAACATGATGACAAACTTTCAGAAGGACTTGGGGAATCTCCAGCCTAGGAAGCCTGAAGTCTGCAGCCAGCAAATTAGCAGATGCTACAATGAAGAGAATCAGTGGACAGATAACTATGACTTATTCCTCAAATGGATGTCATGCTTCACAGATCCCACAATCATTGAATATTTGGGTGGGAAGGGACCTTCAGTTTCATTCTCATTCCAAGTCCCCACCATGGGCAGGGACACCTTCCACTATCCCAGGTTGCTCCAAGCCCTGTCCTACCTGGCCTTGGACATTTCCAGGGATGGGGCAGCCACAGCTTCTCTGGACATCCTGTGCCAGGGCCCCACAACCCTCGCAGGGAAGAATTTCTTCCTAATATCTAATCTAAACCCACTCTTTATCAGTTTGATAAATTTAAGTTTTTTAAGTCAGCAAATACATGAATAAAGGAGATTGAGTTGCTAAAACCCATTTTGATTTCCAGAAGAGTCTCTTAAAGAGGCTACACACCCATGACATAAGAGGGAAGGTCTTTCATTTGGATAAAAGCTGACTGAAAGACAGAAAAAAGATGGGTTATGGGAAGCTCCTGTGAGATTCCCATTAGGAGATCTGTGCTGGGACCAGAGCTAATCAATTTATTCAAACACAGAAAAGATGGTGCAAGCTGATGTGGTATTAAGTCCTCTGAGGGTCATAAATGGACGGCTGAAAAACTGCAGGATGTCTTTATGGCAGCAAAGGATCAAACAATACAATGACAGGTGAAATGGCATGTAGAGAAGTCAAACAGATGAACAGAACATCCTGACATTATAAATGAAGCAATGGACTCCAAGCAGAAGCAGGAAGAAGATCTTGCAGGAAGGAGATCTTGGCATTATGGTAGGAAGTTGCTGAAAATGCTGACATACAGCACAGTAGCAGTCAAAAAGCAAATAAAATGCTAGCAACTATTAGTAGGAAAGGAAAGTCAAACCAAGAAACTTCTTTATGCTACTCTAATAAATCCATGGTGTATCTAAATAAAGTATAGCGCTTATAGTTCTGGTTCCCACTCCTCAAAAAGGATAGAGCAGTACTGGAAATACTTGGAGAGGCTGCCTAGGTGAGAGAAGTGCTTCTGTGCAGAGAATATGTGAACGGACTATGACTCTTCAGGCTGCAAAAGATGCATAAAGACAGATACACTAAGTGACTACAAAATCATGAGAAGCAAGAGAAGTTAAACAGGGAAGGATTTATCCACCATTTCTTACAGTACAAGAGTCAATGTCACCATGTGGAACCAGTGAATGCCAGGTACAAAAGGAGCAACTAGAAATGGCTTTTTATAAGCAAGTGAGAGAACTCCTACCTGCACAAAGCTGTTATGGTTGAGGTTAAAATCATGGGCTTGAGAAGTGGTTTGGATAATTCACAGAAGAAATATTAATCAAGGGCATTAGGTATAAAGACAGCTTCTGTCTCAGAGGACCACCCTGAACCTCACATTCCTGTATGCTCCTTATTCCTCTTTGTCCTCAGCTTACACTCTCCTTAGACACCTTTTGTTGCCCACCAGGTGAGATGTGAGCCCAGCCCCGACAGATTTCTAGGTTTCCCTGCTATCACCATCCTTACACGCTTGTGTGATGGCCTGAGAGCCACTGACCAACAGAAAACGTGTTGATGTGTAGAGACCACATTCCATAACACGAGGTCCTCATCGGTCTCATGTTACAGTGCCTTCCACACAGCGTCCGTTCAGGGATCTATATTTTAATTTCAAAAGGATATTTGATTTTCAAGTCATCATTTCTGATAAACTTTCTCTTTAGGAGCCTTTGAAAGAGTATGCCGCTATATGGCCAAAAAATGCAACTCAGTGGTTGTGTCTGTTGGGTAAGTGCTATTTTTCCATAGAAGTATTTATGGGAATACAGGTCTCAGTTGAAACTCTTCTGAAAAATATGCTGAAAGTATTTATTATTTTAGATCATATCCCTATTTTTCACTTAAACCTTTCATTTAATTTAGAAATGTGCTTATAGGTGAAGTACTCTAAAATAGCTGTAGCATCATTAGTTTGGCTTTCCAATCTACACTAGTTGAACCCAAATATTATCTTTAAGAATTAAAAGTCTACATAACTACCACAAACAACACAAACTGAATGTTTATAACTCCACTGACAATAAGCACAGTCTTTGACATTTCAGGTACCGTCTGGCTCCTGAACACCCCTACCCAGGGCAATATTTTGACTGTCTCAACGCCACCTTATACTTCATGAGGAATTTAGAAGAGTATCATGTGGATCCTGGTCTCATCATCATTGGTGGTGACAGCTGTGGAGCTAATTTTGCTACAGTTATTTGCCAAATACTGCTGAATGATAGAGATCTGCCAAAAGTACGTGCTCAGGTCCTGCTTTACCCAGGACTCCAGGGGCTGGATTTCCATTTGCCCTCCTACCAGCAGAACGCTTCTGTGCCCATGCTGTCCCGGGAGATGGTTATCTACTTCTGTTTTCGTTACCTTAACAGAAAACCCACACTTTGGAAAGATGTTCTACAAAACTGCCATGTTCCTGAGAGTATGAGACACAAGTATAAAAAATGGGTAAGTGCTGACCTTATTCCTGATGAATTTAAGATTAGAGGCTACATACCACCAAAACCTACATCATATAAACCTGAAGTCCATGAAGCTATCAAAGAAATTTTAGCAATAACATTTTCCCCACTTTTAGCTGAAGATTCCATTATTTGCCAGCTCCCTGAGTCCTACATTGTGACCTGTGAGTTTGATGTGTTGAGGGATGATGGTCTGTTATACAAGAAGAGACTAGAGGACAATGGTGTTCAAGTGACCTGGTATCATAGCGAGAATGGCTTCCATGGAATTTTAGCCTTTTTTGGCTATGGGATTTTTTCCTTTTTATCTGGAAATAAGATGATGGATAGCATTGTGAATTATATAAACAGTTTATAGGAGTATTTTTCAGAAGAAAGATGCAAGTCATGCAGTATCTTTGATGAATTTATACTTGGCAAGGAATGTAAACATTTTTGATTTATGGTTTGGATTTTGACTGCATTTTGTAGTTTCTGATTTCTGCTTTTGGGGTGACTCTCAAACAAATATTAAGATTATTTAAAGTGCCACCATTCTAGAAAATATTCCTGTAAAAACACACCAGTAAGACGGAGATGCAAAGGCAAGGCACCAAGCACATCCTGTTTCACTAAAACGATAGCAATTCCAGTATCTTTGCACGGCTGGCACACACTGAAGGCAAGAGACAAGAATCTCCCTGAAGATTCTTCAACAGCCCAGAAATGCTGAAGACAACAACCAAGGTCTACTTTGGCCCTTGAGACAGACAGGAGGTACTGATGCTATCAGATGGAGAACTCAGCTTCTATGAAGTCTTATAGCAGACACTGAAATTGCAGCCACGAGTTTAATTTCTAGGGTTAGTCTGTACAAAGACTACACTGCTCCAGAAATAGGAAAGTCAAAAGGAAGGCTCCTGTCTGGAGCGGAAATCCTAAATTGGAACTAGTGTGGGTTTGATTTTGTTTGGGATCTGAGAAATGATGTTTCATTTTGGAACTTCATTCTCAAACTGGAATCCCTGAACTTTGGTGAGCGTGCGGATGTTAGAAAAGTGCAAAGGTGAGACTTTTCCATAGCCCTTGTTTTCTTTCAAGGTTATCTTATGCTCAAGGCTACCTGTTCTGCTGTGTTGAAAAAGTTCTGAAAATCATGTAAAGAAGGCAGAGAAGCACAATTTTATCTATATTATCACTGTAATGTTATGGTGATTCTGTGATGCTTTCAACAACAAAAAATAAAAACTAGCACTGCAAATATTTCTAAGAGTGAGAGTTACATTTGCTAAACACATACTGATGGATAAACCCCACTGAACCCCCTGTAGTGAAAGGAACAACACAACACAGGCAGGCAAAGACCACAGTCTTGCTAATTCTAGCTGGTCACATCTGTGCTGTGCTCAGGAATTAACCTACCCAACAACTGGATATGACCACGTAACTGTGAAAACACAATACAGACTGAAAGTCCACAAATACCACTGGGTGGTGTTTTTCACTGGTGGATTTTTCAAATCTGGGCTTTTGCTGATTTTTAAAACAAGATTTCCTTCTGCTTGAGAGTATTTTATGAGGACCATGTGCCCTGTTAAAAATACTCAGCTTCTCATTAGAAAAACAGAAGGAAATTTATTTTTTATGAAGTTTTGTAACTAAAATAACATGGTACTTTCCCCCCATCACTTATAATTTGACTTTACAACAACAACAACAAAAAAACCACTAAACAAAATACCCCAACCCCCCCACACTGCTAACTAATAATGTTAGATTTTTACCTCTTTCCTTTCCCTGTGAATTTACAATTTAAATGTTCTGACATCCTCATTGTTTGAAGAGTTGCAGACTTAGATTCACAATTAATTCATTTGCATCATTTAAAGTACACATTAGCACAATCCTACTCCTCAGCAAGAACAAGATAAAGCAGTTCGATTTGAAACTCTTTAATCACTGGTTATCTTAAGTCATTTTAAGCTGTATTTGTTGCACACAGAGTTACTGAAGGTTACCTACAAGGTCACCTGATCATGAATCTAAAGTCAGCCTCCTGTGGCTTTTTTAAAGCATTTTCTTCTGTTAGAAGAAACCACAAATACTAAAAAGAACTGAGATTTGGGTGATGACAGAATTTTCTAAGTGCTACTTTCCAAAGAGCGCTGGTGACAATCCCTTTGGCCCTTTTGAGTGACAATCACCACATGCAGGTTCCCACTCCTGAGGAAACTCTTCAGATGGGTGTTTTATAGTGCCTCAAACTCAAAGCACACAAATGCCCTCTGTCCATTTTCCACCTCCAAGTAATTTAATATTAATGCAGCTCATTCCTAACACTTCTCCCAGCTAAGCACTGGTTTCTTGCAAAAACTCCAAAATGCTGCCGGCACAGATCTGTCAACAAATCAAGGACTTTGACCAACTTATCTTTTGTGAGATAATGGGAATGGGGGGGAAAGAAAGTGGGAGAGGGAAAGATACCTGCTAATGTATTTGTAAAAGGGAGGAGAGAGGTTTTTACTGGAGCAAACAAAGAACAGGAAGATGAACAAAGAATCAGGAAGTAACAAGCCAAATATATCTTGGAAAGTCAAATCAAAGACATCTCAGATCACTGCAGTTCAGCAAAATGGCAGTTGTACTCACAGTGCTGGTGTTATTCTTAGCTGGTTTTCTTGCCGGATTTATATTGTTGGTCATGGGGGCAATTAATTTTGATTTTTCCAACTCAGAGATTCCTCCTGGAGTGAACCAGCCTGCAAAGCTCCGAATAATTCATATAATTTTAATATGCACAGCTGTGGTGGTAAGTGAACCTGGTGTGATTTCTGGGGGAAGAACAGTGAAGCTGTAGATTTTAAACTTAGTACAATGCTAGAAGCCTGCACGGAATTGTGTTCCAGAGAGGAGAGCAGGGCATTGCTGTTATGCTGCATGTTTTATTTAGCTGAGTGTTGCTAAAGAAACCTTTGCCAGACTTTTGACACTGCACTGCTCTAATCCAGTCCTGCCCAGCTCTATCTTAGGTGGTACCTAAATGCTGCCTTAACACAAGTGTGTCAAAGTCTGACTGTGCTTCTGCCCTGACTCAAGCTGACCTAGCAATGATTTGATTAATTATGTTTATTCATTCTGGATCGTTTTTATTTCCATTCTGGGTTCAGACTATACCAGATGTCTCTGGGCCATACTTTCAAGCTTTTCTTGGGCATGGGGATGAGAAGTTCTGTATTTATTCTGAATATAAAGTGAGAAGCTGAACATTTCAGAATTAGCTTTGGGAAGGGAGAGTTTCTGTCACACAAGTGACAAAGTTAGATAACGTTGCCCAAGAGGAGCTGAAGGCATTTTTCTGCCTAAAGCACATTTATGTAACTCCTGCAGCAACTAAGCAGGATTCTCTGATGGGCATGAGAGGCTCTGGCCAGCCCAACTTCTCCAGGTGAAGCAGCCTGTAAAAGTGTGGGCAGGTAATCAGTCTCCAAGAGCAGCACTCAGCATCTGGTGAGCTCTGCTGACAGAGGAGTTCACTGAATCACAGGTATTTCTAAGTAATGATAGGTGTAGAGATGCTCTGATGAGACATGGCTTTGGATAGGAGATAACAGAGGTTGTGCATGTATTTAATCAATTGATTTAATGGAATACCTGCAAAGAGAGACACTATTTAAAATTTAAAAAGGAAAAATTTAAAAAGGAAAACAAAGAGAAAAAAATTCTCTGTCAGAAATATTCTAGACCATAGTAAAGAATTCTAGATATATATTCTCATGCTTTGGCTGCACAGAAGTTGTAATTAGAAAGAGATTACATCACTTAAGCAGCTGGAAAAGCCAGTTCTCTTTTTAACATCAATCCACTGCCCACCATAAACCAGCATTGTATGCTGCAATGTAAACAACACAGGGTGAAAGAAAACAAACAAGTTGAATGTAAAAGTTAAAATATTCTTGGTATTGTTCCATCCCTGCTTGGAAAATAGCAAATATAAAAGAAGAAATCATTTTATCATGTTTGTATACAATTGGAGACACTAAGACTAGTTTCTGTAACAAATTAAAATTAGTATATTGCAAAATGTCTTAGTTTTTGCAAGAAATCTTTTCTCAAGATCAGGCACCAAGAATATTATAAATAGCTGGAATTGCTAAAAAAAGGCCTTTCATAGATAAATATAGAGACATATCTTGACACTATTGACAATCCATGCAAATGTGGCTGTCTAATAAGAAATACTTGTAACAGAATCCTGAGTATTATGAACTTGATCCAAGTGTTCCTAAGGACCGAAGTACTGGTTGGCATGGCTGAACAATGCATTTCAAAACAGAGGCTATGCCTTTTTTTTATTTATGCAAAGCTATGCTGGAGCACTAGCTCTGATTTGCATTCATTTTCTGGTGCCTGGCATGAATATCCCTATGGCACAGAGAATGAACAGAAGCTCATTCCTACCAAATATCTCAGGATCTTCTTGTCAGTGCATGGCACACGTCAGTGGGACTTAGGAGATGGATCAAAAAGCTATTATCAAACATGTTCTTAACTTAGTCAACTCTACTTTGGGCAAGTGTCTGTACCATGAAAATCAGCACCAGAATGATCATCTTTCGCTATGTTTTCACATCTTCTAGGGGGCAAGGATAAAATAGCCAGTGAAAACCACACTTGCTTTCAGTGTTAGGTAAAGGACCTGCTGAGGAAGCAGAGAGATCTATTTCACCAGTCTGCTGATGTTGCATTGTTTGGGGTTCTGTTCTTTGGTTCATGTAACTCTCTCATAACCTCTCCTGATGCTGCTGTTACTTGTTCAGTTGTCTCCTATACCTGTACCACTACTCTCTTAGTTTATTACTGCCCTAAAAATACATGACTTAAGCACCATGAGTTTATTGTCCACACAGTACCTTTCGTTTGGAAAATACAGGATCTCTGGAGTGAGCTTTCTGTTCTCTTTGCCTTTGAACAGGGAAAGATTTTGGAAAACATTGGCATCTGCACTCAGGTGAGCTTTGTCCGGTACATGCAAGGAAGAAAGACTCTGGGGTCAGACCCAAAACTCTTCATCAAGGACCTGTGGTTTGAGAAAGTGCCTGTAAGGATTTACCAGCCTAAGGCTCCAACTGCCAGCCAAAGGAGAGGAGTTATGTTTTTTCATGGAGGAGGATGGGTATTTGGAAGTCTTGGTAAGATATCTAACACTAAAAATATTATCGTTTAGTTAAAGAAATACATACTTGATAAATGGTAAAGTTGGTTGTTTCTTGATCTGTAGCAGTTGCAAAGTTTGAGTATAACCAGAGGTGTCAATCTTGTAATTCTTGCTGTCAGAAGGCATCTGCTGTGGATCACGTGATTTTTCTTATAGGACAATGATGCAAGGGAAAAAGAAAATGAAATAGTTAGATGAGGAGATACAAAAGAACTGAGGAGCTGTGTAGGAAGCAGCAGAGAAAAGTAGAGAGCATTTTCTTCTTGCAATTCTTTGACTTCTCCAATAGACAACATCTCTGGAGAGAAAATGCACCCCAACCCAAACTCAAAGCCCACCAAATCTCTTTCAGAGACCCACGAAAAGCTGTGCCGCTTTATCGCCAGAGAAAGTGACTCTGTGGTTGTGTCTGTGGGGTGAGTCTTTGCTCATGCCTGATTTTGAGAGATGATTTCCTATGGTGTAAATATCACCTCCTGTCCCCCCAGTCATAGCAACAATCTTCCTCAGAGAAATGTCTCTGTGGGACTTCTCAGTGTGTGATTTACAAATTCATTCTGCTGTTGTTTGGAGCCACTGAAGACTCACTTGGGCTGTTTTCACTGTCTGGTTACATCACAAATTATACTTTGAGATATCTAGTTGGAAAATGAAGTTTTGAATCAATATTTTCAAATTCCAAACTCAAAAATGATTGTAAATAGATAGTAAGCTATATGATCTTCTTAACACTTATTCAAGGAAAGCCTGCTTGATGCTTAGAGAAGCACAGTGTGAATGACAAGCTAATACATTATCAAAATACTGGCATAATGGTTTGGATTATGAGGATATATAACATAACTTTAGGTAACAAAGACATAAACCAGAAGTATTGTCATTTATGTCCAACCTATGAATCACTTTTGTCCAACCCATGAAAAACTGAAGCAGAAAGTAACTAAATGGTTGTCAATAAAACCTACATATAGTTGGCAGCTCAGTACTCCTGTGTTGTTAAAGACCTAAGAGACATCACAAACAGATGATAGCTATGCCAAATAATCTGCACCATCTACTCATAGTTTATCGATGATAATCCTGTGGAGACGATGAAAATTCTGCAGAAATCAGGGAATTCCTGGTTGCAAGAACCAGGACTTCAGCAATACATTTAAAACTGGCATTCCCTCCCCTGCCCCTTGTCTCCGTGTCGCAGGTACCGCCTGGCCCCCGAGCACAAATACCCCGCTGCGTACGAGGACTGTCTGAGCGCCACCCAGCACTTCCTGCAGCAGCTGCAGCGCTACGGCGTGGATCCCGCGCGGGTCATCGTCTGCGGGGACAGCGCCGGGGGCAACCTGGCAGCTGCTGTCAGCCAGACCCTGGCAGGCAGCTCACAGCTGCCCAGACTCCGTGCTCAGATCCTCATCTATCCAGGCCTTCAGGCGCTGGACTTCAATTTGCCATCCTATCAACAGAATCGGGGAGTCCCGCTGTTGTTCCGGGAACGCGCTGCTTTCTACGTGTTGCAGTATCTAAATGGAAATGCAATAAATCTGGAAGAGGTCTTGGAAGGTTCCCATCTTCCTATAGATGTTCAATTGAATTATAGAAAGTGGGTGAGTGCAGAGAAGATCCCAGAAAAATTTAAGGTCAGAGGCTACAAACCACGTGTGCTACTTGACTGTACAACTGAAGTTTTTGAGAAATTGAAAAGATTCTGTGAGCCCAATCTGTGCCCACTGTTTGCTGAAGACACAATTATTCAGCAGCTGCCAGAATCTTTCATCCTGACCTGCGAGTACGACGTGCTGAGGGACGATGGCTTGTTGTACAAGAAGAGGCTGGAGGACAACGGGGTTCGAGTGACCTGGTACCACCTCGAGGATGGATTCCATGGAATCATAAACTCATTTAATAGTGACTGGTTGTCATTTCCAGCTGGAAAGAGGGGTCTTGATAATATTGTGAATTTTCTAAAAAGCTTATAGTAAACATTTTTCTGTTTCTGGAAGAACTGCCAAATTTCTGTGGTCTTTTATGCTTCTAAAGTCCATATAAGAAGTTCAGATAGGACAATATGTTAATAAGCAATTATACCAGTGTGATCACCATAAAAGATATTTCAAGAATGCTATGAAAGTTTCTTTTAGTGCTGTTTGAAATAGTCCATGCACAGTCTGCCTATTTTAATCATCTGTTTGGACTACACACTTGCTACTCTCTCAGTACATATAAAAGATGCAGTAAAATTTTAAGCTATCATCTGACGTGACCTATTTAATTCAATTACAGTTGATGGTTTCATTCTTCCTAGAAGGTGTGTTTTAGCAAAGGAGAAAGACACTGACACTTCAGTGCTATAATGCACAGCCTGTGCTCTCTGCTACACCCAGCACCTGAGTTTAGGATTCCCAGTCACCAATTTGAAGATGTCTGTGGGCTAGGTAGCTGGTATTTTAGACTCAAAAAAATGAAGTCACATTAGCTAACTTGCCAGTTAGAACTGCAACTGTTCCCAACAGAAATACTCTATTGACAGCTTTGTTTAAATTACAATGGGAAAAATGCTTTAAGTGTTTCCATATGTTTATCAAACATGGGTATGCTGAAAAACTTGTGCTTGAACAGAATCCTAGAATCACAGCATGGTTTGGGTTGGAAGGAACATTAGAGCTCATCTCTTTCCAACACCCTGCCATGGGTAGGGACACCTGGTCTAGCCCAGGTTGCTTCAAGCCCCAAATAATCTAACAACAAAATAATGCATTTACTTTTGCAGAGCATGGTACTTACCTTTTCCCCCCACCCCTCCCTTGTTCCCATTGTCTTTTCTAAATGCCCTTGATAAAAGTATGTATTCCAAACTACGTAAAGCATGCCCACAATGCAGGAAGCAAATGTGGCTGCAGATCAGCTGCAAGGGACAAGTTAATCTCCACATTCGCTGGCTCTCTGTCATAGACTAGAACTTCATTCAGGACTCAACTGCAGTCTCTGAGCACTCAATGTTATCATCCACAATCCAAGAATTCCATATTCAATACCAGACCCTTTATCAGTCCCACAATTACCATAAAGATAAACAGGAAATTAATCACATTGCCTCTTCTCCAATGTGATAACTGCTGTCACATTGCACAATATTTCCAAGGACTTTAAAGTGAGCAGACACCTGAGAGATCTCTTGCACCTGGGACTACTCCAGGCCTTATTGTTACCTGAAAAAGCCAAATCACATATAGGCGTGAAGACAGGTCACCTCTGGATACGTGAAATGGCATTTTTTTATCTACTGCTAGTGATACTGGTGGTGATTTTTGTTGCTTCATTCATATCAGCAATCATAAGAACAATTCAAACTGAGTATGCCAATTGCAGCATCCCTCCTGGAGTGAGCAATCCTGGACAACTTCGACTTATTGTTGCTGTTTTGATTGTTACATCTACTCTGGTGAGTAACTCTGCTGTGACTTCTGCCAGAAATGTTGTTAGATGTTATGTTTGCTGTATATGTAAATACCAGAATCCTGCCGGCTCCATCAAGGCTAAAATCATGAGTTTTCTCTTTTGGAAGCTGACCTGAGAGGACAGTTTTTGGAAAATCATTTCAGTTAGACCTCAGTCAGCTTTTCCCTGTTCCATAAAGATTCAGACAACCACAAGAGCCCAAGCTTTATCAGCTGAGCTTCCTTAATTAAGTTTAGCATTAAATATTTATAAGAAGTGAGATTTCTTTGATTTCCACTTTAGGTAAGCACACATGATGTTTTTAGGCCATTCTTGGGGCCTCCCATTAACATGGAAGGCTGGGTAATGGAAGTACCAGTAATGGAAGACTGGATGCTTTCTAAGAAGGCAAAACCAGAAACCCCAGAAACCTTAGAGGGATGAGAGACACTCAGGAGCACTGGCAAGTGCTCCCTCACCAGCTGCCCCTTCACCAATTGCCGTTCACTGGCTGCCCTTCACCAGTGATCCTTCACCAATTGCCCTTCACTCACCAGGAGCCCCCTCTCCAGATGCCCCTTCACTGAGTGTCCCTCACCAGATGCCCTTTTCCAGGTGCCCCCACACCACTTGCCCCTCACCAGTGGCCCCAAGCCAGCTGCCCTTCTCCTGGTGCCCCTCACCAGCTGCCCCTCACCAGCTTCTCCCTCACACGGTTCCCCCTCACCCGGTGCCTCTTCACTGAGTGTCCCTCCTCAATCCTTTTCCAGGTGGCCCCACACCAGTTACCCTTCGTCAGCAGTCCCTCACCACTTGCCCCTCACCAGTCGCCCCATGCCAGCTGCCCTCCCCCTGGTTCCCCTTACCAGCTGCCCTCCCCCTGGTGCCCCTCACCAGCTGCCCTTC
>VZRO01007798.1:347155-365984 GCA_013397915.1 Daphoenositta chrysoptera | reverse complement strand
CGGCCGCGGTGCTGCTCGGCCTGCCCGGCTACGACATCCCGCCCGGGGTGAACCAGCCGGCCAAGCTGCGCCTGGTGCTGACCGTGCTGCTGGGCACCGCCGCGCTGGTGAGTGCCGCTGCGGGGCCGAGGGGGCGTTTGGGGGACCCGCGGCTGGGGGGGCAGGGGGGGCAGCGGTTGCACGAACGCGGGGAGCCGGGGGTAGGATGCGCGTGTCCCCGCTGTCCCCATGGGATGCTGGCGGTGCCGCGTCACGGGCAGGGGATGCGGGGAGCACCCCCCGAGATGCGGAGAGCACCCCCCGATCGGGTTCTGCTTCGGGGTAACCCTCGACACGGGCACTGCAAGGGCACCCCCGATCCGGACACTGCCCCCGATATCCCCCAGTCGAGGATGCTGCCCCGGGCACCGCCGGTCCAAGCAGTGCCCCGACACCCCCGGTCCTGGATGCTGTCCCGGGCACCCTGGTGCGGACGCTGCCCCGGGCACCCCGGCCGGGCTGCGGGGAGCACTGCCCGTGGCGCGGGCAAACCCCGTTCCCGGTTCAGGAACGTGCTGGGCCGTGTTAGCGGAGACTGCGACGGCTGATGGCAGCCCCGAGCTCGGGGCTGGGCTGGTGTTCTGCCTGAAAACTGCCCGCACCTTCAGGCGACATCACCTTGCACAAGGAAAGCTGCAGCCCTTCAGCTGCTCCTGCCACGGCTGACATTTATGGCACACAATCCGGTTAGGGCTGCTTTACTTAATCCCTGGACTCCCTTCGGCAGCGTTGCATAAACGGCATTAGAGCTCTCCTCAGCTCTGCCTCTGTTACTTACTGTCTTTGAATTTCTTAAAATCTTCAGCTTTGTCACTCCTTTAGCCACAAACCTCACCCCTGCTATCGCATAGACTTTGTTTTCCTCCACACAGATTCTTGAACCATTTACATTCTCTTTAAATTAAATTTACTGGCAATGCTGCCCAGCAATCCTAGCAGGTGACAAGACAGACTCATTGGGCATTAAAAAGAGGGATCTTGTTCATCCAGTGAATGGTAACTGTTTGATTCCCAGCTTCTTGTTTGATCACTTATTACATCAGATTTATATTCTAGCTTGCAAGAGCATTGGGAAAGGAAGCAACTTCATTTTGCTCAGTAGATCTGTTGTGCAAATAAAAAGCAGTAACTAACTTGCACAACAGAGCTTGGCACTTTAGATTTGCAAATTCACCGAGTTTTATGGTCTAATTCATGGACATTAGTTTCAGCAATGAAAAACTGTTTCTACATACTGTATTTAGTTGTTGTTATCAGGTATAAATGAAACAAGAATGACCACAAATGTGTTCAGGATAATGCTGATGATTAAAATATGTACTCTGAGACAATCAGTTTGGCTGATCTTTATAAAATTTCTGATGTGACGTTATGATGACATTGGATTTGAGTAGTGCAAGTAAATTTTTGTACAGACTATAGGATGTGAGAACTTGGGAAATTTGTTTCATTTACGAATCAGAGAGAGGTCTGTGTTTCCTTAAAATTTCCCCCAAAGAAAGTTTGATATAAGTACGATGCAGAATTTTTATACCCTGGCTAACTCCAGACTTTTAAACATGCCTTAATGTCTTTTACCTTTAACAGGGAAGGATTTTGGAGAAGACTGGGCTTTGTAGCCAAATCACTTTTGGCCGATACGTGCGACAGGGACGGAAACTAGGGCTGGATCCAAAGCTCTTTATCCAGGATCTGCAGTTTAATGAAGTACCTGTGAGGGTTTATCAGCCTAAAGCTACCTCTGATGGGCCAAGGAGAGGCATCCTCTTCTTTCATGGAGGAGGCTGGGTATTCGGAAGCCTTGGTAAGACACTTCCTGGAGGAACTGTAACAGTGTAGAAAGAATATTCTCATCTTTTTAGAAAACCATGAGGTTTCAGCATGTGATTTGGGATGAAGTCTGAAGCCTTTCTGGAATGGACATTCTTAAGCTGTCTCAAAGCTGAGGGCAACAGCGAAGCACTAACAACAATATTTCTTTTGCAGATACCTATGAAAAGGTGTGTCGCTACCTCTCCAGGGAGAGTGACTCGGTAGTTGTGTCTGTGCAGTAAGTGAACACTACCCAGTTCTGTTGTTGGGAGGTTGTTGTTGCTGTGGGACCTCAGCAGAGCTGCTCTGGTTTTGGAGATGTTCTTTTTTGGCAGAGAAATTTCTACGGGATTCAGTGAAGTCCATAAAAAGACAAATAGTGATAAAGGAGATTTTGCAGTCCTTAAATATTCATGCCCAGAGATACTCTGAAAAGATACAAATGGAAATATTTGGCACACTAAGGAAGTCTATAAAACTTAGGTGAAAAAAAGTCTTCCTTGTGCCGAACATGTAGATATGTTGATGCTCCAAGCAATTGGGAACTATGGGAAAAGAGAATAATCACACTGAAAGACTCCCATTTTACATATAGGAAGCAGAGGCACAAAATTATTAAATAATCGTGTCAGGAGTACAGAGGGAGTTGTCAGCATCACTAGGAGCTATAGAATTCCTTGGTCAGATCATTAATGAGAGACAATCCTACTTCAGTGAGTCCTTGTGACTAAACTCACCATTTACAGCTTAGCTGCAATCCCAAACTGAGGAGCACCTCTTTGGAGGCACTGAAGACCCTAACCTAGAGCCAAACCACCCCAAAATGATAGGGCTGAAAAACAGCATACGAGACCATTTCTGAGACTGAGACGAGACTGATTTCCTAATTAATGCTGCTGATGCTCCCTCCCCTGCCCCTTGTCTCCGTGTCGCAGGTACCGCCTGGCCCCCGAGCACAAATACCCCGCTGCATACGAGGACTGTCTGAGCGCCACCCAGCACTTCCTGCAGCAGCTGCAGCGCTACGGCGTGGATCCCGCGCGGGTCATCGTCTGCGGGGACAGCGCCGGGGGCAACCTGGCAGCTGCTGTCAGCCAGACCCTGGCAGGCAGCTCACAGCTGCCCAGACTCCGTGCTCAGATCCTCATCTATCCAGGCCTTCAGGCGCTGGACTTCAATTTGCCGTCCTATCAACAGAATCGGGGAGTCCCGCTGTTGTTCCGGGAACGCGCTGCTTTCTTTGCTTTGCTGTACCTCAATGGGGATGCACTGCACATGCAAGAGGTGTTGGAGGGCTCTCATATTCCTCCAGACATGAGGCTGAAGTATAGGAAGTGGGTGAGTCCAGACAACATCCCTGAGGAATTTAAGGTCAGAGGTGTGAAGCCACTTGGGCCAACTGATTTTATAGCTGAAGTTTATGAGACGGTGAAGAGATTCTGTGAGCCCAACCTGTGCCCACTGCTGGCTGAAGACTCTGTTGTTCACCAGCTGCCAGAATCTTTCATCCTGACCTGCGAGTACGACGTGCTGAGGGACGATGGCTTGTTGTACAAGAAGAGGCTGGAGGACAACGGGGTTCGAGTGACCTGGTACCACCTCGAGGATGGATTCCATGGCATCATAAGCCTATATGATTATTGTGGCTTCTCATTTCCATCTGGGAAAAAGGGATTGGACAGCGTTGTTAACTTCCTAAAAAGCTTATAGTAAACATCTTAGCTTCCACGAGTCTCTTCATGCCTCAACCTAGGAAAAGGTCTTTTTAGGATATTTAATATCAGGTTATGGGTAGTCAATCAGGGGCAGCCATTAAGAATGATAAACAAGGCTCATCAGAACCTCATTCCAGCTGTTAGTTGGAACATGGAATATGCAAACCTTACACAAGCTTGTACCATGCTGCAAGCCCTTATCTTTAGCTCTGCCAGTAAAGAACAGTTCTTTGAATGGACATCCTGGTTTGTTCCAGCTGTTTAAGATATATCTGTGTGAAGAGAAACTGTGTGTTAGCAGGTGTGTGTGGTGTGAGAATAAAACCCTTTAGTGGGTTGTGAGCCACTGTTTTGGTTGACAATAAATAAATATGATGCAGCCTCGAACGTGGTCCCTGTCACTGTGGGCACAACAAACAAATGGTTCCATGGCCAAGCAGTTCCAACATCATCCGTGTTTCTCAGCACACAGGCAGGACTGGACCCCCTTTCTGCCCCAGTTTTAGCACTACTGGGTAATGTTTCACTCACATAACTTGAAGGACAGTTCCATCAGCCAGGGGAAGGGAGTGCTGGTGGGACAAACAAATATGATTGCATCACAAAAAGATGGGCAGGATTGGTGGAAAATTGGACCCAAATACTCTACTACAGCTCTCATTTGAAACTCGCTGCAGAAGAGGAAAAAGGAAAGACCAGGAGAGAAGGAAGGGGAAGATCAGGAAGGTGAGGGCAAGACCAGAGCAGGTCAGAACCTGTGCTGTGGGGGTAGTACAGGGCTGTAGCTGTCAGCTGGAGTCCAGCCTCAGCTCACAAGAGTAATAAAAGGGAGAAGAATAAGCACCTTTCTTGCCCTGTATTAATTCATTCTATTAATGACCTGCCCTTCCTCTCCTTAAGCCAGGGCAGAAGCAATGCTGGAGCACAGGTTGCATTGAGGGGGTCACACTGGATATAACACTGGCCAATTAAAAATGGCACTTAGAGCAATCACTTGAGGCTGCTGTGCCATTTACACACAACTATACAGCATTATAGACAATAACATACCAACATCGTGCAAGAGAGACTTCGTTAATCCTTTCAGAATTTGATACTTATTATAGCTTGTATCTAAGGATCTTTAATAATCTGGATGTTGGTCTCATTTGCTTGTAGAAACACGAGCATCTTTGCTAGCAGAGCTGCTTGATAGATTTCATGCCCTGCTTAAGAGCTCAGCAAAATTTTGTCATTAGACTTTTAACTTTGTCAAAACATGCCAGTTAGGTTCAATATTAGAGCTGTTCTAACAGATCCTCCTGACTCTGCTAAAATTGCTTCCTTTAGACTTTTTTTTTCCTGGAACCAAATGCCAGACTGTGTTGCAGTCTGCTGCAGCAGAAATAGAACAAAGGGGGGGAAAATGGTTTATTCATCCTTTTTTAGATGCTAGTTCCCATGGCAGGTGAAGATACTGAACTAAATTACCCAACCACAGATAATTTTTCAAGTGCTATACAGTATCTTTTATTTACACTAAGGAACCAATCCAAAATTTTACACTGGCTGATTTTACCAGTTGACTTTACCAGCCAAGGCAAAGAACATAGACCAGACTTCTTCCCAAAAAAAAAGCACTTGTGTAGATGAAGAAAGGAGCACTGGGATGGAGCTGCTGTGATTACTGGGCTGCCTCAGCAATGCTGAGTGTTGTGTATCTCTCACATTTATAAACTCAGCAGCAGATGGGAAGCCTCATCTGCTTCCCAGCTCACAGACCAGACCCTAAGGAGAGGCACGATGGGGAAATTTGAGGTAAGGAACAGAAAATTCCAATGTGGGGCTGTGTGTGCCAACATTCCAGGCAGTGATGATCTGTGACTAATACCTAAATCCTATTTTATATATCCTTAAACAACTATATGTGTAAAGGAAGTCACTGCAGCTCTGTGGCCATTCCCAGGCCCCAGAGCTGCCCTGGAGGTTGGATTCCAGTGGGAATCCTTCCTGAAGCAGGCAAGCAGCACATTCTGCTTGGGACTCCCTGGGTGTTTCCCAGTCTGTGCCGTGGGGGTGACCAGGGCACGTGAAGAAAACCAGTGTGACTCCCACCTGGCACTGGGTATTGTGTCTTCAGGGCATTCCCTGGGCTCTAATAGCAGCTTGCTGGTAAAATAGGATTATTTTAATCAGCACACCTCCAATTCATATAAACAAACTGCACCTAAATAAGGCGCAGATCTTGTACAATATTTTTCCCACAAGCATTATCTGCTAGAACATCCCTTCCACCAAGGTGCCTCTGCACCCCTAAGTATTGTTATCATTCTCTCTAGACAGGCAGCTGGAAGGCTGGATATGCAATGCTGCTGCACCAAACCCTTAAGCAGCACAAGGCAATCAGCTTTTCATTTTCAGCCTTCTTAAATGTGTCTGCAAATCCATGATGCAAGTGTTGAAATCAGACTGATCAGATCTCATGACATACAGATGCAGTTGCTTAAGTTAAATCAAATTTATTTGAAATGTAAATGGCCTTATTTTCAGGGATTAAATTATAAGTAACACAAAGACTGACAAAGGTGTGTGATACCAGTGGCAATACAGTCTGACTCAAAAGCACACTAAGCCCTCTGAATGCTGTGCACAGCAGCATCATGTGCATCTCATTTCACTGCCACTGCAGCACTTTTCATCCATCACAAGGAAGCAAGAAGCCAAAATTTAGTGTCAGAGTGTGCTGAGAACTGCAATGGACGCAGCTACAACCTGTGCTGCCTCCCCTCTGCAGCTGGAGTGCAAGTTGGCCTGGATTCCTCAGAAATCAGATTTCCCCATTCTTGGTAGTTCTTGGCATTTTTAATTCAATGAAATGGAACATGGCACACTGGTCAATATATAGATTTAGAGACAGGAACCTCCTTCTGTTTAAATTCTGGAAATGGATCTTGTGGTGACTTTTGGCTACTTTCTTAGCCAATCAGTACCTTGTTTTTTGGATTAATGAAGTGGAAATGTTCATACGACAATCCCTATTCACCACAGGAAGCAGTGAAGGACAGTATCAATGAACAGATTTCTCTCCCCTATCCAATATCAGTTGAAAACAAGGAGAGCTGTGGGATACAACTAGTAGGAGAATTATTATCTTTCTGAATTTTTAAGTAGAAGGTACACTTGTGCTAGCTTTTAAAATACCTAGCACAGAGGCCCTGAAGAATCTGGACTCCAGATTGATAACATTACTGCATCTGTCAGTATCTAACAGTGATTTTCTCTTCCAGCCAGAGGGTAGACACACATGTCCTGGGAACAAAAAGATCCATTTTGTCCTTAATCTGCTGTCAAAACAGTACAAACATTCCCTATGACAAGTGTGGAGTAAAAACACCTGGACCAAAAATTTAATTATATAATTTCTAACATTTAATCTTGTCTCAGAATAACCCACTCTCTATGGCCATCTTGAAGACCTGATGAAAAACTGCACTAGAAAGAAGCTGAGCGATGTCCAGTGTCTGCCCCATTTCCTGTGAAAGGCCAACAATTCTGCTTTTGCTACTTGTCAGCTGACACAACCACCTAAAACTCCTGGACTTTGAAGAGGGGCAGAATATCTGCAAAGCATCAGGCAACTGGTGAGAGCCAGAGAAGCTGGGGACGCCCCAGTGTAAACTGCTTAGGGTGATCTTAAGCACTACTTAATATAGCTTGTTGCTTGTGGGAGCTGCTCCATGCAGAAGGAATGAGAATTAGGTTATACAGGCACAGGGCTTTAGACCAGTTAGAACAAGTTGCTGGGTTACATCCTGACCTGCAGGTGGCCAGGACTATTTCAGAAGATATTAAATCACTGAAAACAAATTTTTTGTCTCTTGGTTTTTAGTCAATAAGTAGTTGCAGTAAAAAAACCAACCAAGCCAAAACACAAAACAGGTGGGGTGGAACTTGAAAGGACATAAAACTCTTAATTGCTTTGTCCTCTGGTTTATTTTTACACAGCTTGCTACGTGTTTCTTTGAAGAAAGAGCAGAAAAGAACCTCATGTTATTCCATACTACATCTGCAACATCTGAGAATAAAGCAAACACAGGAAAACAGCTGCACATGCAAGGACAAGGTGAAGCAAGGTTTGTCCCCATGCAGGAAGCAGGCAGACCTTGATTACCCTTGGCTTTACATAGGGAACAGCACTTAACAGCAGATAAGCTGCAAAGCAAACTACATTAGCTGACCTTGCATTAGCAGAGAGCAAACCTGGAAGAAATAGCTCTGGGAGGCCTTTCCACCACGGGATAGAGAGAGACTTAGCTCCTATGTAAGAAGGGCTGGTACAAGTCCAAATTCTTACTGCTCCAATGTGCAGCTTCTGCATTTAAATCACATTTAGCCCAGAGCAGAGATCTGCAAAACTCAGCTGCTCTTGGTCTGAGGCTCAACAATAAACCTGCATCACGTTAAAGGCTTACATTCAATATATCTGGAATTAATTCAATGCAATTCATCATTTTTGCTCAAGATTAGCAATATTATAATTATTTTTAGGAACAAGATAAAGCATATACCTTAGTCTTGGCATGGACAAGCCCCTGGCCATGGTCTGGATGGAGTTTTACCTCTGCAACATTTTAGTTACTGTGATTTAAATCTGTGTTTTCAAGGTTGGGTTTTCAAGTGAAGGACATTGACGACTCAGACGTGCAGAGCAACAGTGGCACCTATTGGCAAAGGGCCTGTGGCTCTGTGAGACACCCAAAACCATCTGGGGACAGAGCCCCTCAGCTGAGTGCAGGAACCAGAAAGCAGCGTCCTTAATGAAATCTTTCAGAGATGCAAGAGCCCTGGTAATTAGATAGCGTTATACGGGTTTTTTAGGCTTCAAAGCCCCAGGGAGATGAAAGGCAATTAGAAAAAATTGAAAGCAAAATAGGTGAAAGTCACTGAATCACAGTCAGCTATTAGTGCTGTGCTATAAAACACATTCTCTTGAAAAAAATTCTCTAAAATAACACATAAAGAATGGATTACAATGGAATGAATATTGGTGTAAACAGAAATTCTTGTATCCACAATGAACTCCTCATATTAATTTTATTGCCAATATAGGTGTTAAAAGTGTATTTTTATGTTTGCTTCCATCTGCTAGTATTTTTTATGGCAGTACCCATCAGGCATGCCCCTCTATAGCACAACAGAGCCCAGATAATATCTCGAATGCAGCTTAGAAAATTATACAAAGGTAGCCTTAATTTCACACAACTCTAATCAGTTTGCTTAAAAATCTGCTCATCAATTATTCATAATTATTAAATATTTATAACAAATGAAACATTTATGTTTATAATCTACTGTGCTTTTAAAAGCAAAGCTCGTCTGTGGAAAGAAATGACTGGCTTGATGTACAGGGAATTACTGAGATGCACAAGAACCACCCATGAAATTTGTATGAAAACATTAATTCCAAAATCTGAGAGGTCCTCAGCCACAAGTCTAATCTGTTTATATTGGGCCATTTACAATTAAATATATAACCACGACACCCAGGGGAGCCCAAGGTAAGCTGGTGAAATGTGTTCTGGTGGAGAGCTGCTTAAACAGGAGGGTGCTCAGCTCCACCAGACAGGTCAGATGGGATTGGTGACACCCAGCAGCAAAATACCTCCTTTGATGTTTAACTGATAGCTGTTTTCACCTGGAAATGTAGCCCTTCCTCACAGCCAGCTTTGTGGTGAGCCCAGCTCCAGCTGGACTCCTGGCAGAATGAGTCCAGGCCTGAGCTCAGAGGTGATGGAACCAAACACCAACCAGCCTGAAACAAAACCTGAACGTGTCTTTACCTCAGATATTCCACACGACAACATTTCAGACAGAATAGCTCTGATAATTAGGATTTTGCCCTTCTCTTTTTTCCTACAAAATGTAGCTGACCTAAATTCTTCCAGACAAAACCCCCCAAACCCCCTGAGCCATGAAAGCAACGCTGCAAACACACGGCTACACCAAGGATATCTCATTTATATTTCCTTTCTGACCATTGTGAAAGGGTCACAATCCCAGGTTCTGGGCCTGCACGTCTGGTTTGTGCCCACAGGCAGAGGTAAGAACACACAGAATTGTTCCCAAGTTCTGCACTGCATTTGGCAGAAGTCAATTGAGGTAGGAATGGAAGATAAAACTGAAAGATTCCTACACCCACAGCTTAGAGACACTACTTCTTGCTGAGGGGAACAGCACTGTTTAATCAGTGACAATAATGCTGTGCTAGAGGTTCCCTAAATAATAAATACCCTTGTTGTGTCTAACACAACATTTCCCAACTCACTCTAATCTTCAGAAATTACAAGGACTTTTATTCACGATAAACCCACTGAAACAGAGGTTATTTTGCCTGTGCTTCAAGAACACATAAATCTGAAAGAATTAAGATGTTCACAGCTGCCACAGAGAAGAGGTGAGAAAATCTGAAATTTCATCATTGCAAGTCTGCAATAACTCAGAAATCCATTTATTAGTAAATAAAAAATTCAGCCAAGTCATGAAAATGCACAGCAGAAATGCTGGGTGATACTGTAATATGTTCATTTTCCAGGCAGATAAGATATTAATGAAGAAAATAGCATAACCTTATAAAGAAAAGGGACAACTTGACGCATAGACCTGGTGATAAAACCTCTTGGACTTGGAGACCTCTGAAATATGGATCAAGTTTGGAACCTAAATATGTTTCTCTAAGACAAGTAAACGGTCATGTTTATTCTGGCCCACTGTGATGTTGTAATTAATTTGTTCCCATACAACAAGCACAACTCCTGAGAATCATTATAATATGCAAAGGGTGACGTTTTGAGGATGTGTCAGATTTACCCAAGTTTGTTTTGAGAATTTTTTTTAGTCTCAGGGCCTTGTGGTCACTTGTGTCTCAAAAGCAAGAGGGCACCTGGCTCTTCAATTTTTCGTGGAACAAATAGGTGTTTGGATACAATTCTGTTATGAAAATGTTCCCGACTGTCTTGATTGCAGGAAATCAGCCCTGTTTTTGAATGTCTGTGTCTTGGGGTGACTTTGTGATGTGTATCCCCTATCACCACTCCATGCCCAGAAGATGAATTCTGTGCCTTTAAGACTGGGTGTGAGAGAAAAAAAACTGAGCGAACTTTTCAAAACAATTGCCCAAGGACACACACAGATCTCTCTGGGCTCTGGGCCGCAGGGAGTGTGGAGGAACCAACCTTGCTTTCCAGCCAGCTCTCAGCTCCTTTTCTCCGGAGTTTTCCTCGGACTTCTGGGGTTTTTTTCCTTTCTCCTTCTCTTCGGGACTGTTTTACAACATCGGAGCACACCGGGGGAGAACTTTTCTGAGGCGCCCTGGAAGGGGCCCACAGGCCCAGCTCTGAGGGGGAGAGAGGCCTCACCCACAGAAGGACTCTGAAATCTTCCAAGGTTTCTCTCCACAGCGAGAGATTTTTATTATTTAGCCTTGTTATCCTTTTCTGTGTGTTTGTTGAATAGTGTTTATCTCTTTCACTTTCCTTCGAGGAAATTCTTTTTTTCTTTCCTGAACCAGGGTTTGGGGAGGGGTGGTGGTAACCTGCCTTCCCTCAGAGGATTTTCTCCTCCAATTTGGCCAAACCAGCACAGTCTGTGACATTCAAGAGGCAGCACAGTGGCTGGAATTGATGCACAGCTCTCCAAGCCAGCATATTTTTTACCTCTAAGGAGACGAGTGTCAGCCTGGGTGAGCTGTGTAAAGAAGACAGGAGATTCTTCATTCTGAGCTCCTCAGCAGGGGCTGGGCCCTGTCAGAACAGAGCACTGATTGTGGCTGGCAAGGGCTGCAGCATTTGGGAAATGTGGGTGCCCATGGAGTGAGGGTGGTCACAGGGACTGAAGGGCAGCGTCCTGGGGAGAAGAGAAACGGGCTCTTGACAAGAGGTGGTTCCCATGCTCAGGAGACCTCTTCAAATATTACAAATATTCCTTGGAAGGTGCTTAAAAAGAGCTCTCCAAGTCAGGTCACTGCTCTGAGTCTGAGCCCTGCCTGATGGGACACAAAGGCTGCCAAGTCCCCTCCTCCAAACCTGCAGGTCCCACTGCACTGATGCCTTTGGGACTGGGATCCAGACTCATCCTTCTTCCACAGGAATGTGGAAAAGATTTCTCTGATGGCGCTTACATGAGGCACACATTCCTCACAAAGCTTGTGCATTTAAATATTTATTTTTCATATTGGTGACAGAACATCAAATTGTCATTAGCAACTAGGCCTTTTTAAAATTTTTGTGCTGTTTGTTGCACTGAGCTGATCAGCTCTTCAAAGGCACCATCTTAAAACCATGCTATTGATACTCTTTTGTTCCCCCCCATAAGGCCAAGCAGATTTCACTTGTCACACCCCTGTCATGACCATCTCACTACCATGTGGGGTTGAAACACCTCAGGGGAAAAATTAATTTAATAGATTTCAAAAGAATTAATATTTGGTCCTTCTATACCAGACAGTGTGGCTTTCCTCACAGGAGTACCATCACCCTTCAGCAGAACTGCAGCTCCCGTGAGGGATTTCATCAAACAGCAAATACCTGAAGCAAGAGCTGCTTCACCCAGCTCTGGATGGGGGCACAGAGGACCAGATCCACTGATCCCACCTTACTCACCTGAACAAAGACTGTGTAAACTTCCCCCAAATGTGACACTTTCTTTGCAGAAACATCTTACTAATTTATGCTTCATAGTCATATTTCAAAGGAGCCACTTATCTCCACGAGCAGCTGAAAGCAACAAAATTGTACCAGCACATCCTGAACCTGGTTTGTGCTATGAGCAAACACTGATGAAGACTTTCCTTCAGTTCTTTCCTTTATTCTTGCTTTCTTATGATTTAAAACTTACACAAGTTCAAAAGGCTTTTTGAGGGAAATTGACTTCACAAAGGAATAAGTTTGGAATACTGAAGAAATGCTGCAGAATGGAATTACATTTTTTATATGTAACTGTGATGTAATTCTTAAGCTTGTTGGTGCAGAGAAAAACTGCCCTGACAGGGTATAATGGACATAATTTTGTAGTTGCAGTGATGGGGACATTGGCTCTGGGTAGAGAAGGACCCAAATTCTATTCAACCATGACCCATGAGGAAATTGTTACATAAATACAAAAGTAGTTGTTTGGGAGCAATAATGTTTTTTAAGAAGAGAAAAATCTCTGGGCACAGTCATTTTAGAGGGAGTTGCTCTTTATTGTCACATAATCTTATTCTTTCAATTGCAAGAACTCCTGAGTTCTGAACCCAAGAAATAGATCCCAGAAATGTTGCTCCCAGTTTTCAGGTGGAAGCAGGGCTCACTGAGCAGAACTTGTTGTAAACACACAGAGAGCCCCTGACCCAGAGAGCTCCCAAACCTCCCAGCTCTTCAATATTCCATCAGCATTTAAAAAAACACCCTCAACAAGCCAGTCCACTTCTTTAAAATAAGAACTCAGGACTGGCTGTGTAAATATGTACTTACCTGCTGTAAATATGTAATTTAGGCTGCTGTCTCATGACATATTTTGTGTCTAATTTAAGGAACTGTGTATTTGGACAGGAGGGTCTGGACGCCTGTCAGGTAAATATTACAAGCTGTAAATTTGCACAGCAGATTTAACACTAAATTTAGTTAGCTCTATATATAAAGTGATCATTGGCCTGATGGGAGCCCTTGTCCTTGACAGTGGCTGGCCTGAGAGGAAATTCAGGGTCCATGGAGGAATGAGCCACAGTCTCCCTTAAGTCCCAAAGAACTCCAGTCTCCTGTGGCAACCTGAACGTCCTTGAAATCATCACTTGAGATTTCTGCTGCCATGGAAGGTGAGAGCCTTGTCCTGCCAGCTCACCTCAAGGTGGGGAACACTCCCACCCAACAGGAGAGTGCTCATGGGGAAGAGCCTTAAGCTCAGCTGCTTGAGTGCCTCAGCCTAGCAGCACATAAGGAGAAAATCTCGGTTATTCAGAGTGAAAATAAAGCAATTCCGAGTTCCTGCAGTGATACAGAAGCCATGGCTTTGCACATGCTGGTTGCTGATATCTGCCCACGGAGTCAGCTTTCTAATTTAAACTTCTCACTTGGAGATACCTAGAGGGATGCCGGGAACCCCCACTGCTTTGTACAGGCAAACCTGCATTTTTCTTCTGTTCCCTCAAATGCCTGAGCTTTGAAAGCACCTTTAGTTATGGCAGTCATAACCTTTAGTCACATCAGTGCTCTCCCTCACTGAACAGCCCAGTCTCCCTCCTTTGCATTATTAGTAATTTTCCTCTAAAATACGTTCTTAGTGCAGTCCCAGGGTTTGTTTCTGTAAGTCAGACATGAATGTTCTTCATCCCCTTTAACACTGCAGGGACAGTCTGCATTCCTGCTGTTAATATAAATATTGAAAGCAAAGCACTTCACTGAGCCTCTCGGGTGTTTCTTAGGCTTAAACACAACAACCCCACGGGTAACACAACCTCAGTAAAATCCCAGCCAGCTCAGAGCAGAGCAGGGCTGGGTCCAGAGGGGCCAGGCGGGTGCTGTAGGCGTGGAGGGAGCAGCAGGTGGCAGAATTGGATCTGGTTTGGTGCTCCGGGTCCCTGGGCTCTGGCAGTGCTGCTGGGCAGCTGCCCCTGGCCCATGCCCGTGCCCCCTGACCATGGCTGGGCACCGAGGCTCAGCTTGGGCTCTGCCAGAGCCCCCTCTGATATCAGGGAAATGAGTCCCCCTCTTAAGGAGAAGGAATTTCTTCATGTTCCTTCAAACCCTGCCGCATCTCTGCTCAGAGGATGCAGCTTTTCCAATGTTTTGAAATCCCTGGGGATGAAAGGTGCCGTTGTTATTATTCTTATTTCTCTTCAGAGTAAAAATGAGGTCAAAGCAGGGTCGAAAATAAACCGGGCTTGATTTTATGCAAGCAGAACAAAAGCAGCCCTTTTCTTTACAGATTAAATCACATCCTGGCCAATTAGCCAGTCTCAACCTGGAAACCAAGAGCTGTCTGGGTTAGATTTTGGTGGCAGATCTCTGTGTAGCACCACCCAAGGTTTTCTGGTCCGTGGCTGACAGACAAGGGAGCAGAAGGTCTCGCTCTCCTCCATGAATCATTTTTTTCTGGCTATTCTCAATGCCCTCACTACAGGATACATGGAAGACAACCCATGGATGCAGCCAGCCCAAAATGACCTGCCAGGTTTTAACATGAACTGTTTAATTTGTCACACAAATCCCTGTGATTTACGGGCTGTCCACTTTCACCTTTCACACTCCATGGTGTGATTTTTTTACTGTTTTTGCTGCATCTGAGAAAAGCTGCCTGCACTTTTCACGTGGAAGGTGGCCCTTTGTCAGTGATTAAATCACAGGGAGGGATGTGCCTGCAGCCAGGCAGCAGGAGAAACAACACAGGCATTTTCACTCTCATTTCCATATTTTAAACACTTGACTAAACTTTCTCCCTGTGCACAGAGCGCAGTGCTGTGGTTGATCATTCAGACAGCTCTGTCATCCTGAGTTTCCATGAGCAGAGTCAGGCTGGGCTCTTGGGTTGTACCTGTTCCCTGATTAATGAGCCTTTGCTCTGGCTGGGCATTTCACAGAAAAGGCTTAATTTCTATTTATAGGCACTATTTGCAATGCCACCTCTGTGGCATTGAAATTCATAATCAGCAAACTGCTACAGGGAAAAATATGTTCCAATTAATATTAAATGAGCAATGTGTTATTTTTTTTCTTTTTTTTTTTTTTTATAAGAACTGATAATGAGGAAAATCAAAATAGCATCTTCCAGTGAACCAGTGACAGATCTAAGGTGTTGAAAGTTTAAATTTGAACACAAAGCACTCTCAATCCCCCAAATATCAACCCTGTTAATGGGAAAATGTCAAAAATGCCTGTGAGGTTTTAGATGGCCTTTAAAAAGCAGAACACTGGCACCAAAACCCTGAAATAATGGATCAGCTTGCTACCAAACTGGAATAAATTTCGTGGTTTTTTAAGGTGAACGTAACTTTGGCTTATGGTGCTGGTTTGACAGTCTTAGGAATCACAGGCATCTGCTTCTGCCTCGAGCTAAGACAGCAGGCGCAGAGGCAGGGAGAATTTATGCAGAGTGCTCTAATTTTATTCAGATTTGTTAGAATAAAAAAGTGTATTTAGCTTCAGATGGCGAGAAATAACAGCTTTTAAATCATGGGTTTTACAGAGATTACTGCTGTGGAATCTAAAGGGTGGAATTTGCTGGCTTCATCGTTAAAACAACGTTTTTCTTTCCTTAAAACACATTGAGTCATAACAAACTTCCAGGCCTATTTTAAGGAGACCCAGTGTTGATAATTACAGTCTTTTTTTAGAATTCTGCAGAAATTATTTCTTTATTTTCCCATATCCCTTGGAATTCCTGTGTCAGGAGTACAGCAGATGGCCTATATAAGATAAATATTGACATGCAGATTTACTCTAGGATCAGCCAGGGTATGACTAAGCTGAAATACCTGAGCAAAGATTTCCTCTGAAACCAGCATTTGTCATTGTCTTTATACTCTGCTGGAAATGGCATCATAATATACATAACACAGCAGGGACCTGGACTATATTTCCAGGGGAAAATTAGGAATTCTACATCATGAGATGACTTACATACAATATGGTCCAAAGTAAATTGAAAACAGTGGAAATCTTTCAGCTGGCTGTGAAAGACTTATGGTCAGGCTGTTACCACAGAGTTCTTAGAACTGGAACTCTTGTGGATAAAAATAATTCTGTCTTTAGACCATGATGATTCCCAAGAAGTCCCTCTTTTCTTGTATTCACTTCTCTCTCTGTTCAAAAACCTCAGACAAACCAAAGGGCTTCTGCCTAAACTTCAGGGGCTTTTGGATTTTGTACCCACACTTACAGCAAGCAGATGTTTTTCAACCATTATTGAAGTTGTTTCTCAATTAGGGAGGAAGAAGAGAGGAAGAGAAAGGAGAAATCTGAATTTGCCACACACCTAATTTTACCTGCCAGGGCAACAGTGTCTGCCTGAGCAAAGGTAGCTGCTGGTATTATAATTAATAAACCCAAGAAAACCAATTAGAGCTCGACCTGTGTTATCATAACCAATAATTTTATTATCAAAATCTAGAAAAACAACGTAATAATCATATTTATTTAGTAGATAATGGAATAAGGACTAATTTCACTGTGAAAATACCTTGCTGCCCACAGGTGTGATAAAATTCCTGCTCTTTATGCCTGCTCTTTTTGATTTTGCTGCTTGAGTCACCCCACAAGTAAGTCTAAAAAGAAGGTCTTTGGGGCAGTTTATCTCCATGTTGCAGCACTCCCTTGGGTGCTGATGATAATTCAGCAGGTGGGTCAGTGCTATGTTGTGTTTTGCAGATATGCTTCTTTTATTGGCACATTCCACCCTTTCTGAGCCCAGAGGCTGCTTATTTCTCCTCCCACTTCTGCTTCTGTCTTGATTTTTTGTTTGAATCTTGTTGTCCTTTTAACCTGGGCACTGTGCAGAAATCCTGAGCTTTGGCTGGAATGGGGAAGCAGCTCAGGAGAGTCAGAGCTCCAGGAACCTCCTGAAGGGAGAGATGCTGGAGGGGAAGGACAACCTCAAGTTCATGATCCCTTTCGAGTGAACCCACATTTCACTGAGTCATTCATCAAAGAGGAAAAAAATCCAACCTAAGAATTCCTGCTGATCATTTTTTTCCCCTTTCATTTTAGAGAAACATAATGCCTGCTTGGATATACTGAGCCAAATGTTTTCTGAATTGGGAATCTCCCAAGCTTTTTTATTTAAAGAGCTCTTGATATTCTTTTCCAGTAAGTCAGCATTACTGCAGTAAACACTGAGCCCTTCCTAACCTTGCTGAGTGTGATCCCCTCTGAAAGTCACTCTGCAATCAAATGTTCTGGGATTTCATAATAGTAATTTGCCACACTGTCAGAAATAGGCTTATCATGCTGCTGTCAGTGGTATCATGTGAACCTCACCAGTGTCCGTGCCCTTCAGATGAGAGCGGTGCTGGAGCCACTCAGGGAGAGAGGAAGAGGGGAAAAAAAGGGAAGAGGAAGAGAACATTAACTCCTTAAAGTCCAGAACAGCCTCTGGCTGAAGAGGGGAGCAGAGAGCTCCTGTCTGTGGTGTGGGTACCTCCTTAAACATCAGTAGTGGGTAAAGTAGCTGCATTTTTTGCCAGTTTGCCTGAGATCTCTGAAAATCTGCTCCTGTGGTATCTCATTCTACAGAATGTGGCAACTACTGATTTCCAGTACCACAAGAAAGGCATTTTTCCCAATGTCCACAGTCTGTTAGCAGATCTTGACTGATTATCCATGTTTCAAAATTATATTTCCATCCTTTTTTTTGCTGTTTCACAAATGTTTTTGTAAGTGATCATCTAATATTTTCCTGTTGGAAGTGTTAGAGCTTTGGAATTCCCAAACAGAGCTTTATTTAAAGAAGTAATAGGTAACATCCTTTGAAAGGGGTTCCCAGCTGTACTCACACAGCTGAAACTGTGCTCTTCTCAAAGCTTTCTCTTGTAAAGTCACACACTCAGCAAACCTTCCATGGTTGTGCCAGTGAATCAGGGAAAAAAGGAAACCTCTTGTAGCTTAGATTGACTCAAGTAACTTGAATGATAGAAACATGAGTGAATTTTTACAGAGACAAGTGTCCCTTACTGATGTGATCTTAAATATTGTCCAGAAGCCAATTTTTATTGATTAAAGAGAGAAAAAATATTAGTCTGGTCATTCCATAAATTCTAGCAATAAGCATAAACTACCAGCTTAAAACTGCAGGATTGCTTGGGCTCTGGATTAGATGCATTGGGCCTGAAGAGGATGTATCTTGGTGGATAAAGCTTTAATCCTCATAGCAGTTCAAGATATTTCTGCAGAGCATGGGGAGGGAGAGGAAGAGGAAAAAGGACTCCCTAAACCAACACAATCCAAAGCCATTATGTTGGTAATGGCTATAATGTCTCTGGTCGTGTGTTTAAACACTTTTCTCCAAAAGAACTCGTACTGTACATGAGATCTGGCCTTCAAGTCAAGACATAACGCTAACTTCAGGTTTAGGATCTTTAAACATGCTGAAGACATTTGGGTGCCTCCAGTTTTTAGCATTTTCCAGGCAGCAGGTGCTCAGGTCCTGTTCCTCAGGATGCCTCCAGCTGCACACTCAGAATGTGTCGTTCCTTTAGCAAGTGTTTGCTTAAGTCTTTTGGTTGTTTTAAAAATTGATTTTTTAAATTGGCTGAGACA
>VZRO01007798.1:318357-347105 GCA_013397915.1 Daphoenositta chrysoptera | reverse complement strand
GGGGGGGGAACCTTCCTTGTGAATGAATCAGCAATTTAAAGTGATCAAATTAATGTCATCATTTTAACACTCAGTGTGGATGTCTTGTCCAGTAATGAGTAATGTTTTTGGTTCAATTTAAACCTCTCCAGGCTTTTATCTGAAAAGTTTTAATTTCCTAAATGACTCTGAAAAACAGACAATAAAGATCTTGTTAGCTGATGATTGCATCTCCTGGAATAGCTTCACAGCACATTGTGGTGTGTGGTTTTTATCACCTTATTTATTTACAGACTGAAAAATCATCACAGCTCGGCCCCTGGAAGTCCCAGGCTGTTCCCCTTTATTTTGGAAAGAGCACAGGTGGGGTTTGAGGGTCCGGGATGGCAAAGAGAAGAAGCCACCCCATTGCCCCATCCCTGGGAGTGTCCCAGGCCAGGCTGGAGCACCCTGGGACAGTGGGAGGTGTCCCTGCCATGGCAGGGGGGGGATGAGATGAGCTTTAAGGTCCCTCCCAACCCAAATCATTCCATGATTCTGTGATAAGAAAACCTCCTAAAATTCCAGTTGCAGTCATTTCCCAGAGCAGAACTGCACATCAGACACTGCCCCTCCACTGCTGCAGAAGTGAACAGTAATTACAGGTAATTATTGGTAATTTTGGGGGGGTTGTGGCTGCAAAGCACACAGAGTGTCAAATTTGCTTAAAAATATTAGGGAAGATTTGAATACTGTAGCATATATTAGGCAATCTGTTGAAATATAACTAATTGTTGGTTTCCATTTCCATTGGCTGTTAAATATAAGCAGTTATATTTTACCATTAACATAACTTCTGAAGGACTTAAGGACTTTATTAGTAAAATTTAGTATTTTTATCACTATTTTTGGAAGTGTTGGAGGGCATAGGGGGTGGAGAAATAACATGGAGAATAATACCTGGTCATATTCTATGGACAATCAGCCTGAAATGTAACGCCAGGGCCCTGTACAGAAATTATTCATACCCAGCTCCCACGCAGGTGTTTCATTTCTGCCTCTCTCAGACCCAGGAAATCTGTTTGTTGCCACTGGTCCACTTTGGTTGTTATAGAAATGCCTTCAACCACATTGTCCAGTTCTTCTGCTCCTGGGGTTAAATTAATTCAAAAGCCCGTGGCCAGCAGAGAGGGCTGAGCCTGTGTCAACATGTCTTTAGAAATGCATTAACAAGTTGCTCCACATGTATAATTAATAGGGAGGAAGGAACCCTAGACTGTCACAAAGTCTGTTCTCCATCCCAGTACATCTCTTTCACTTCTTGATACTTTCCTTCTTTATGTTATTTCTAGAACATTGGTATAGTTCACTGTGTATGACTCTTGGAACATAGTATTAGCTATAAAAGAATTAATACCCTCATAAAACTATTTTGCTTCTATTTTTTACAATGAGCTCAAAGTGTTTTAACAGAGGTTGATTAAAAATTAAGCCTCTGTCCAGCTGTGTCAGGCAGGTAAGTGGTATCATATCCATTTTACAGATGGTTAAACACACAATAGAGGGGTTAACTGCTGTGTCTGTGGCTGCTCACTGTGTTACCTGCACTGCTGGCAGTGAGAGCCCAGACCTAAATAAATCATCAGTTCTTGATTGGGCAGCTGATGCACAAATCAGAGAAATGGTCTTTTCAGTTTCAGTAAAAATAATTTTCTTCTAGTGGCTCTTTTAACCAAATGAGAGACACATAAACTTTGGTCAGCCGAAAAATTCAATTTCACATAAAAGGAAATCACATTGAACTCTTTTGGTCAACTTTATGTAAAGCTAAGCTCAGAGAGAAATGTGACATTTTGAAACCACAAGTTGTTTTCTGGGATGACTCAGTTGGAAATAATTTGTTTCACTGGTGAACAGGCTGGTACCTGGCAGTGCTTTGACCCACAGTGCTGAATTAGGAGTGAGCAGGGACAAGTTCTTCAAGGTGACAGCATTCATGAACTACATTTGACTTAGTTCATATTCAACCCACGGTGATACAGAAATTCCTTTTTTCTGCAGACAAGCAGCAGCTCAGCAGACAGAACCTCTGCCTTTGGAGTCCTTTTCCAACCCCTACAAAACCAGGCTCCCAAAGCCCAGCTGGGAAGGATGGAGAGAGCTCCTTCCTACTCACGGCTGCAGGCAGGAGACAAAACCTTCTACAGAGCTAAAACCCGAGCTCCTGTTCCTTCCTGCTTTGGGCCTTCAGGTCAGCAAAAAGGAATCTTTGTCAAGTCTGCCATCTATTGCAGAGGGGCAGATCCAGCCCTGCACAGCCCTGGCAGAGCCCGCTGTGACCCACGGGAGCATCCCTGCCGCAGGTTTGGTGAGGGGGCAGAGAAAACAAGTGCAGGGCTGTGGGCAGTGGGATTTGATGGGTGATTAAGTCTACAGTCCAGCTGGCAGACACAGCAGCTGTTGCTGTTACAGTCCTGATAGCATTTCATTTATTTTAAAACCCGATCTTAAAGCTTTAATATCCGATCCATTTTAAATCGCTTCGTTTGAAGGTGGCAGCGGGGGGATCATCTAGTAAAGAACACGGAATAAAAGACAGACAAGTCTTAGACGTCAGTTTATGAGACAAAGCTTCTTAAAGTTTTCCATTTAAGATTGGATGTCCCTAATTTTCTAGTGCTGCAATAGAAGGCAGACTTGACAAAGACTCCTTTTTGCAAACAGAAGGCAGGTGGAGAGCAATTTCATAACCCAAAAATGATTTCCATTAATGAAGTGGGTGCCCTCACTGACACTTTCCCTTTCTGAGCCATCCTGTTAAATAGAAAAATGGACTGTTGCCATGAAAGTTTAAGAATGAAGTCTCAGGAATTTATGATGATGGAGACACAGAACAGGCCCGCTGTGACCCACATCAGGAGAGAATTTCATCAGGAGCTGCAAAGGAAGACTTGGAGAGGCTGGGTGAGTGCTGGGTTTTCCCTGTTGCCTGTAGGTGTGGGCCAGAGTCTTCACCCCTTTCACATCCCTCAAGAGATCTGTGTGTCATCCCTCTGTGATTCAGCTGGGAAGCAAAAATGCTCGAGTTTGGTGCCTGTGCTCAGTCTCACTCAGCTCTGGAGCCAGCAGTGTGAGGGACTTTCCTCCCTGAGCTGGGCTCCTGCAGCCTGGTGGGAGGAGGTGACTGACTCCCTGTTTGTTTTGTGAGACTACAAGGAGACACCTTGAAGCAGAAAATGGCTTTGAAGTGCCAGCTTGCTTCCCAGAGCAGATGGCTGGGCTAGGCTGAGGTTAAAGATGTTCATTATAAATCCATCACCAAACTAGGCCAGCGATGGGCAGTGATTATCAGACAGTGGCACCTTCTGTGCCTCTGCTGGAGCCACACTGGGCTGCAGTGGAGTTTTGGGGAGTGGTTCAGGGTCCCTCACAGAGCAGAGAGCCCTGGATCCAGAACACAGCTGGAAAAGCTGTATGGCCTCTGCACTCTCCAGATAATGCTGCCTATCACCCTAAATCCAAATTCACATTTGAAGCCATATTTTCAAAGGCTAAAGAGATGAAGTTGTGATCTGAAGATACAGAAACCAACACATAAAGGGGAAGATTATTTCAATGTGAGAGCACAAGTCTGTTTACAAAACCAGGTATTTTTGTGACAAAGCATCAGGTATCACTAATAATGTGTTTGTGGTTCTTCCATAGTTTTCTACAATTCTGTGTCAAGGCTGTATTGCTCCAGTGGTGACAGGGAGGACATGAAACAATAAAAGATTCTGGTGGCTCGTGTGTGTCACAGGCTGCCTGGCTCAGAACCCTTGGCAGATCTGACTCTCCAAGAATTTAATTTCCTGATACATGTTTCTGGTTTCTTCTTGGAAAGGCTACACAAGGATTCAGCATTCACCACGAGGAATCTCAAGGGCTTTCCTCCACAGTCAAGCATCCAGAGCCATGGGAGGTCAGTGGAACAGGTTAAACCACAGGTGATCAAACATTGTCCTCTCAGAGGAGCGGTTGGATTTGGGCACTATCAAAGCCCTGCCGTTTTATTTGGGTGGATGTGAGCTGAACTTGGACGTGCCAGCCCTGGAAATAAAGTGATTTACTCACTCAGGTTGGCAGCCAGTGCTGGCTCAGTGGAAGGTCCTGCACAGAGCTGCTGCCCTGGGTCTGCAGGGGATGAAGGGCAGGGCTGAGCTCAGCTCCCCCCAGGGCAGCCCCAGCAGCTGCAGTGTTGTCACCTCCTCTGTCCCCACAGATTGCTGCTGCTCTTCCCAGCGCTGGAAGACCAGCCCAGCTTTTGCCATTTCTCACTGTGCCAGGCTGAATTTTAGCTGCCAGTGTACAATGGGTCACTCTCCACTCCTTATCTGAGGTAGACAAGCAGTGTAATCCTCTGTAGGAGCTTCCAGAGGAAAGAGCTGCCTCCCTTTGAGGTATCCCAGTGCATTTTATGCTGCTGTAAAACCCAATAATGTTCATGTCTGAGTGAGAGCCACAGCAGGAGCTGCCTCAGAACGATGGTGGCTCACTGGCCATGAAATGTTGGCTTCGGGCAGTTGCTTCAGGTGATCTTCATTTTAATATGTTGTGGATAAGGGTTTTTTAAAACCCATGTGCACACTTCTAAAAGTCAGCCTGTCTCAATGACATCATGCAGATTTGCTTTTTTGCAGTTTTTGGATCCTCACACACACCAAGCTCCAGCATTTCATCAAGGAGACATATCTGCAGGCAATGTGGCAGCTGCGTGCTGGCTCCTGGAGCCTGCAAGGCTTTATTTGGGTCACACAGAGCATCTTTCCTTCCCCTTGAAGCAGGTAAAATGTCTGCTGGGTTCTGACAGTGAAAGAGAGCACCACGAAAGGGAAGCTATTTTAGAAGAAATTGTAAATGAAGAACTTTGCTCAGTACGTTTCTAATCACCTACAGGCAGTGCTGCTGGAGAGAAGGGAAGCTAAATTCAGCTCTCACTTGGCACCTCTGTGACTTCTCTGATCCTAATGTGGGTCACTGCAGCCCGAGCAGGGAGAGCAGGCTCACCACGTCCCCTCCCTGCCCAGGAACACTCCCCATGTCCAAAAACCTGGCGAGGGGATTAGCTCTGTGTGACACCTTTCTGCAGCTAAAACTGCCACAGTAATGCAGCCCTCAGGCCACGCTCTGTTGATGACGAGATTGGCTTTCAAAGTTTTGCAGGGGATCATTTTGGTGATCACTACTTCTGGCAATGTTCCAACAGCAGAGTGTTTTGCTCTCAAGATTCCATAAAATTAGAAGAATCCCAGTTAGAACTAAATCTAAGTTCTGTCTCACATACTAGCAATTAGAATTATGGAAAATCATCATTACTAGTTAGCAACTGCTGGTGCTTAAAATGAATGAACATTACTAACTCGAGGTGTTCAATAGTTCTGAAATTTACATTACTTACAGGGAAAAATAGAATTTTGAAACATCATTAAAGTTTCTGATCCAGAAAAAACCCTACACTGCAAAATCCCTTTGGTGTGATGCAGTATCCAGAATAGCAGCTTCCCAAATAAAGCTTTCCCAAGCCTCCCTCCCCAGCCTGTGCTGTGCTGTGTGGGTGTGCCTGGTGTGCTCCTCACTGCTCCCAGGGTGGTTCCAGATAGAACCAGGGCTTTCAGGGCTCTGTGTTGGCTTGAACAAAAAGCTACAAACCATAAACAAATCCACATCTTCCTTCTGAGGCACCACAGCAGGGTGAACCTGCAAGTGAGAGCAAAGCCCAGACAAAGTAGTTGAGTTTGATACGTGACCTCTGCAAAATCCTGAGCCTTCCAGGGAAATGACACAAGGCCATGAATTCATCACCAAGGGCAGGGCAGATGTCTGCTGAAACATCCTCTGGTGACTCCCTGGGAAATTTGGGAGGACAAATCATTTTGCTAATGGGTTGCAGGTTTTTGAGTCCATAATAAGTGTGACCCAGTTTCCTGTTCCATGACTGAACAATTTGCACACCTCTAAATATAAAACTGTTGATAGCAGATCCGTATTTGTGGGAAAGGGAGGTGCCTCAGGAACTGCACTGGGCAGCCTGTGTTTCCAACCACCCCACAAAACCTCCCTTATAAAAGGTGAATCAGGCACGGTTTTTGCCCTTTCCCATTCCCACATACAAATAAACATCAAAACCCAGGTTGAAATTATAAATGTATTTGTGTTGTTTATAATCATGGCACTACACAGTGAAAATCATGTCGTTTCATTTTTCTTGAAGGATTCGGAGTAGAATGAGACAGTATTGAAACAGAACAACCTCTCCCTGTCCTATTAATTCTGTCTCAGTGCGTTTTCCCAAGTAAGAATCCTACCAATGGAAGCAATAAGTGCATTGAATAAGTGTCCAGCCAGCAGAAAGAAACACTCCCCTCCTGGTTGTGACCTCAGCGTGGTGCAAACCCAGGGTAGCTCCAGAGGAGTGACTGCAGAGCTGCCAGGACTGCACCCCAGGACAGACGGACAGGGCTGATCCCCAGGAACAGCCCGGGCAGAGCCCTGCAACCCCAAAGCACTTGAAAGGGATGAAATAAACGGTGTGGGGGTCACCCTACAGCTGCTGGGACTGAGGCACGGACAGACAGGGCTTTGCTGCAGGGCCTCCAGCTGGTCCCTGTTGGGTGGGGGGCACCAGGAGTGCTGCTGGAACATCTGCTGGACCCTGGCACCACTCAGGGTCACTCTCTCCTACTGAGCAAAGCAGGATTTTAACCAAAGAGTGCTTTTTTAAAGAAATAATAGCATTTACGGTAGTTAAACAAATGCTACTTTTTATCAGCTCTAATTAATTTTTAATAGCATACAGTCCTTAGCTTGCTTATTGTTACTATGTTGTTCATGACTTTAAGCCCTCACAGCTACTCTAGATAATAATTTAAATACACAGAGCTTTAAAAAAATATTTCCATTACAAATATTTTAAAAATATACTTATCCTAAAAAGCTGTCCAGCACTATTCCAAAAATCTCTTGTAATAAATGTCTTTGTTAATTTTAACAAAAATACCTACCATCATATAGAAGAGCTCAAGTTTTGACAAATCTATAATACAGTCAGAAATATGTTGGGCCAGATTTCACTCTTATTTATACAGTTGCCAATTTGGATCATGGTGTTCATCTCAGTTGGGTTATTCCAGTATAACCAGGAGCAGAATATAGCCCTTAGTGCTTTAAAATAGCTAAATGGACTGGATGCTGCAACAGTTACTGGTGCCGAGCACTACGGGGAGGGAAATCCTTTACTTCACCACATCTAAAAATGCAAAAGGATGTTATATTTAGTATTTGTGCCATGACCAAAGACGTGCCAGGCATCTGCAGTGGATGACTCAGACCCAGATTCATATTCACTTACAGAAATTTTTTTTTTTTGCTGAATGGTGCCTGCAATTGCTGTCATTAAATGCAGGATGAATGCGTTGGGAGAACTTTTGTTGGGGGAAAATGCCAACCTTCCCCTCATGCTTTCTACAATTCTAGGAATCATTTTAATTGCATTTTGCTACTTATAAATTTGTGTGAGTTTTAATAGCATCTCCCAGTACTTAGATCTAGGAAGGACACTATTTTAAATTGCTTCTGTGTTTTCCAGCTGAAACATCTCTATTCATCCCATGCTTTTCAAAGTGTATTTAGAACAAGCTTCAAGCACTTGTAAGAATCTGCATCTCATCAGGACAATCTAAAAACTCATATTTTAAAACGCTGGGACTCTTTTTTTTTTGCTTTTCCCCCCTTTTTCCTTCAATCTTCAAGTTTAAATGCAGTGTTTGATTAAGGACCATGGAAATGGTGTGATTGCACCAGAATCCCTGTGCAAGCAGAGGTGACAATCTCAGATCTGATATTCCTGCAGTGACCATCAGTGGCTAGAAGGGATCCTTACACATTGTGAGTTTAAGTCATGTTTAAAGCTTTTACTCTACTTGTTTTCCTCATAGGCTTTGGCTGATGATCTGGTAACTGATGAACCAAGGAAACTCAAGGACATGGACTAAGTTCAGTCCTCACTGTCATCTTCATCATCATCATCATCCTTGCTGGGAGCACACCTTTGGAAGCAGTGCACCAGGGTGGCCAGGAAGAAGCTGGAGAGAATTGCAGCGATGGACACGGCGACTCCAGAGAAGATGATGATGAAAAGGTCTGTCAATGACAAACTGAATTTGCATTCACTAAAGCTGACCTCAGATAACTCATTCAGAAAGATCCTTCTGTTCTCCACAGGCAGGGAGCACTGGATTTCATGGAGACCTGCAAGGAAGTGGAAAGGGAAACGAATCAGCAGAATATTGATGAATTCTTCTGTTGTTCTGAGGTTGAATGATTGAAGAAATGTTTTAGGGTGAATTCCACGTTTATGAAATGACACAATATTCAGGGAAAACTGGAATGACACTTGTCACTATCCATAACCCCTTTGAGCAGATCCTGGAAATGAAGTTATTTTACCTTCAGCCTTCCAGGGATCAGGTGTGATCTAGGACCATGATTTGGAGGATTTAAAAAAGTGAATATTGAACCCTGGATGCATCTAAACCTGGAGACCTGAAAGCAATGCCCAGCTACTCCATCTGAACACAAACTGACTCCAAAACAGGGTAAGAGGGATACTGAAGTTCCTTGCACACCCTTCTACATTACTTTTTTTCCCTGGAGTTCCAAAACTACAGATGTTTATTTTTTTTCTGGTCAAACAACAGTTTGGGCTTAATGGATGCTTGTTTGCCTGTGACCTGCTTCCACCTTTTCTCTCTGGCTGTCCTGAGGCCATGCAGACTGACAGATATTGTTCCCCCTTGCATTACTGGAGAATGCCTAGAGCTGGGCTCTTTGTAGTGAAAGCAAAAACCCCCAGATTTAAGAAGTGGTGAGAATACAGTTGGATCCAGGATGGTAAAAGCCCACAGTTCACTGCATGTGAACTCTTCGTTCTCCTCCCTCTTCATTCACCACGGGGGAGCAGCAGGAGAGGGTTTTACCAGGGCTAGAATGGAACCTATACTAAGTGAATTAAGTCTGTAGAGCTGCTGGCAAGGCAGCTTTTGTCTCACTGTTAAGGACATGAATTTGAAGGGGAAATGTAAGAATTGTGTGAGAACTGCTGCTGAGTTACTTGATCCACTTCCACTCTGCTGATGATCCCGGGATGTTCTCCCTGGCGTGGGCTCTGCCCTGCTGTGTGCACACAGAGTTCATGGCATTTCTACCCCACAGCTCTGCCACAGAACCACGATGTCACTTTAAACAAGGAATGGTGACGATAAGATTCCCTCTGCAGCTGTGAATCCCGTTTTTCCCGTGCCTCCTGTGCCATGCCATGTTTTATTATTAAACCCGGGCTCCTCGGGTTAATGGTGCTGCCCTGACTGATTGTCTGGATCCAGCCCAGCCCAGCTGTTGTGTTGATTTGAGAAGGAATTTTAGTTAATTCCACTGTGGAACCAATTATCACCCTGACCTACTTGACCTTGTAATGACGACTGTATTAAATTGTGATCCCTAAAAGCCATCCTGTATCTGTCCTATTTGCCCAAAGTTCTGTTGCCTTCCCTCTTTCTCCTGCTTTTGTGACTGAGAACATCCTGGGAGCTGCCAAAGTCAGCCTGCCCAGGGCTCACTGGTTCCTGCAGGGAAATTGCTGCCCAAATCCAGGCTGGTTTTGCTGACCCCACTGGGCGTGCACAGCAGATGCTGAACAAGCACCACTTGCTCTGGAGATCTGGGAAACCTCCTGTCATTGGAACTGACCTGGAAGGGAAAGCAGCTACACGGTTTCAAACATCCTCTGAGACTTCTGGAGCTCTGACCCTGCGATGTTTGTGTCAGGGCTGGTGCTTGAGCTCACACCCTGGAGCACCTGAGCTCACAGAGGGTGAGGAGGTACAAACCTGCCCTCCCCAGCTCTGACTGAGCTCCTTCTACAAACCTGCCTTCTGAAAGAACTGAGAGCTGGCCACCAAACCATGTTTTCATTTCAGTAGGACTTGGAAGTAGCAGATCTAGGCATAAATCAGGGTTAGCAAAATGGGGGACAGATGGATATCCTTCCTGTTCATGAGAAATGAGGGAGGAGGGAAGAGCCATAGACTGGAATTTCAAGACCTGTGTCTTTTAAATCAGATTTTTAAAAGCAAAGATTTTTTCAGTGAGTAAATATAATCAAAGCAGTTGCGTGAGTGTAACGTATTGCAAATTCATTTGAGGAGGATATTCCTTGCTAATAGGAAAACATCACTGCAGGATTTTGGCAGGAAAACCTGCACCGAGTGAATACGGCACCTACACAAATTGCATCTCACTTGTAAGAAGGACAAGAAAACACAAGTTTCTGTACAATTCTGGTTTTTTAAAAGAAATCACTCTAACAGAGGCTGAGACCTATTCTGTTTTTTTAAAAGAAATCACTCTAACAGAGGCTGAGACCTATTCTGTTTTTTTAAAAGAAATCACTCTAACAGAGGCTGAGACCTCCTGAGAACTGCTGTTTTCAGAGCAGCTGAGTCAAGCTCCTCCAAAGAAAGAGGGCACAGGTGACCATAAGCAACTCTACTTTTTAAAATTTCTATCCAACTGCAAAAGAAATTCTCAATTGCCAGCATTTAAAACACCTCTGTGCTGGAGTGATGGGATGGAATATCAGATCTGAGCTTCATAAGGAAGGAAGTAGAAAAAGAATATATTGACCAAAAAAGAGAGCAAAGAAGACTCCAAAAGAAAACTCTTGTCCTGAGCAGTTCTGCACACTGCAGCCCTTGGCTTTAGAGCTAACTTACCATAGCAGCATTGCCCAGGATCCCAGACATGGAAAGGAGCTCCCTCCTTCCTTCCCAGCAGCAGTCCTGCCCTGGATCAAAGCTGAGCCTGTGCACTGTGAGCTCCATTCCTATTTCCTGATGCTTTCACTTTACATCACAACACACAGAACGCAAACAGCAAAGGATCTGCAACACACCAAGGCACTTAGAGGGTATTTCTTGTTATGAGAATCAGTGTACTGTAAGGATTTTGAGACTCATTATACAATAAGGAGAAATAAAGACGCTCCTCTCCATGTAGCCATGGGTACAGGAATCTAGGTCATGTTCTCAAACCAAATAGATTAAATGGGAATTTGCTACTTGCTTTATTCTATGACAGCCCAACAGGCTTGTGTGGCCTCAAGTTTTTAGAGAATTCTTAGTTATTGGGAATAACAGATGCCAGTAGAGGAAATACAGCACCACAGACCAGGGGCCAGTGCAGGGGCCTCGCTGGCTCCCAGCTGGAGCTTCAGCCATGCTGTGTTTGCTCCACCTTCTCCAAAAGACAGGAATGAGCTGAGCTCTGCCATCCACACAGGGCAGGCTGCTAAAGCTGTGCTGGAAGCAGCCTGGGAAGCCTGCAGAGCTCGGTGGACACACATGGCAGTGACTGAGGGAGAGGAAAGTTGGTCATTCCGTCCTGTTGGGTGGATGTTCCTCTTGGCTGAGTCGTGTCACTGTTGAAAAACCCAACCCAGACAAACAGAAGCTTTTCTTTGGACTCCAAAGAGAATTGGGAACAGACAGCTCGTTTGGAACAGCAGCAAGACCAGCAGTTCTACCTCTGGTGGCACAAGGAATTTCTCCTCCCAAAGCTGATGCAGGGGTTGTTGCACCAGAGCTTCCAACTGAAAATCTCATCCCCTGCAGGTCACACACATCTGCTAAAGGTGACAGATGGACAAACCCATTTCTTCTGCTTCCCTCCATGGAAACGCAGCCCTGGCTTTACATTATGTACAAGTAGGTTGTTCTTAGGACATGAGAGTGCAGAGAATTGATGGTCTGTACCCCACCTGTCCTGCTGCACTGGTGCCCAGCAAGAGCCATCTTTGCTCTTTCCTTGGGCAGGGAGTAATTCCAGGGCATTAAACACCCTCTGCATGAGCAATGAACTAAAGAATGGCTTCTAGAAAGTGATCAGTATTAATTATAGAGTGCAGGTTTTTTTCCTCTGTTGCATCCAGACTGGCTCAATCAAATCCCTGTCCCCACACACAACCTCTGGAGGGCAGGAGATGCCATTTACCCTCAGAGCTCTGCTTTCACACACCTTTACTAGAATGGTGATAATTTTTATCGGTTTTTGAGGGGTTTTTCTGTATTTTTCAATTATTTATTTATTTATTCTGTAGAATTTATTCTTTTAAAAGACCAGCCAGGATTCCTGTAAAGGGCATCTCAAAGCAGCTTGGTATTTAGTGCTTGGCTGCAGCAAGAGAGCCTTTGATGACAGTTATATATATCTACCTCATTGCTCCCACAACATATTCAAGGAGTTGCTTCTTCATACCAAACAAAACTGTAAATGAAATAACAAGTGTGAGTGTGCTATAAATACACAGCTCGGGTTATTTTGGTCAGGGCCATTCCATTATCTGTAATGACTCCAGCTGTCCCAAGGACAATGTCACACCCCCTGTATCCTTCTGCTATGTCATCAGAAGGAGCAGATGCATTGCCCTGGTGCTGATTGTTTTGAAGTGCCAGGCAAGGGACAGGTGCTGGATTCTACACAGGCCTGTCTAAAAAATGGAAAAATAAGGATGAAAATGCAGGTCTGTGCCCTGAGGAATAGATTGTCTAAGTAACATGGAAAGTGTGAAAATGCTGGAATTCCAGAACCACAATGCTAAAAGGAGAGGTGGGTTTTTAAAAATAATGAAATTCCCAAATAGGGTTCAGAACAATATGACTTTGAATGCTTTATATTAGAGGAGTATGACTCTACCAAGTCCAGCACTTAAACCCTTCCAATAAATCACAAGTAATTAGGCTGCTAGATCCTAAAAACCACTCTGAGTTTGTTCATGTACAGGACTATGCCCAGGCTGAAATCCTTCCCCGTGAAACTGAACCTCCTAGAAAACAGAAACAGCCCCAAACCAGTCTGCATGCAAATAATAATCATCTTGTAAATGACAGAAAACAGACCAACAATGCTGTATTGCCCCAAAGTTATAACTGGACTGATCTCAGCATCTCAAAAACCCCACAAAAGCCCAGAGGCCCTGTTTCATCTGAAAGCTGGGACTTTGTAGCCATAATCCAACCACGTTTCTCACAGGTTCTTGGGATCAGGAATCCTTAAACCATCGAGTGCACTGACACTGCCTGTTCCTGGCTGAGCTCTGGGTGTTCCCTGGATTTATTGACTGATGCCTCACTGCTCTGTGAGCTTTGGTTTGTGCTCCTCCAGCTAAAGATAAGAATTAGGAGGCATCACTTTCTCCAGGTCCACTGGACTCTGTTTTGAAGGACTCCTTGTGTCTTTCTGTCTCTGCTTATTGCTAATCCTTCTGCTAAACACATCTTTTTTTGGAGAACTTCTGGAATTCGTTAGCACCTCAATGTTATGGGCTATCTGTTAGCAGACAGAGATTTCCTGTCTATAATTTTGGATGCTGGATTACAAAAAACAAGAGAAGAAGAAGAAAAAGAAGAAAAAGATGAAGAAGATGAAGAAGTAGAAGATGAAGAAGAAGAAGAAATAGAAAAAGAAGAAAAAGAAAGAGAAAAAGAAAGAGAAAAAGAAAGAGAAAAAGAAGAAAGAGAAAAAGAAAAAAGTGAAAGAGAAAAAGAAAAAGAAAAAAAAAGGGAAAAGAAAAGGAAAAATAAAAAGCAAAAGAAGCCTCAATTCTGTTGGGTTCTTCTGGAGTTCACAAAAAGCAGGTACCAGGAAAGTTTCCTGCCGTTCAGCAATGGGCAGCAGGATGAGATAATGCAAATGCACACTGGGACATGCACTAGGATCTATAGGAAATACATCCACAGAAATATCTGAAACCATAAGTGTTTAAATGAGCTGCATGCACACATATTCACTACTATGGATACAGAAAATGTAAAAGCACTACAATAGGCGAAATAGGAATTTAGCTGTCCCCTCATGCTGGTGAATGCAGTTGACACAGATTTGAAATGTTTAAATGTGGCATGTTGTTTCTTGTGTGGTATTTTGCTCCCAGCTATGGTTTGCCTTAGTCTCCTTAAACACTGCCACAAAAGTATTAGATGTATTAATAAGCAGTGAGAGAGGCACTGCCTCTGAAGTGAGATGAGATTTCATTGAAAATAGCCTCGAGCAATCAGAACAGTAAGGCTTTAAAAACTCGAAGCCTAGATTTAGGTCCCTAAATAAAACTTTTATGGCCAAGTGTCCTAAAGATTTGCAGAACAACTTCAGAGGGTAATTAGCAGTTTGTCTCAAATATAAATATATAAACTAAACATAAAGTTCAACATCAGGTATTCACATCTGCAAATGCTGTCCTCACATCTTCAAATCTGTGAAAGATGAAAGTACTCCAAATAACCTTAGGATGGAAGAAACAGAGTGAAAAGCCAGTGGCAGTCAGATCATTTTACTGAAAATGTCTGGGAGATCAAAATATATATTTATATATTTATATATAGAAACAGATTTGATGCGCTTGTTAAGGAGTATAATTTCTGTGAGGAGTTTCTGCTTGAGCAGGATAAAAGCTGCTGAATGTGTGAAATGTCTTAGGGCTTTTCATTCCTTTCCAGAACCACAGATCTTCTGTTCTGTGCTGGTGATGTGGGAGCATGTGCATGATACTGGGGGAGAGCTGATGGTGGCAATGGACAGAACAGCCTGTCCTTTCTAGCAGCAGCTCACTCGGCTTCTATATTGGTACACGAAGTTTAGGAGCCTTCTCTCCACAGCAGATGAACAAATAAGTGCTAATAAAGGCTGATAAGTCAAGAGGATTTGTAAAACACTCAGTTTCTTCTCTGGCTGTTGGTTCAAAGGTTAAACAAACCCCGTCCTCTCATGTCATTATGATGCTTTGTTTTGAAGATGATATTTAATATTTTCTGTAAACCCAGCAAAGACCTGGACTAGTGATGTGAGAGATTGTTTAATTTATAGAATAAGTTATGCAATAGATCTCAGATTGGGATGGGATCAGGGAAGGAGCCAAGAAGGAAGAGGTGGTTACTTCATGGCATGGAATGTCTAAACAGGCTTGGAAAAATCATTCCATTCTTCTGGGTCTAGAAGGGTCTAGAGGGTGACTCCTGTGAGGGGCAGCTGAGGGAGCTGGGAAGGGGCTCAGGCTGGAGAAAAGGAGGCTCAGGGGGGCCTTGTGGCTCTGCACAACTCCCTGACAGGAGGGGGCAGCCGGGGGGGTTGGGCTCTGCTCCCAGGGAACAGGGACAGGAGGAGGGGACACGGCCCCAAGGTGTGCCAGGGAGAGGGTCAGGTTGGACATCAGCAGGAATTTCTGCATGGAAAAGGTGCTCAGACACTGGAAGGGGCTGCCCAGGGAGGTTTGGAGTCCCCATCCCCGGAAGTGTCCAAGGAAGGGAAGGGAGGAGTATGACTCTACCAAGTCCAGCACTTAAACCCTTCCAATAAATCACAGGTAATTAGGCTGCTAGATCCTAAAAACCACTCTGAGTTTGTTCATGTACAGGACTATGCCCAGGCTGAAATCCTTCCCCGTGAAACTGAACCTCCTAGAAAACAGAAGCAGCCCCAAACCAGTCTGCATGCAAATAATAATTATCTTGTAAATGACAGAAAACAGACCAACAATGCTGTATTGCCCCAAAGTTATAACTGGGCTGATCTCAGCATCTCAAAAACCCCACAAAAGCCCAGAGGCCCTGTTTCATCTGAAAGCTGGGACTTTGTAGCCATAATCCAACCACGTTTCTCACAGGTTCTTGGGATCCCGGGAAGGGCTGGAGGTGGCACTCAGAGCTCTGGGCTGGGGACAAGGCGGGGATGGGTCACAGCTTGGACTCGATGACCTTGGGGCTGTTTTCCAACCTAAATAATTATATTTTATGATTCTCACTACACTGATTCACTTCTGAATCTCTCTTTTAGGACTGAATTCAGTCTGAGTTTCCTGCTTACAGCCTCACTGTCACCTGCTCTTGGTTTTTCCAGCCTCCTCTCACTGCCATCCTTCTCCCCTGTTCTTTTGCACTGATAGGCTTTACTTGGAAATATGCCACTTCTCCAGAATTTACCTGCCCATCCATACTGGAGAGGTCTTGAAAACTACAGAAGCCTTTCAAGTAGCTAAACAGCATCTGTGTCAGTGCTGACACTAAAACCCTCTTGGAGCATCTTAAAAATGTGTAGCCACTGCCCACAACTTTCCAAAGAGGAGCAAGAGTTGACCAAATGAGTCCTGAGCACCAATCCTCACCTCAGCTTTGGCTACTTCAATTTCAGACATTCAGAACATCTATTTTATTTATCACAGCACAAATCTATTTGGAATTCTTTCTCTGGCCACTTCTGAATGAGTTTTTCAAATCTTCCTGGAAATACAAATGTACACAGGCTGCCCATAGAAATGCTCGGTCTAGACCTTTGCTAGAAGTCTTTCTAATACTGTTTTTGTAGAGAACAGCAAAATGTTTAATTCTTGAAATGGGTAGTGGGGAGCTTAAATAACTGAACGAATAATTTAAATAATCCCAGAAACTGTACACAACTTCCCAAAGATAAGGGGAAGAAAAGAAGTAAAAAACAAAACGAGGGCAAGAAAACAGAAAGGAGACACTACAGTCGCACTCCAAGGAAAACTTAAGCTCTAATTAAAAGTAATGTTAAAAATGCATTAGCCATTAGCAAACAAGGTCACAGGCCCAGCTGCCCGAAGCACGTTCACAGAAAATAAAAATCAGCAACAGGGATATCAACAAAGCCCTTCAATGTGGCCATTGCAGATTACTTGTATTGCTTTGTTACAGGCATTTATCTGAATCCAGTCCCTTCATCCTGATAGGAACCTCTGAGAGATTCAAGAAATGTCTTTTGCACTAATTTTAAACAAGATGTTTCAGCAAAAAATTATCCATCAAAGCCCTTTGTATTTAAACACTGAAATGGAAGGTTCATAACCCTCTGTTCTGCAGGTCATTTGCACCAGTGACAACCTTGGGCTGGCTGAGCCCTGAGTTTCAAACAGTATTACTAAAAGAACTAGGTTAAGAGATGAGGGAAAAAAAGAAAAGTGCATTTTTAGCCAAGATAAATGTGATGAACAACAAGCTCTGAAAGCAGAAGGAATCCTGGTCAATACGAGAAATCACCAAGTGTATTTTTTAGACCAACTTAGGCATTGGTTCTTTCAAGGTGTTTTTTTGTTCCTTGAGTTTTCATGGCCCCATGGAGTAAAACCTTCCATGAAAGTTTTCAGAGCTGTCTTTGTAGGGATAAAGATCTTACAGCAACTTTTCTATTTCCAAAAAAATAATCCCATATTCTTAACATCCATGCTCCTCCTGATGGGAAGGCTTTGATATGTATCATTTGCCACCATGTGCCATTCAGGTGTAACAAATGCCTACATAACCAAACATCCTTCTACAGAAAATCTTTTAAGTGTTGTACTTAACCATTGTGACCCACAGCAAACACTTTGTCTTCTCCAGGAAAAAGAACTCTTCTAATTTTTCCACTTATCACCATCCCACTGATCATCACAGTTCCTTTGCCTACTTTGCACTAAGCTCACTAATTTGTTTTTAATCAATTACTAACCAAATCAGAGGGCAAAATTGTAGTTTCGTTTTGCAGTATGATGGAAATGCTGGTTTTAATATGTCTTTATGGTTAAAATGTGTGTTTGCTGTTTTAAAGTGCTAGATTTAATTGCAAAACTTTTAGTGCAGTTTTTTAATAAGTCTGCCTGTAAATTTGCCAGGATGAGGGTATCATCTGGTGAGGGTATTCACCTAACGCCAATTAAGCCTTTATTTAAAATTTAGGTTAGATGAATAAATGCTGAAATCTGTAAAATTATTGAAATTGTGTGAAGTCACAAGCTGGATGAGCAGAGGCAGCTCAGCTGGGCAGAGCCCTTCCATCCTTTCCAGCCTTTCCAGGCAGCTGGGCAGGCAGGTCAGCAGAAGTTAGAACTTTACAAGCTATTTCTGGTCTGGTGCCAGGAGGAAAATGGACCTGGCTCCTGCAAAACGAATGAGTTGAAGTACAGCTTTTGTTCAGATCACTGAGTCCTCCAGAGTCCTTAATTACAGAGGGACAGAGCTTCAGGATTAATTATTGAGATTTCAGTTTACAGTGACAAAACTGCCCTTTTAAAATCAACTTGGTGTTTCTTTTGCAACAGCCAAGGGCAGCTTGGGCTGAGGAGCTCCTGCAGTGCTGCAGGGAGAGGCAGAGCTGGCTGGGCTCAGGGAAGGCTCAATTACTGAGGGACTTCCCTCACACCAGCACATTCAACTACTTTAGGTGTCGCTCAAAGTGAGGAACCTAAATTAATACCCAGACCCTGAATCTGCCTGCAAATGTCCTTCTCCCAGCCATGTGTACAGGCCATGAACACAAACCCTTGAGCTGCTGCAGAATTCCAAAGCTGAAACAGCCAAGATCTTTTCTTTGTCCCTGGAAATGCATCCCTGTCTTTCCTCCTGTATTACCAGACAGAAAGCCTGCTGCCCTGCCTATCCTGGTGTGTTTGCTGCAAGAATTCCTCATCTCCAGCCTTACAGAACTGTCAGGAGGAGCCAGGGAGTCTGAATGCTCAGTGTTTAGTGAGTTGTCCTTCCCACTGTTCCCAGGAAAGGCCAGGCAAGCGTGGCCTTCAAGAAGTATAACCAGACAAGTAACACTAATTTAATCAGTTCCTAACGGGTAACATGTTGTGACATCATTAAAAACTGGAAACTGGGTGTAAAATGCAATCATATCATAATTCCAATAATTTAACTCTGTCTTCCCAAAAGTTGTTTTGCAAGGCACGCAACTGTGGCCGTGTATTTCAAAAAGGCATTGAGACAGTCTTTCCTTTCTGGGAAAGACTTTTTCCTTTTTTGCACTCACCTTCGTGAAGAATGTTTTGGTGCTTTATTAAAGGAAACAGTGAGTGTTTTTGTGGCAGCAGCTCACAAGAAGCCCTGATGCTTTTCTGCATCCATGCACATCTCTCACTGGCATGGCTGGGTGAAAGAGAGCAGGGGATTCACTCCAGGGAACAAATCCAAATCCTTGCAGGACAGCTCTGATCAAATCAACCACTTCAATATTTGCTCCTTCCCTCTTTGTCTTCCCAAATCAAGTCTTCGTTAAAGTTTGGAAGATCTGGTTCAGCTAGTCATTTTTCAGCTTTTTGGCCAAAACACAACTATGGATGAGAGAAAACTCTGTGGGAAAGCATCTCTGAGCTTGGAAGACACTGGGAAACTCTGGCAGTGCTAAGGGAAAGCTCAGTCACTTGAGATTTCTAGACATAAGTTCAGATACACTTTAAAACACTGAGGGTGCAGCAGAGAAAGAGGTAGGACAGACTCAAACTGAACAGACTCAGTCAGGATCAAGGGGAACAACCTGGAAGTTCAGTAAAAGCCTGGGGAAAGTAAATTGCTGTGTGAACTGATGTTTAGCATTAGAGACAGGCAAAGACTTGATTCAAACTGAGCAAACTTCAGCTAAAGCATCAGGAAAGGTGGGATAATAGGTTTGGTTTAGAAAGAATCAAGATCAAAGTTTCACTGAGACAGAGAGGAAAAAACCCAGCACTTTTTCCTCAAATGACTCCTTCCTTAAAACAGCTCACCTCCAGCAAAGAATATTCAGGGCAACGTAGATGAGTGCATTAGAAATATGCTACCCAAGGTCACAAGCATGGGAAGAAGCTGAATAACTGCAGAGTCTGAGCTTGGAGTGACAGGACACAGGAGAACAGCTTCAAACTGGCAGGGAGCAGGTTTAGATGGGATTTGAGGGAAAAATCCTTCCCTGTGAGGGCAGTGAGGGCCTGGCTCAGGGTGCCTAGAGAAGCTGTGGCTGCCCCATCCCTGGAAATCTTCCAGACCAGGTTGGATGGGGTTGGGAGCAGCCTGGGATAGTGGAAGGTGTCCCCTGTGGGGCCCTCCTGAAGTTTCCCTGCTCCCAGCAATCTGCCTTCTGGAGCAGCTGGGGCTGCTCAGTGGCAGGGGTTTGTGCTTGTTGGGAGACATGAACTGTGAGATGATCTCCTGCTAAAGCTGGATTAAGAGAGGCTTTGGGGTCTGGTGGGGCATGTGGAGCAAGAGTCTGGATTCCCTAGACTTGGCAGTCTTAACACTTTTATTTTTCCCCCCTGTGCCTTTCTAAAAATTACTGGCTCAAACACCAGGATTACATGTCTTGCATTTTGGGGAGTTCCAAAGCCACTTCAATTTATTTCTCAAATTGGGAGCAGTGCTATTTTAATGAAAAGAGCCAAAATCGAGATACTGAGGTGTTTGAAACACAGAGCATCACAACAAAATACTTCCAGGAAAGGGCTGACATTCACAGTTGCACAAAATGGGGATTTAACTCTTTTGTAGCAGCTTTATAACTGAGCAATAAAAGGGGAGGAAAATCAGTTTTCCTAAGGAGCTGGCACAGAATATTTAGCTGCTCAAAGGGCTTATTGTAGAAAATATATTCACCAGAGAGAAAATGAAGTCTGGAAGAGAACCAGCTCTGGGCTGAATGGATTTGAAAAGGCTCTTTCATTGCCTATGTAAGTTTAGTCAGTAAATCAAAATTATTAGGGCTTAATTTTTAAATTTTATTTCTTAACTGGGAGGAGGACCTGGTGCTAAAAGAAGCCAACATGGATTTAATGGGCTCTTTTGTTGAAAGCATGCAATGACAGCCTGAGCAAGCTGCAGGCAGCACACAGACAATGGGAGCAGGAGCCCTGCTGCCCTCCCAGCCACACACAGACACACGGACTGCGCTGAGAGCCACAGAGCTTTACCTTTCTGGAGCTTGGATGCATTGTCCTGTATCCAGCTGAAAAGATTGGCAAAGTCACAGTCGCAGACCCAGGGGTTGCCCTCCAAGCGGATGGTCCGCAGGGAGGGCAGCGCTTCCAGGGCTGCCACGTTCAGGCTCTGTAAATTATTGTCATTCAATTCGAGCACTTGGAGCTGGTCCAGGTTCTCAAAAGCAGCCTCATCCACATCCACCAGGTTATTGTTCCCAAGGCTCAGTTTTATCAGTTTCTCTGCTGATTTGAATATCCCAGCATCGAGCTGCGTTAAATTATTGTAGCTTAAGTCTAAATACACCAGTTTGGTAGAACTGCTAAAAGTGCCCTCTTCTAAAGAGGTGAGGGAGTTATTCCTGAAGTCCAAATAGACTAGATCTCCATAAAATATAAAGAAGTCAGCTGGTATCGCCTGAATGTTGTTATCAGCTATAAGGAGTTTCCGTACATCCAGTGGGAAGGGATTAGGAACACTGGGGAGTCCTTGGTCCCGGCAGTCTATGGTGTGGTAGTCCATACAGCTACAGACAGCAGGGCAGAGATGAGCCCCGGGCAGGAGCAGCAGGCAGGCAAAGCCAGCAAAAGGCAGGAGGCAGGATGGAAAGCATGGCACCATCGTCAAGGATCTGAAGGCTGTGATGAGCAGCACTTCTAGGAGAAAGACATTTTGCTCAGCTGAGCAGGAGTGGCTGGTACTTGTGTGTGTGTGTGATTGTATCCAGGAGATCACATATCATCACAGATCCGATAGCAGCAGGCTGGAGGGGGAGGGAGGAGGGAGGGAGGGAGGCAAATGTGAGGATTTACACTGTCAGAATATTATGATGCTGTACAGGGTGAGGAAAGAGATGATTGGGTACCCGGAGGATCTTTCAAAGGACTCCCTTGCTTTTGTGAGCTAAAAAAAGCCCAGAGCCTGTTTGAATATTTGCTGTATATTCCAGCAAAGGGGAAATCACACCTGATCCTGTGACTCTGACAGCAACAGCTTCTGCTTAAAAAGCCCTTCAGGTAAAAAGCCTGATGAGATCATTTACTGTGTTTCTTAGCAGGAGCCTCCATCAAGGTGACCAAGAGCTATGGAAATGCAAGAGAGGGTCAGGCAGCGCCCTGGATGCCTGCTAAGGACAGTTTTCCTTTTTATTTATAAAACAGGGAGCAGAAGGGGGAACTCAAAGACAAGGAACACTGCTTTGTACTGTTTCTGGATTCCTCAGCTATTAGAACAAGCCTGTTCACATTATCTAAATATGGCTCAGTATCTTTTAACCAAGAAGAATAACCTACAACAGCAATGAGGAATATGGTCTCCAAAATGAGGGGCTTTTCCTTCCTGTTTTAATGACCCAAAAAGCTACTTTCTACTACAGCACCAGTAATGTCTTTCAGGCCACATAAAAGTGCAAAATGTGGATCAGATCTTTAGCTGGTTAAAATTGAACGGGTTTTCTTCATTTTAAGGGGGTTGAAATATTTGACAGGCAGTCTGGCTGTCTTCTATGGGACAGCAGAAATGATTTTGCAACAAGGCATCTGTGTTTTCCTGACATCCTCAAACCCATGCCCACAAAGGCAAGTCCTCAGCCAGCTACACTCTTAACTTTTAACTCCATCCCTCCCTCCTCATGCAGGGTGTTTAAGCAGACAACGGGACTGGAGAGCTGGGGTCACACCCATGGGCTGCGGTGGAAGATTTTTCTAGAGACAGGTGGTTTTTGGGTGCTTGTATCCTGATGGGAAGAGCACAAAGTCAAACACCTTTGGCAAGCTCATTCTTAGGTCAAAGAGAGGCCAGAAATCTCGATTTAAGGTCATATTTCATGACTGAATTCAGAGTATCTTTCATCCAGAACACTGGACAAAAATTTCCTTCTAAGACAGCCTTTCCCCCAGGATGCCTGTGCCTGATCTCAAACAATGAGAGCAGTATCACTCCCCTCTCCTTTAGCACATCCCTAGAAACACTGAGCTGCTGGGAGGGAACAAAGAGGGAGCCACACTCTTCTCAACAGCACCACCGACAGAAAAATATGAGATGGGCACAGACTGAAAACCACCTGAACACAAGGAAACACTTCCCTTGCTGTGAGGGTGGCCAGGCTTCCCAGAAAAGTGAAATATCACCACAAAACCCAACTGGGGACAGCACTGGGCAAACTTGCTCTGACTCTGCTTGAGCAGGGGACTGGACAAGCTGATTTCCAGAGGTCCCTTCCAACCTCAGCATTTCTCTGCACTGCTCTTGGGAAATGGGCATGCCAAGGTTTATACCTTTGAGCACCTCTCTCACGTTTTGCAGCACAGCTCGTTTCTAATTCATAGGTCTTTTAGCTAAACCACCTTGAGACAGCCTCTAGATCTCTCCCATAAAGACACATCCTGCTCCAGATGCCTTTCATGTCTTAAATTACTTTGAAAACACCACCCAGAAAGAAATGGGTACAGCTGCCTCTATAAATCACCAGAGCAAAGCCTAAATAAATTCCTGAGGTGATTATTTAAAATATTTACCTTTAAATTACAGAGGAAGTGGCAGTTTGACAGGCTACCCCCGATTAGAAAAACCCAAACATGCAAAATAACTCTCGTGGTCAGGATTCATTGAACTGGCATCAACAAGTGACTGCAACTGGTGTTTCTCATGCAGAACTGATGCTTTTTAAACTCTTAGGGCTGTATCTTGCAAACAGTTGCTCCTGCAGCAATCTACTGGTTTTCTGCCCCTAACTTACCTAAGGCTTCAGGTCAGAGATAAAGATGTTTCTAACAAAGGAAAACAGAAATTATTTGATATCTTTAGCAACGTAATTTTACATGGAGAGATTCAGCTTTCTATTAAGAGCAGGTATTTATTCACAGGATTTAAGGGTCTCTGTGGCTCTTACTCTGCAGACCCCCCTTTTTCTATCAAGTGCACAGAATCAGAATGTGACATTTTCATTTCCAAGATGCCTCAGCCTTCACAGATGGGAGACTACAGACAATAAGGCATAATTTGTGAAAGTTCCAAGAACGTGTTAGTGGCAGGGGTAGGAAGAGGACTCAGCTTCCCTAAGAATTCCACCAGCCCTCGCAAAAACCACCACTCCTTTCAGACAGAGCAGACCTTCCTTTTGCTCAGCTGCTCACCTGCACCCCTTTCCTGTCCCCTGGACCCAGCCCCACCCTCACAGTGCATTCTGCACACTCATTTACAGCTGCAATGTCTGCACAGAGCCCCTGCAGCTCTCCTGGCTGAGATCTCTCTGAAGGGCTTGGCAGGAGATGAGGGGTTACTACCAGGCTCTGGATATTTTGGGATAGGTACCCATAGGGTGGTGAAGCACCAGCCCTGCTCCCACAGCACCCAGGGAAACAGAATTTCTCTGCCAATGTGTGACAGCTCAGATCTGCTGCTGCTCAAGCCCAGCTGCAGTGCCTGCCATGGGCTGATGCCTTTCTGTGCTGCCTTTCATTCCTGAGATTTTCTTCCTGACCCATCTTTCTCTGTGTAACATTTCCTGTTTAATTTTGTCTTTTTTAGCTTCTGCTTATTTCTGTTTCTCAGCTGTTTTCCCTCACAGCACAGAAATTCTCTTGAATCTTTTTGAAGCTTCGTTAACTTGCCAAACATTTTGTGCAGTTTTGACTAGCAGGAAGAAGGCAAAGCTTTCTATCTAAAAAATATCAAAGCTTTACTTTTTAAAAGTGTTTATTTGCATCATCAGTCAGTGGCAGCAGCCTGGGGGTTTGGCTGGGATGTGCTGAGTGCACAGCACCCTCTTGTGCCCTTGGACACTGGGCAGGCACAACTGCTCTGCTCCCTTCTGGTGAACTCTTACCAAGTTTTACCATAGTTCTATATTTCATATTTACTATATTCATATTTTCTCTATTTCTATATTTTCATATTTCATTTTGCCCATCTCTCAGGTTCCCTTCTTCCTCTTCCTATTAAAGAAACCCCCATCAGTCTGTATAAGAAAATAAAAGATATAAATCAGGTGGTGTTCTTATGTGCTTCAACTGACACTGTGGTAAAACACAAAATTGCTCCAGTGAGTAGTCTCAGAAATAAAGGGTTTTTATAATCTATGCTTCTTCAGTGCTCCCAAGCAAAGGCCCACAGCTTTTCCACCTTTTTTCATACTTCCAGTACTAAATTTTAGTTCATACAGGTTTGGAAAAGCACAAATATCCCAATTAGAAATTGATGCCCAACAAAAAACCCAAATATTCTTCTTCCACACAGGTGGGATCGAATTTTGACTGTCAGCTGATTTATCTGTGATTCTGCCTTCCAGGCTCCCCTAACAGGACAGGATGGGTCTGAAAAACATGCTTGTAAAACCAGGATAACAATTCCAGTTCCAGTTCTAAGTGTCGAGTATTTTGTTTCAAATCAAAGAAGGAAAACCAATTTCTCTCCACACCTTCCAGTAGCAGGAGTTGGATAAGCACAACAGTAGGCAGGCTTTGGACTAAAAATAATTACATGGATTTCCATTCTTTAATTTTTTATTCAGGATACTACCAGGAGAAACCTTGAAAATAAAAGGCAGTGACAAGCCCCACTGGATCCTTAGTGTGCTCACAGTACCACGTCAAGCAGCAAGAAACTAAGAGGAAAAATATTTGCTTCTGACAGAGTTTCCATCTTTCCCTTGGAAACTTCCAGCACTCCCCTTAAATGTGCTCAAAACTTGCCCAAATAATTTGAGCAAAGAAGTTAAAAACAAAGAACAATCACTGTGCAGACACACGTGAAGGATTCAGATCTCAGCCAGTAAATCCTTCCTTACAAGAGACCTGCACTGAAAACTGTCCATCCTCATGCACATTTTTGAGCAGCTAATTGAGCATATTTTTCCATGAAGGAAGTTATTATTCCAGGCTTATGCTTCACTGAGTTAAGGCACATGTCACGGCCAGGCTGCAGTACCAGGTGCACAGGATGATGGCAAAGGGTTTTTCTCCTCATTTTCAGAATTCACAAGGAGTCCTGGGCACCACTGCTCGAGCCTGAGTGACCAACAGTGTTAATCAATTAATCGGTGTTAATCAATCAATCAACAGTGTTAATCAATTCAGCAAGCTCTGGAACCAAGTGCTGAGCAGCATGTCTGAACAGAAATCCCATTTTTATTCAGGTCTTTGCCGTTTTGGCTTTAGTGTTGTTTTTCTTTTTCTTTTGAGTAAAATTTTCCCCTGCTCTGAGTGGGCAGTTTTATGAATGCAGCCAAGGGGTACCTCTGGGCAGTTTTCCCTCTGATCTTACATCTAAAAAGAACTGAAAAAGGAAAACATCTTAAAATTTATGAGATGATAGAAACTGTGAGCTGAAGCTTTGTGTTGCACCTGCCCAGTCCTTCTCTGCTGCTGTGCCACTGGGAGGGAAATTGCATCAAAATTAATCAACGTGGCAGCAACAATGATTGAATCTGAAAACTTCAGACATTGCAGTTCAGCAGCCAAACGAGAGCAGCCTAAACCCATCAAAAAACTTCCATCATCTGCCCCAGACAGCCTGGCTTACACAGATGTGGTCACTCCCTCACTGCAGAGCATTTACAGTCACTAAATGCAGTCACCAGAGATGGAGGAGTGTCAATTATATTTTCTTTTTCCCTCAGGAGTGGGTTTGCATCCAGCTGCTGCAGTGTAGTCTGCTTGCCCTCTATGTAGTTTATGCACTGGTCCAGAATTACCAGAGCTTTAAGCAAATTAAAGGCAACTAAAATCCTCCTAAGATGCTGACAGAGATGTGCTCACGTTTATCCACTGCTGCTGATGTATGTAATGAAAGGAAAGGTGGAATCAGGATTCCTCTCAGATCACAGAATCACAGAATCATCTCGGTTGGAAAAGACCTCTGATGTCATATTTATTTGGTCAGATTTACCAGTGGGTCTGTCGAGATCTGAAAAACCTCGTGGACACCAGAGATCCAAGATTTTCTAAAAGCTCAAGGATTTCTGTAATAAAAATGACGTAAGAAATCCAACACAGGATTTGTTGAGGAAAATTTATGAAAGTCAGTGGCTTTAAAGCAGCGGCTGGAGCTGAACACAATGTTCACATCTGAAACTTGTTTCAACCTGCACCTTTTTCAAGCAGGGAAGCTGAAGAGAGAAGGAAGTTTGAGCAAATTCTCAACGCCTCGAGATACCACAAAACTTAATCCAGCTCTGATGCAAAGTTTAGTAGACTGGATTTTTTAACCCATGATTGCCATCATAAACGGGGTCTATTTGCTTCAAAGGACAGGAAATTAATAACCCTTGGGAATTGCCTTCCTCCTGATCCTTCTCTCCAGCCCTTCTGGGGGGGAAAACTGCTGAGCACCCAGCAGAGCACTGGGAGGCTGAGCAGAGGGCAGAGCATCACAAAGGAGAATTTTCCAGTGGAAAGGAGCCAAGTTCTGCTGTGCAGTAAGGAAGGAAAAACAGAAATTATTTTGAAATACCTGCAAACCAAGTTTGTATTCTTTCAGGAGGAAGTGTATAGCTTTAGTTTGTCCTCTGTGCCACCTAGAAGACATTTTGGGGAGTTTGTTCTGTTCTAAGGAACAGCAAATGGATTTACAGCAATTAAAGCAGTTGACAAATAATGTTTGTAAAAATGCCACATGAACATTGTCTGAGTATAAAGCCCCTCCAGATCATGAGGTCTGCAAGATACACCAGAGACTGTAAAACACCACCAAACCCAAAAAACCCCCAAACAAACCCCTCAACAACTAAAAGAGCCCGAAAACAAACCAAAAAAGAGCTGAAATTAATTTTTTGATTAACACCGTAACATCGATGGGCTAAATTTTAGACCAAAGAAGACGGTGCAGTTGAGAAGATTTTATGCAAATTAACACCAAACATACACCCAGCAAGAAAAGTTCCATTTACAAAGGCACTGATTTAATTGGAAGTCAAGGTCTTTTAGTGACTCCTCAGTCTGCTTTGATAAGAGAATTTCACAAAGACATTCTGTGAAATGTCTGCTGTGGCTGTATTTATTTAACTTATATGTGGTATGAGCTATTCACAACAGGAGTTAAAAAACAGGCTGGATCTTCTAAATCTTTTTTATAATGCAAAGAAAACAATTCCAAGACAATTATAAGTAATTCCTTCCCTTCTCCCTTATTGATTGTTGCTGCCTACACTGCACGGATTTAAATATGCAGAAAGCATGTTTCTGTCAGTGGGAATTCCAAGCATCAGCTGAGAGGCAGAAATAATGGAAATAATTATTACATCCTTCTCTGTTGCCCTTTACCATAAAAATACTTCATGAAAAATATAATTAAGTTCTTAAAAGATCAGACTACTTTCAAAATAGGACTTGAAAACATCCCTCTAAAGTGCATCTCACACTCATTACATTATGTGCACCATTCCCAGAAGTGCACAGTTCCATATTTTACAGGTTAATTCTGGACAACTGGATTTCTGCAAAATAATTACTGCACAAAAACGCATCCATCTCTGCACTGGGACCAAAGATCACTCAGGAATACAAGGGACAACAACAGTAGAGTAGGACTTGAGGCAAGATGAGGAACAGGAGATTTGGCACCCTGTTCAAATGGAGATAAAGTGACAGGATGAGAGTGTGCAAACGTGTGTTTGTGTGCGTGGCCATGGGCCCTTACACTTGAACTTCAGAGCTCTTTCTTTGGACAGATCCATCACCCTTTTAAATCCTGTATGAAATAAATCAAACTCCCACTCTAAAGTCAAGAATCCCCAGGTTCTTTTATACCACATGAAGAACAAACCCAAAGAAAACGGTGAGAGAGATCCTCGAACCAATGGGATGAAATCCCCTGGTGCAAAGGACTTGTTTCTTTGAAGTATAAAGTAAATATATTTACTTTATATATTAAATATATATTTCTATATATTATATAATATATATAATATACATAGCATATATATAATATAATAATAGATCCAATATAAAATTTTATATTATTTATACTATTATAATATAATTTATC
>VZRO01007798.1:285721-318345 GCA_013397915.1 Daphoenositta chrysoptera | reverse complement strand
TTAATATAATATTTTTAATATATTTAAATATATGTACTGCATTTTACTGTATGCAAAAAAAAAATGTCTTCAAGATGACAAAAACTCATTATAGTTACTGTATACATAACTGAGCCATCCCCAGTCCTGCTCACGCAGATGATCCTGGTTGTTCACTTATCTTCTCTCCAAAGGGACCTTTCTATCCTCTTAAAAGTTTCCCTGGCTGTGCAGGAGTGGAGTGTCCCTCAGGGAAGGCAGCAGCCTGTGACTCGATGCCTTCTGACATCTCGCTGTCCTGCTCAGAGCCGGGTGAGATGTCAGGTGGGATCTCATCAGAGAGAGCAGCAATGCCCACAGGAGCCCCTGGAGCTGCTTTTCACAAACATGCTGATAACCAACGCTAATTATTACCATGAGCAGCTTCCAGAATTGCCTCAGAAAGCACTCACCTCACTGGCAGCACACTGGGGGGACTCCTCTGATGCTTGGTGATATAAAAATAACCTGAATTTTGTTGCAGTCCCACTTGGAGTGGTGCAAGCTGCTCTCACACAGGATTTGTCAGCCTGTGTGGTGGTACTACAGTGGCAGGTAGTAGTTTAGATACTGGAACTTCAGTGGGACCCCTGGTTTGGGGAGGTGGAGGTGCATGAGCAGCCAGGAGTTGTCCCACAGTGCCCCGTGCCTGTTTTATGGCTGTAATTATTATAATTTATTAATGAATGTAAATTAATAAACTCCTTCATACATCTGCTTATACTGTCCCCTACAGTTCTGGGCTCTGCCTCATTTCAAAGATACTAAAGCTGAGTAACATCACCAAAAGAAGGTAAAACACAGAATTTCCTCCCTGGGGAATGTTAGGGAAGTTAATGGGCACTGTCCAGTGTCGTTCTCAGGCATCACAACCTGAGATGGCTCTACGTATTTTCCTTTTTTTCTTTAGTAGCATCAAAAATAAATCCATCTCACAAGAAAGGAATAAGTGAAGTCTCTTAAATCTCGAATTTGAAGGGAGCATAGAAGAAAAAGTAAGTTTGCTTCAGGCTCTTGTAAATTTTTCAGGAAGTTAATGGCACAAAAAAGGAATGTGGTAAAAATATTGTCCACGTGGTAACATGTGGAATGCACTCTCCATTTTCTCAGGCAACGCTACAAGCAAAATGACATTTTTAGGGATTATGGAATGGCTGCAGACTAAAAATAGGAAAACCAAAAATGTCTAACAAAACCCATTCAATAAAAAAATAAAATTGAAAATTACTTTTAGTTGTATTGTTATTCTTGGGTCCTTTCCTTTCACCAAAATGACATAAGAAGTCACATATTATCCAGAAGAGCAAATTTCCTCTGGCTGCTGTCCCTGTCAGGTATTACATGCTATTCCATGGGATGGTCAGAGTGACAGAGTTAAAAACTGTACCAATAAGAAGAGTTTAATGTCCAGTTTTTGAGTAAGACAAATCAGTCCCTTGTGATGCTAAAAAAATTTCATCCAATAAAGGATTAGTTAATGCAAATATTCAAGAAAGCCCTGATGTTTTTTAGTTTGTTTTTAGACTTGTCACTTTTTAGAAAATCCAGTTTACTGCAGTATTGTCACCGATAAGGTGGCACTGGGTATCACTCAGAGCTGACACTTTATTGCTCCTTTTCAAAGCCCTCCCTGGTCCTGTGGCACTTCTTTATTCCCTGCACTGACAGGGCCAAGGCAGGGGCACCAGTGAGCCAAGAATTCCTGCTGGGCTCCTGGCAAGATTTATGTGCACACAGCTTTATGCAACATAAACGTTCTATACATTAATGAAGTACAAGTCAACCTCCGTGGATGCACATTCTGAGGTAAAAAAACCCATCTGAAAGCCAGAGTTTTACTTTAATTTATGCTTAGGGTGTAATACCTTAGAGCCTCAGTTTCCCCTCTTTTAAACAGAGGAAGGGGTAAAACTGCTCTCAGACTTACGGGCCATAATACAAGATATTTAGATCTAAGTCACTCATTTTAGGAGTAATCTTGTTTGCTATGAAAGATACTGAATTATCTGTAGTGCTTGCAGGCAATTAAAATTGTTAATATTCTTTGTACTTGGTGTACAGCTGCCTTCGCCTACAAATCCATGAATCATGGTCTTCTAATTCAGTTTCCTGCAGTGAAAGCAAGATATTATTAACATTCCAATAAAGAAAAACCCTCTTAATACACTGCTTATATTTAATGAATTGATTTATAGAATGGAGACAGCGTTGGCATTGGAGAGAGAATCTGCAATACTTATTTCCACTCCTATCTACTGTATAACCTTGGGAAAGTCTCCAGAGTGCTCAGCACCTCAGTTTCCCCACCATTTCATATGGAAATAACTCGAAGCAGCAACAGGATGGAGCTTTAAAGTTAAATGATATTCACTGCAAAAGCTTTCAGCATTTCCATGTTAAAAGGCCCTGGCTTTTAAATATTTATTTTTTGACAACACAATAGTGCCTTGATCTGAAGACAAGTGTAGATGGCTTGGGGCTATTAAAGTGCTGAGCAGGCCTCCAGGAGTGAAGCTATCTCCTTCTCCTTTGTGAACCAGGATTAGTTTATGCAAGACAGGTCTTGCAAATACAGAGCAAAGCATAAAACATTCATTCCCTAATTGAAAGCATGAATTAACTTACCCCTTAGATAGGAAAATCTGGCATTTAAACTGCCTTCCCTCGTCTCCCTGGACTGACAAGCTGCTGTCACACAAAGTGATCCCAGGCAGTGGTTTGAGCAATGCAAAGATAAGGTTTATCTTTGTGAACTCCTTTTAATCGTATTCCTCCAGGTCCACCTTCTCCTCACAGATTGGCACTACCCATTCTTAAGTTATCACTTCATTTTATCCAGACATAAATGATTTATAGTGTAGTCCACAGAAAAATCAAACTCTGAATCTGGTAATTGTTTTAACTATGATGAAGATTCATTACATTTTTTTGTGTCCTCTGTTGCTCTTGTTCCCCTTACTATGACATTTATTCACTTTATTTTTCGGGAAGACAGTGCAATATTATAAACATTTGGCAGAAATGTTTGTAAAGCCATGCTCTTAGTCTAGTATTTCTCCTAGACAAAGCATTTTCAGTGGCAGCTGAGACTCTTTGTTAAACTCTGTGGTGTAGAATTTCATTTTAAGAGATTGCAGTACATGATTCAGCGACACGTCAGTGCAATAAAATGTGAATGAATCCAGAGTTTGCAAAATAGCTGAAACATCCTTGGTCTCTGCCCTGATTTCAATGCTTGGATTCATTTCTAGCTGAGGTGTGCTTTGCTCCTTGGTAAAATTCTCCGGATTGCTGCTCCCTGTGGGTGTGGTTGCCAGTCAGAAGATGGGTTGGTGTGGACCCCAGCTCCTGATTTAGCTGTGTCTCTAAGCCAGGTTTTCCCCTGATGGGGGAGTGATTCTAAAGAAACTTTCAGCACTCTCTGCTTTAAGGTAGTTTATTAAGTCTTATCAGAGAAGTAAAGTCACTAGTGTGACCCAGACACAGTTCATAACAGAGAAGTGTAGCAGAATGCCTACTTATCAAGATAACATGGCCTTTTTAAAGGTAAATCATCCAATTAAAGCCCAAAACGAAAGATATTTTCACTTTTCTACCACTGTTAGACAAATGCTTTAGTCACGTACACAGGAACTGCGGAATTTTTCATCCAGTAACTTTTAGAAGCCTACTACTGCAGAATATGGTATACTAGAAGAAGAAGGAGAAAGTCTAGAAACAACAACAATCCTCCATTTTGGAGTTTTTGCTTTTTATCTATTTACCACATTAATAAACCCAAAACCTTTAGATTTTTCACCCTGTGATAACCTTACATAATACTCTATTATTTAGTTCTCACTGAAGCAGATTCTAGTTCTTCCCAAAGAGTTGGCAGTTTTGTCCATGGATAAAGGTCAAATACGGTGTTGTCCAGGGGGGTAGAACCCTTCAAAACAGGCAGGGAAATATTCTCTGCATTCAGGGCTCCCACAGGTTGGGGTCACTGTCACTTGAGACAGCTCCTGGTTTCTCTCACCAAACCCCACATTTCCATCCCCATCTGGACACGTAGCTGGAGTGGAAAACAGTGCTGCTGCTCGGAGATGTGGCAAAAGAATTGCAGCTCAAACCTTACTTTTCTGGAGCCTATTTCTCAGCTCGAATTCCTCACTGGGATTAGGGAAGAGGTGGAATCCAGCCCTGCACCGAGGGAATTTCATCCCAGCCAGGACCTGTGAACATCTTACTCCCTCTCGTGGCCGCAGGTGCTGTGAAAATGGGCTCTTTTTGTTCATTCACTTGCACTGCTTGCAGATAAATCCCAGTTACAGGCAGGAAGGGCCACTGGAAAACACCACCCTGCACTCGCTCCGTCCCCACATTCCTGCATCTCCATCCCCACACGGACCTGCTTTTCTGTCCCTCCCCTCTCTCCCCCATTTGGAACACAACTATTCTTTCCACCAGCCTTTGTTCATTCGTGCATTTCCTCCACGAAGCTGCTTATTCTTGGGAACATGCTTTGTGCACAGGAAGGGAAAGAAACCACATTATTTTATACGTGATTCCTCCCTAAAATCAGAGCTGAAATGGGAGTTTTTTCATGGAACTTCATGGGGGTAGAATTTGTCATTTATTCCTCCACATGCATTTCATTTCTTCTCAAGGACTCATGAGTTCATTCAAAGTGATAATTAGTCATTTAATGAAGAACTGGCTGTGCTCTTATGTCTGTGCCTTGGTCCCTCTCCCTGTGAAGCCAGGCAAGTCCTGCCACACCTTGGAGGTGCCCAGACAGCTCCTGGCTGGATGTTAGGGCACAGCAAGGCTTCAAATAGTCCAGGGACTGTCCCAGGTTCTGCTGAAATTCCCAGCAGGTGTGATCTCAGTCCCCTCGTCAGGATTTCAACATCTCTTGCTGGATTTCCAGCACACTATGACAATGTGTATTTTAAAAAATTAGGGCATGTAAATTCCTACTGACAGGCATTTGCTTTATCTGTATAAGCTCACTATCAAAGCAGTGAGAGCCTCTGAAAGTATTAACAAACTCAAAGGACCATTCTGCAATAAATGAGACTGAGTACACAGCCTGTGTGTTTTCCCCACTTGGGGCTCCATTGCTGTGTTGCTTTCCTTATATAACTGTTCCAGTCAAAAAACACTCCTGACCTAAGGAAACCTACGTCCACCTTATAATTTTTTGTTAAATACATGGTGGTCAGTGACAGGTTTAAAAGTAGTAAAGAGTGGGCATTCCATATTTAACTCTGAGTCACTCCATTGTGTGTCACGTAGAGACAGCTGCTGGCAGACTTTGAGAAGACTTTTTCTGGATAAAGCACTCACTGACAGAAATCCCAACTCCAAGGTGTCCTGAGGAGAATGTCCACTCCCTACAATCAGCTCTTAACCTGTTGAACTCCATGAAACTTCTGTTTCCAGGACTGTGTCCCCTGAGAATTTCTGTGTATCTGGAGAAAGCCTCATTGAGGAAGCAGCTGAAAGCTCTGCTCCACAGTCCTTATAAAAAAACAGCACTCATCCTCTCCAGAAAGGCACTGCAGAACATCTACCAAATGTCTCCTACTCCCTTCACACCTGTGTTTTGCTTCAGGTGGGCAATGGCGTTGTCTTAAATAAAAAATATAATTCAGGTTTTTGCGTTAAACAGGCCGAATTCATCTGCTTCGAATGAAAAACTTAAAACATAAACAAAATCCAGTTTCAACTTTGAAACTTCAACATCAGGTGACGGACTTTGAAATATCATAGAGAAATCTTGATATTTTACACAGACCAACTTGCTCCACACAAAACTACTGTGCCCTTTCCCTCTCCCAGCACATCTTAACTGGTTCTTTCAGGACTGACTAAAATGCCATCATGGAGAACAGCAACTTGTACAAAGAACATCTGCCCATAAATCTCAAATGAAACTACTTAAAGTGTAGAGACTTGCTTCTTTCTCTTTAAATGGATTTCTTTTGAGAGTCCATTCAATACATCTAGATTTCCTGGCTAGGATGGCTCCTGGCTGCCTCAGAATTTCTTTCTCTCCATCAGCCTCCTGTACAGCCTGGAGGCACTGACTCAGTGTGTGCCCATTTCTCAAATCCTAAAATATTTTTGGTTGCCTCTACGCCCCATAGATTGGAGGGCTGGTTTGTGAACACTGGTATACATTGATTTTGGTGAAACTGATTGATATCAGCTGAAAATGCAGCCCCATCTCTAAAACTGGCTGACAAATATCAATACTATTGTAGCTTAAGGACTCCAACCTCGAGCATTGTTGCAATTTTCTCATTCACAGTCTCTCTTCTCCACATCTGACAGCTCGGGCTGCTCACAGCTCTGTGCATTTATTATCCTGTCAGGAGCACAGATGGTCAAGGAACAGGCTTTGATTTATAGCTGCTTATCTTAAAAAAAGCTGCACAATATGCATATTTGAGTTTGTCAATACTGAGACCAATCTCTTCCTATAGGACACATTTTAATTTTTATTATTTTACTAACAAGTCTGACTTCACATCACAAGTGCTCTGCCTGTCAGTCAGGAAAGGCTGCCTGAAACACAGACAGGGTGAAAGCAGCACCTTCCAGTTCTCCCATTCCCTGGCACCTGCCCAGTGAAAAACTTCAGAATTGCCATTTTAGGTGTTCTCATCTCTTGCCTTCCAAAAATCAGAAACTAAACCCACAGTGACCCAAACCCAAAAGCTACGACCAAGTGACACATCTTTAAGGACTGCTCAAATCAGTGACAGGATTTGACCTGTAAAAATCTGGGAATAAGGGAAGGTAAAAGCCATTCCTGAAGGATCTGTAGCTCTACAAAATCCATCTGCAATCTCACACAGCAAAGTCTGCTGGAAGATCACCTCACAGTAAAGCAAAGTTGCCTCATGGAAAGCAGATAATAAAAATTGGAGCTATCATCTGGGGACGCCTCCTCTCTCAAGTAATTGAGCTTTTCTTCAGACTGAATCGGGTGTTTCTGTATTTCAGTACCTGCCAAAAGGGGTGGGTTTGGCTGCAAAGGGAAAACAGGAAATGGCTTGAAAATTAATAAAGCTTGCAGAAAACAGCTTTTATGCTTCTGACCAAATATTGCAGGGCCCACAGCTGCCCCCAGGGTACAGAAACAGGAAATTTGGCAACAGAAAGAGACAGTATTTTTTTGAGTTACAGAGCACATTTGTAGAGGATGTCATCAAATGGAATGCTTAATTTACACTTTTCAAGTGTTTTTACTGAAAGAGTAGGAAGGGAAAATACGAGTTTACTTTCTATGGATTGGAGATGCTGTAAGCTAGGATTTCACTTGTCTGGTGATGATGGATGAGATGGTTCCATGGAAAGAGAAATTTTAGCAGCCCGTGAAGCTGCACATTCATGAAAAATTCTGTAAAAGGTCAGGCAGAAACCAGCACATTCAAATGGGTCCCCATGCTAGAAACCCTGCCCACTTGTGAGACTTTGTGAGGGGTGACTGGGATATTCCTTTGTGGAGAGATGAGACCTTTGTGTGCCCTTCCTGGTGTGAGTTGAGAGAATTCATCCTTGTGTGCAATTTTGGTCTGCTTGGTGGGCATTAAACCGAGCGTGGATGATCATGTTCCCATCTTAGGGGTTATTTACATGAAAGCAAAGCCCTTCTGTGATGGGGGAATCTCTGATTGAGTTCAACCCCTGGGTTCATACAGCAACTCTGCCTGAGTCAGGGGAAAACCTCCTCCCACACAGCTTTGCCCATGAGGCAGAACACACTGCAGGATACAGTCACCACTTCTCTACTCCCCCAGTCCTGGTTCATTCCTTGCTCTCACTGAACCACAGACAGCCTAAGCCTCTCACAAAACAAACCACTGATACAATGAGATGGGAAGAAGGGATTATGAAATGAAAACATCAGTGCTGTGTGTACTCAGGACCCTTTCCACCTCCTTCCTTAAACCACGGGGATTAAAAACACAGACCTGCCTGGCAAATAAAAAAAATAAAAAGTGGCCCATGCACTCGTATCCTGGCAATTTGTGGGAATTGTCATAACACACCCAGACCAAATTACAACATCCCTGTGTAGACCTGACCCTCATTTCATGACAGCACTGGAGCTGATGTGCAGATCCACTGTCACTCAGGTGTGTGCTCACTCCTGTTCTGACACAGGCACAGGACCGAGTGCCACTTTCAATGCAGATGAATTGTTAATTCAGAACCTGTGAATGACTCTTTTATTGTCACACAACCTATTGGCTAAACAGAATTACAAACCAGGGAACCACCATTTCATTAAACCCCCTTAATTTGGTACAGTTCAGAGAAAACTGCTCCCTGATCTCCCTGGATCCATCCCCTCTCCCAAGGGTATCTTGGCTCCTCTGAAAGAATTTTGTTGATGTTTTCAGTCAGAGGGCTCAGCAGTGTCTCCCAGCCCTAATCTCTTTACACAGCAACATGCTGTCCCCACGAAGGCAAGTTCCTGCCCCTGCTGTCCTTCAGGAACAATTCCATCCCAAGTTAACAATTATTAAGACGTTTCTAGCTTTTGCTCTCACTTATTTTATCTGTGGGAACATTCCTTGCCCATTGTTGCACTATGATACCGTGATAGAAGCTGATTTTGTTAAATTCTTCATAGTTCAATAAATTTATCTGAGGAGTTTTCCTCTCAGGAACAGGCTGGAGCGGGAGAAATAGGCTGGTAGAGAAGAAACTATTCCTCATTGGGAAGAATAATAAAAGTATTAAAAAGTGTTGGAGTAGCCACTGGAACTCGGATATCTCCAGTTCCTGAAGGCTCAAGTGCCTCAACTCTATCCCAGAATAGAGCACAGTTTAAAGGGAGAATTTATTTAATTCAGCAAAAAGCTTCTCCTTTAGAAAGACTTATTCCTAAACATGAGACAAATTTGTTTATATGAATAATCATAAAAGTAAAAGGTCTTCTGAATACTTTTGAAAATTGAATGAAATTCTAAAAATCCCTTCTTTTTCTCCTGTTGAGAATTTGTTAACATTTAAAAGTCACTGTTTGTTCCAGTTTGTCTTTCATACGGTACTGCATTAATTTTTTGTTCTGAAGATACATACAGAATTCCAAGCATTCCATTCTGATAAGGTAAAAAAGTATTTGTCTCGATCTTTTGAAATAAGTTCCATTAAAACTGACATACTCCCCTAGCAAGCTTCAGTTTCCTATGAGGAACATTTCCCCAATAAGCAACATTCTTTTAAATAAATTTGAAGCAGAGTTATGAAGAAATAATTAATCCCAGATTTCAAGATGCTGAAAGTTGGTACATGACAATGTTTATTTTGCTGTTTCCCTGAAGACAATCAGCCAATATTGCCTGTTGTTTCTTTGCATTGACACCAACTGTTCTCATCCTACATTCGTTTTCATCACAAAGAACACAATTATAGCACCATAATTGATAGCTAACAAATTCCTTTGGCACCTATCACTTCCAGAAGGAAAGAAAATCCCTATGGAAGGTGTTGCATTCCCCCTTTTTACATCACTGCTTATGTTTAGACTTCCTTTGGGCCTTTATACCTCCAAGTGTTGTGGGGTCTTTAATGACAGCTCTGACTCACATTCCCTGAGCAAAACAATCCAGCCCTGGATTAGGGGTTTCTTTATTTGTTTGGTTGTGGGGGGTTGTGAGTGTGTGTATTTAGAAAAAGACAAAACCTTTGCCACAAGTCTGACCCTCTCCTCTGGCAGATATTATTCTAAAACTGTGGGCAGAAAGGAAATAAATCTGTTCTGCTGCTGTGCTGGAGCCTGATGTGCTGTCACTGCAGGAGCTGAGGGAGAAGGTGCCACATTTCCTCACCCAGCTCTGTCACTGGGACACTGAGCTCACACATCAGCCCTGGCTAAAACTCACCACGCTCTTAAATAGATATAAACCAGTAGATTATCCCTTGCCCAAGATGAGGCCAGATTCAGAAAAGGACTGATAGAAGCCATTGCTCCCCGAGTCCTGCTCAGCCCCAGTTCGTGTCTCCCAACCATTCTCGGTGAGCAGAGGAGTCTCTTACACGTGGTGGGGACATCCAGCCTCACGCTCCTGCCCTGCAAAGCTGCTGCCCAGAAACACAGACAAGGAAAAAGTATCGAGGCTTGCACAGAGCATTGTAGGGGCTGCACTCCTTATATTGCCCATGAAAAGGAAAAATCCTCTCTCTGAAGGTGGTACCAGCTCTTCAGGCAGTGAGTCTGCGGGCAGAGGGGAGCAGTCGAGCACAGCCAGGATGTCACTTGAGGACACAAGCTGAGAGACACAGACACACAGGAAAATTCAGGCAGTATTTACTGCAGAATTAAATACCCTGTCCTAAGAACTATTTCAGTATCCCTAAATGCACATTCAGTACCACACTTGCTTAGATAAACACGGGGGCTCACTTTGAAATGAAAAACCATCAGTTCACTGCTGGAAATAACGAGAAAACTGTCCTTAGTGTTGTTTGTTAAGGATTTTTTAAAGACAGTTTGCAGAAGGGAGGGAACACCTCGCTTTGCCTAAATTCCTTTTCCCCCTTTGCTAAATAAAAGTCTTTGGAAAGCTACAGCAGCTCCTGTAACTTTAAACCTGAGCTGAGATCATAATTTTGGTCCTGACCAAACAGCGTGGGGAGGGCGGGCCTGGCTGCTCGTTGAGGACCACCTTAGGCTGCTCCCACCCCTTGGCTAAAGAAAATAATTCTGACTCCACTCAGTTTTCTTTAACTGTTCAGTTATCATCTGAGAAAACCTCCCCCCTGTACACTGAAGCAGCTAAAGGAATATTTGGAATACCAAAGTATTTTTTCGCAGTGAGTTCTTTTTATCATCTCAATTCTCCACTGCCTCTAAAAAAAATTAATCTGAATTTGGATCCGTCTGGATTCAGGATTGGAAAACGACTCTGGAAGCAGATCAAAGATGTTTGTTAAAGTTCCATTCTTCATCTTCGTCCTCGGGAGCGTGCCTTTTGTAGCACTTGCTCAAGAAGGTAAGGAGAAAGTTTGGTTACAATTATTTCCAGTCATTTCCTGTAATTCAACAGTTTCTGTGCTCTCTCATAGGTTACATAGTTACTCTGTCCTGTTTGTAAAACTTCTTTTGAAATTCTTAAGCTGCAAATGGGCATCTACTACAGCTGTGATCTGGAAAGAAACCCTGCAGAAGTTTTGGATGGGCTGAGTTAGGCTGTGTTAGGAAAGAATTTTCTGTGTGTAAGGGAGGGAGAGGGGTAGGGGCAGGCAGGGAGGGCATTCCCCAAACAGCCCTTGGAAAGGGCTTCGCTCTCCCTGGACACACACAGAGGGCTCTGCAAGAAATAATTTCGTTTAACTGACTTAGGGGTATCACTCTGTGAAAGTAACTTGTAAATCTTTTCAGTCAGGAGTTTAACTTCTGTGCTTAGAGACGTTACAGACGCTTAAAATTTGAGCCTTATGCCAGGCTTTGCTAAGCCTAACTTAGCCATAAGGAATATATACAGCAAGGGAAACCAAACCAGGGGGAATTATTGCCAAAGACAGATTTGAAAAGTGTTGTGTGCCAAAGAGATTAATTCGGAAAGTTATTTATTTTGAATTTTATAAGATACAATATACACTTTTAGGTAAAATAGACGTTTAAGTCTTTTTACAGCTAAAGGAGGGGAGGCTGATTTGTTAACAGTAAACCAGAATTACCCTGGCCAGTGCTTGATTCCAGGAATGTGCCTTTGAACCTCAGTCTTTCTGATCAGTATTTGACTCATGGTGAATGAATTGGCCACGAGGCAACGTGGTTACAGCTGCCCTTGCCATGGAACGTGTTCCAAGGAGCAGTGCAGCAGTTTCAAATACCTGAGCTCTGAATACAGTGACTTAAAACTCAGCCCACTGGTCTTCCGAAGCATAGATCTACTCAGCAGGCTTAGATTTGGGGACCCAAACTGAAAAAAACCTGGGGAACACTGTGTGGCCTGAAGGTTTGAGAGGAAAAAGGTCTCCCTCTGATACCTCTTAACCTGGAAAAGGCCATAAATAAACCTGCAGCGACCCTTTTCTTATGGTTGGGCACTCCAGCTTATGGATTGAGAGCAAATCAAGAAAAGCAGCTTTGTTTCCATCAGGAAGCATATTTCCAATTTCCAAAAGGATTATTATTATTATTACTATTTTTTACTTTTATATTTACTTTTATATGATTAGCAGATACATTTTGGCCCTGCTGATCTTGTTCAGCATGTACAAAACTCAGGCAAATCTTCACACACAGATTCAGACCAAAGGAGCTGAGGTGGAAGTTGGCCTGAACAAGCAAGCAAACCAGTGCTTTGCATTTCCTAATTCCAAACCTTTCCCATGATGCTGCATCATTGCAGGGAAGGAGATTACTCTGTTGGCTGTCACATAACATGAACAAAAATTAACATGATTGTTTAACAAGATACCACAAGTCACTTGAGCTGTATCAACTGTCCATGTGCCTGATCTTACCTGGAGGCAAATATCAGATTATATCTCCTTATGCAAGTCAGGTTTATACTAGGTCATGTTATGTTTGATTTGGACTGAAACTAAGAACATGGACAGGATAATTCAGATAAAAAGTGTCCATATGATAAGAAAGGAAATTGAAGTTTACAGTCAGCTACGAAAGACTAAAAATTTTTCTGTTTTTCAAAATCATCACAAAGAGAATTGACAAAATCACAAGAAAAGATTGTTACAAAAGAGTCCTGATTGACCCAAACTCTGTCACTATTTCAGTGGCAAAACTAAGCAATAAAATCAGGCAACTCTAAAGTCTTTTCAAAATCAGATTCTGTAACTGCTGGTTGTAAACAAAATGTACAAGCAAATGGAACAGTCACATTTGACTCAAAAGGGAACCAGTTTTTTGCTAAATAAACACCACACAACCTTTCATCCTGCATGAAGAATGAGGAGTACTCTTACACGTCCCGTATGTGCCTCTTCACGATATGAATCTAACTCCACATGTCCAATACCCAAAACTATTATCAGAGAAAGGAGAAAATAATCTTGCTGAAGCTCAGTTAATAGCTCTGCAAGTTGTGTAACTGTATTTTGCAGTGTCTTTGTGGAAGACCAGCAGAGAACAAATAAAATTCGCTTTCTCCTTAGCTGGGCAAGCAGAGAGGTTTGCACATCTGTATCCCAACAGTTACTTTTTGAATCTGTAACTTCACAAACAAAGAAAATAGTCATATTTAGGGGCTTACAAGTGGACCTTTCATTAACTCGGGCTGCACACTAAAACTGGAAACAGAGAGGCCAGATTCTCAGCTCCTGTAATTCAGCAGTTGCCACTGAATCCATGCATTTACCTCAGATAGAGGACTTCTAAATCATCTGAAAAAAAGAAAAAAAACCCCAAAAAAAAACCCAAGAAAGAAAGCAGCAAAGAACCTGGAGATCATTTTGGTAGATAATGAGGCAGTGCAGGAAGGTTTTCAGGCTGTGAGGCTCTGACAGGACCCTGTGATGTTTCTCAATGTGTCACTCGAGGTGAGCCATTTGTGGACCACAGAAATGCCCACTGCTGCTGCTGGCCTGGTTCAGTGGCACGTTTATTTTGTTGGTTTGTTTGTTTTTTGTCTGGATGTGGTCAGGGACTGCAGGATGGAACCCAAAGGCTGCCAGGTCCTGCCACTCGCTGCCTCCCAGAGCCTCTCAAAGGGCCTCTCTGATTTGTGTGGGCACAGCCCAAACCCTCCGTGGGGATTAATCCCACAGCAAAGCTCAGAGCTCTGCAGTGCACAATTTGTTACACAGCTTTTCAGAAAAAGATGTGGGATTGGGAGTGTAGGTATGCTGGGATGTGCTGAAGAGAAACAAATGAGGAAAAATAAGAGACAAATGTACTATTGATTTCCAGCTCTCCATCTCAGAAGCTTGGCCAAAAACTCTCAAAGGACATAGAAGCTGATGCTGAGCACATTCTCATGTTGCTTATGACTTCCTCATGTTTTTTCCATCCTTGTATTTTTTGATTACAAACACTCCAGCATCCAGCACAAACTCCATCAGATTAATCCTTTGTGAGGGCACAATTCAGCTATTATATCATCACCATTTTCAGGCAAGCATGTACTGTGTTAGGAGGGCTTGAGACACTACCAAACCTATAATGGGGACACACTGAACTCCAAACCCATCTTAAAATGGTTTCATGACCATGAAACCCATCCAAACATTAGCTAGTCTATTGTTAGTGGAGTATAAAAGTCAGACTAAACATATTAGAAGGGAACTTGCCTGCTGCATGGCAATATAAAGTAGGTAGCCAAAAATCACCGTGTGAACAGAATTAACACCTAGGAGTTTCCAGTTCAGTGTCTGGCATGAGTATTTCAAACAAACGAGTTGAGGAACCTGCAAAGGGTTCTGCTGTTACATACAAGGTCTTAGTAATCTACAACAAGGCAGCTGTGAGAGGGCACATGGCTGTAGCCTCAGAGTTCAGGGAAGGAAGTCATTTAGGGAAAAGATCCGTTTATTACTGTATTAGAGGTCATTTCTTAATTCCTTTCACAAAAATTTACATATCCCAGTATTCGTGCACAGATGTCTGCTTTCTGCTGCACATCTGTCCAATTTACTGATCCCTTACATCAAGTTTTGTACTTTTCTCCTTGTCTTGGCTGCAGCTCTCCTTCCTAGTCAGCCGTGCAGTGAAAGACAGTTCTGTGATTCTGCCCCTTACAGCGAGATACAAGAGAATACATTTACACCTTGATCACAAGTTCAACCTTGTTTCATCCCTCACTGCTCAGAGGAAACAATTAGACTGTTAGTAAAACTGCAAACAGGGAAACAGGGTCATGGGGCAGCAAGGCTCAACACGTCATTTTACCCCACATCCATGGGAGAGCAAGTCTGAGGTCAGTGCACTTAGTAGACAAGAAAGCAGAGGTTGACACAGCAACATTATTAAAAGCATAAATTTGGAATACTCATCTCTAGCTCTGCAAGGCATATTTTAAAGGAATATCCTGTAATGGAGTTTGTAATTTCCTTCGTAATGCCCACAGCTCTGTGGCTGATTTTACCATGCCTAAGACAAAGCTTAGGATCTTCCCAGCTTTTCCTCTCCTGGCTTTGTTTCGTGACTCTGGCTGGGGGTCATTACCACACCAAGCTCTTGAAGAGCAGTTGCTTCTCTGTATCTGCCCAGTTAAAGCACGTTATGGTTTGCTGTTCTGTCAGTAGAATACTGTAACATTCAGAAACATGTGATTTACTTGAGGAGCAGCCCAGTCGTTCTTTGCCACTTGGCACTGTCGATTTAAACTCGGGCTTTGTTCCTTTGGCTAAGGCAGCCCCAGCAATAAAACCCATCTGTGGCAGGGTGTGGTGACCAAGGGAAATGTTTCTGACAATTCAGCAAAGCATTGTCATCACAAGCTGCACGGAATACCTGAACAGTGTCAGTCATACTCTAAATAAGGCTGAGCTAAATCCTTCCTTTTTCCAACTGGCAGACACTTTCCCAAGTTTCTGGTATTCTGTCATCCAGCTTCCTTCGTTATATAAAGCAGAGCTGTCAGTCTTTGTCTAAGGAAACTGCAGAAAGCACTTCAGGATTTAGACAGCACATACTTTCTCCTGAACAACAGTCTAGACACTTAAATACACGCCAGGGGATTTTTAATGGCATGACAGATTATTCCAACTTCCAGAAAGAATTAACAGAGAAAGAAAATGCCAGTGTTGTGGCCCCAAACAGGCCAAGGACACAGAGTTCTCTGGATACTGCAGATAAAATTTCGCAGGAGCCCCAGGTACAAATGAGAATTTCAGCTCTCATTAACAAACTTCCCTGCTTTTCTAAAGTCTGAAAATTTAAACTGTCCAACGATTCAAACTGCAAAATTCAGACCCCAGAATCCACTATATTATTCTCCTCAAACCCTTGCATTTTTAAAGTACAAAAAATTTTGTGGCTTGGATTTGGCAGTGTTGAACAATTTCACAGCAAAAGAGACACCTGTATACTTAAAAAGTGTAAAAATAATGGAAAATTATTTTTCAGACAAAATTAAGCTAATATTGTAGGTTTTGGACATGATGCTGGAATACACTTAAATTGAGGGTGAAGCCAAAAACCAGACAAAACTGCTTCTGAAAATTACAGAGCTGCTGTATTTAAAAGGCAGGCCCCTTGCAAATCACACATTTTTGTTAAACCTCCACCACCATGAATAGAAGTTTTCACTGAACTACTTACACCAAACTAATTCCAATAATGAGATACTGACTAAGACTTAGTTTGCTCACAATCAAATTAAGGCCTCTGAGTGAAGGATACTTCCTCAGAAAGGGAATTCCTGTATCAGGACATAAATGCTGAATAAAATGCAGTCAAAACAGGATGGCCAATGCACACATCCATACACTGTCCTTCAAACAACACCACTTGGTCTGTAACAATTCCGGAAGCAGATACTGAAAACCATCAGTCAGCTCCAGATGTTTGCTCAGTTACATCTCCAACAGAAAAGTGATATGTCCCAAGCGACCCATCCTGCTAAACTCTCTGCTAACTAATATTTTTAGCTGTTCTAAATAGCTGAAGCTGGTTTTCTTGGTTTTTTTTCTATTATTTTTCAAGTAGAAGCAGAGAGCAATGAGCAAAGGATTGAAAGAAAAAAAGATTGAAAATTGCAGTTCTTGCTAGAGGGAATCCTGTAAGGTTTGCCATTTTTGTCTCCTGGTCTCTTATCAGAAACGGAAACATTCTATTTTGTGGGCTTCCTATTTCGAGGACTAAGCTAAAGTATAGGCTTAAAACTGCCTTTACCCACTAGTGTTTGAGTTTATTCAGGTTTATGCAAGGAAAGAAACAAAATCCTACAACATTTTTCATCTTCAGAAGTATCTCTGTTGGTTTTGGAGATACCCGAAAGAAATGCTAATGAACAACAGTTTTACAACTCCCTCTCCTTTCCAACACAACCACTGAGCTTTGAAAGCAGCATTAAGAGGTTTCTCTAGTAAAATGTCACTCTGTGCATGGAAATAGTGAGCTCAGCTTCCCCTAAAAGTGGGTCATGGGATGCTTAAGCATGGGAGGTTTTCAAAGTGGTATTAAACTTTTAAAGACATCAGATTTTGTCCTGGTGTGAGAAGCTGCAGCCTGAGAGCAGCTGGGACTTTGAACTGGAAGGCTCCCAGCTGGAAGGTTGGCAGGAAGGGATGCAATGATTAATTCACATCTGCAGCAACCTATAGCTGCAAACAGAGGAGGCTCCTTGGAGACAGCCCCGGCACTGGGAGACAATGTTTTTATTTACAACCTCCTCTAAGATAATATTAAGAACACATGCAGAAGCACCACTTAACCCTGACTTTTGCTACGTTTGGCCCACATCAGATGAAACCAAGAAATGACGCAAGCACACACCCCCTAAATCCCGTTTATATTCCCTTTGATGTCAGTGGTGCAGAGCCTTGTACTGGGTACAGTGAAAGAAGCTCAAAGTCCAAGAGTGTCTCCCAGTTTCATTTCAGTATTTAACTTCATGATGACTTTCTCTGACAAAGAGCTGTCTAGTGTCCAGTATTCCTTCCTATAAATGCAGAACACTGACAATAAATTGCCACCCCGTCTTTCTCTGGGTGATAGTTTGGTAGTGTCTGTTTAACCACCAGCGAGCCACCTCCACTGTCTGTCCAAAATGAACCTGGAAATTGAGTCCAGGGACGATTCTGCATCAAATACAGAACCTCAGCTTGAACAGGGCTGGGCAAGACCTTCAAACTGACAGAAATCAGACCAGTCTGAGCTTTGGGCAGTTCATAGGGGAGCCCTATTGCAGTTTCCCTTTGCAATTTTGCTTTTTTTGCAAAAGTTTGCATTGTTAAGGAAAGGCAGAGCTACCAAGGATGACCCAAATCTCAGGTGAGCTGAATTATCTTCTAGAGGTATTTATTTTTCCCTACAGACTATAAAAGAAGATAAGGGCAAGCAGACACTTTATTTAGGTGCCTTTATTAAGAACCTAAAATTAGGCAGGATTAATCTGGGCCACCTCCTTTTGTCAATCAGGGTACTGAGAGGGCAAAGGAACTGAAATAGGTTTTCTCCATGCCACTCGTGGCCAAGGATCTGCAACAAGTGTCACACCCAGAAGAATATTTATTTTATTTTTCTTTGGGACATTCACTAATTGTCTACACCTTTGCTGTGTGACACACTTTCCTTTCCTGCCTTCACCATCAGGCCACTTTTCAGGGCTGACAGCTACTGCCATGCCAGGAGTATAAGCAGCTTCTCCCAATAAGCTGCTTGTTGTTAACATACAAAATTTATTTCACCTTCTACCGGGGGATTTTCCTCTAGTAATTGGTTTTCTCTGTCTGAGTTTATTTTCAACTAGTGAATAAAGGATGTTTCTTCAGTTCTGACTGGGATTACAAGGTAAACTGATCCATCCACATTTGTGTTGCTGAGTTCTATTGCTATTTCTTTGTTCACACTTAACATTTACATAGCCATGATTGTTCATCACAATATTGTATTTTAAAGATATTATTTTATAAGCAAAAAAATAAGGATTATAAAGTAGTGCTATATCTTAAATCACACTGATATTTAGAGAGTGTCTAAATAGACAATAAAAAGTCAGCCCCTTTTATGCTACTTCAACAATACCTGAAGTCTTTCAATCAAAAATGACCAAACCCTTACTTTTACCATCTAACTTGGAACTCTGATTTACCCTGTTCTAGTCCTTCCATGGATTATAAGGTGATTCCTGGGAGACTGACTGGCTTAATTAGCCACTATATTGGGCCTCATGTTGGCATAACATGAATGTAGTTTCTTCATCCATTACTGCCTAAAGTAGTACCTGCACACAGTTTTGGCTCCTAAATAGAAACTGTATCTGTATTCAGGCTTACAAGGACACAGAAATATAAAATTCTATTTACTTCAGTAAACATGGAAATAGAAATCTAAGTTTAGTTCAGTGTTTGGACTCTTGGCAAAGGGACAAAGCTCTCAGTCTTACATTGGTGGAGATGGATAAAACTTTTCTAGTTTGGTTCAGAAAACAGTTCTGGGAACAAAGGAAAAATATTTTCAAGCTTCCAGCAGAATTCAAATGAGAGTTTCGAGCAAAACCAGATTATTTTTTTTCTCAATGCCAAATCACTTATCTTCTGCATGAAAAATTTCCTTTAAGCTGCCAGTACATTTTTTCCCAATTTTAAAATTAAATATTGGCTTCTTTATTTGAAATAACATTTTTATATTAAAAGGAGCAGGTAAAAATGAACAACAGTTGAATGGAACTCACAATTAAAGAAAAAGAGTTTCTGAGTGATATCTGCACAGCTGATCCAAAGAGATTCGATCCTTTTTTTTTTTCATTTTTGACTGATATCAAGCAAAATGCCCATCCTTTCTAATTTCTGTCACAGAACAAAAGCTGTTTACTTGCCTCTATATCATATATAAAACAAGTAGGGTGCATTTAGGAGTAGTAAAGTTTTCCATAAAAATTATTTGGAACCAATCTAACAATTCAGAAATCATCTAACTTCATATGCAGAGGAGATGAGAATATTCTTAGGTCACTAAATAAGAAGTGTAATTAGTAGAGACAGTGTTACCATTTAATAAAAAAAAGAGGTTGTAAATATTTCTCATACATAAGATATTCAAATGGTACAGTAATTTTCATTTTTTAAAAGAATAGCTTTATTCTCCTGTGAATAGCTGTCCTTCTTCTGATTTGGTTGCTTTGATAAATACAAGTTAGATGCAAAATTTTAATCCAGGAAAGAATTTTTCAGCAGTTTTCGGTGCTTTTTTTGCCTCGAGTGCTTGCTCAGGACAACATCTACAATTAGCTCTTTGCTTCAGTTTCAGCACTGGTATCTGGAATTAGCAGGACCTTTATGCACAGGCAGCAGCAGGACAAGCAGCCTCACCTGGCTCTGTAACCACCAGGAATTACAAACTCCCAGCAGATCTCACACCACATTAACATCACACTCTGCCTGTCACAGGTTTATGAATCAGCAAGAAATTGAATTAAATGATACTTATGTTTTCAGCACATTCTTGGTACTGCCAGTTATCTCCACACAGCCATATATTTCCTGTTCTACCTTGTTCCAGCTCATTTCCCTGCTGATGAATTCTTGCTGTATTTGTAAATTAACAGCACTGTGTGGGCCAAAATCTAAATATCCATTTTATCACAGAGCACAGATGAACTAGGGGTCTAGAATAAAAAAAAAAAGGCCTTACATTTTTGTCTAAAAATTCAAATTATGGCAACTTAGGTTTGCAACTTTAGGAAAGCCTCAGGACTAATTTGTGTAGGAATATTTCCAAACTATTGCTGCACCCATAAGCATTGGTGGCAGCTCTAAAAATAAAGGTTGCAGCTGGGGCTGAGCTGAAAGATGTGAGAAAGCTTTTACTATTTTAGAAAATGGAAGATGCTTGAAGTAATCTATCCCAATACATCAGCTTATTCTTAGCTTGAAATCTGGAATCATCACATCCACTTTGGGGAATCTTTTCTTAATAAAAAAAGGAAATATTTTCTTGGACGAAATGTTAGTAACCAGTATGTTTCAAGGTTGTGCCAGAGTTAAGTGATGGATATTTAAGCTTTTTGTCCTACTGCTTTGGACAAGAGTATAACAGAATTCTGACTTATTCCAAAAAATGTCCCATTCCCAGGTGGGCAGGGACAGGGAGAGAGAACACTACACAAAGGTCATGTTTAACAAAGTTGATGTGTCTGAGGAGCCAGAACATGTGACTACCGAGTAAAATCCTGACTCATTTTCTAAAATTTTATTCAGCAAGCTCAGTTCTAGAAGGAGAAGAAAGTGCAACAATTGATTTCAGAGACAGAAATGACACAGAATATGAAGAATTTCCAACAGTGGTGAGTATATAATGCTAAATTAAAGATCCTTTATGCTACCTGCTTATTCACTGCCACCTCCCAGCTCTTCCAGTTCAGTATCTCCCAATCAGTTTCAGTGAAACTAAACTCACAAACTACTTTTTAAAAAACCCACTGAAAAAAGGCAAGTCTGCAAAATTCTGCAGCTTCCTACACCTTTTGCAGTCCTACCAAGAGCTCTGATGTAGAAAGCCTCTAGCTGGGAAGACAAATCAGCTTATCTTGGTTTGTTTTGGTCACTGTACACATGTCAAACATGAGAGGCGACAGCCAAAAAAGCATCCACACCTGACAGATCAAGAAATTTAAATGCTACTTTATACATGTAGACTGAATGTACTGAGGTTTTCTTTCCCCTTTTTTGCCCCCAATTCTTATAACTGCCCACAAGACAACACAGTGTAACAAATCTCTTGCAGTTTGGACACCTGAAGACCACAGAAAGTGCCTTTGTCCTGGATGGAGAAAGTGAAAATGCTACTGTTTACGAAGTTAACACAGAAAGTGTTGATGGTAAAAACCCCTTTCATTTCTATTTTTATATATCAAAGTTCTACTGCCATCTACTCAACAATATCTGGAAAGCTCAAATACTCTCTCCAACTTCATTTGCTCACTTCCTATCAAAAGAACGACTTCAAACTATTGTGACAAAGTCAATAGAAGTTTTCCTTGGATATAGCATTACAAATTGGAATGTAACACTCTGGACAAAGCAGAGCGAGTAATTATTGTCTCTCTGGCTTTACAGGTGAACGGAGTGGGGAACCAGAGAAAACTGATGAAGGTATTAAACAGAAGATTTGCTTTTAATGATGAGGGGGAACATAACTGGCAGGCAGCTCCCCTTCCAGCAGCCCTTCCTGTGCCCATGCCATTAAGTCAAAGTTTCAGGAGGAGGAAGAGCCTGCTCCCTGAACTGCCTTCCCTGGTTCACCTGGCCACTGTCCCCATATCCACATCCATATGGAGCCCTTCAGCCCAAAGGCATGTCTGCTGAACATCCAAACCTACTTCAGAACTCACAAGATAGCAAGGAATTTCCCCAAGGAGTGGGATGCAGCAGAACAGCATCAGGTCTATCAGTAGCCTCTTATCAATGGTCTCTCAATTTCTTCTTCCAGGTGGTCTGGGAACAATTGCACTGGTTGGAATAATTATTGGAATCGTTGTTGCAGTTGGGATCCTTGCAGGAATAATAATTGCTGTTGTGAGGAAGATGTCAGGCAGGTACTCGTAAGTAAAGTGCTCATCAGGCTTTTTCCACAGGCGTCTTCTGAGCAGGGTCACAGGAACTGCTTGGGAAATTTCTGAAGTTTCTGTTTTGACAAAACAACCTATTTTCCTGTTATACAGTGCCTCAGACAGGCTGTGTGGTGTGGGGTCTGTGTGCTCTCGTGTTTTTCAGAAGAATTTCCCAGACAGTGTGCATGTGCTGTTACAATATCAGGTGCTTGGGGCTGGGATTACTCTGGTGCACAGAGGTAAAATTCACTAGGAAGTACTGCAGGACTAAGTTCCAGAAGTGCTGGATAACATGTGAGCATGGAGGAGTCATCTCTACCTTATTTTTTGGTGCCACACAAACCTAAACAGTTTTACAAACTCTGAAGGAGTAAGAAAACAACAGAAAATTGAACAGCTATTGTGCACCAGGAGAAAGCAAAATAGGAACTAGGAAGAGAAATAAAGAGGTGATAGGAAAGACAAAGAGGGGAAGGAAAAAAAGAAAATTCCATTTGAGTAATGATGAACAATAAAATATCTACTTTTTGTTTTCCAGGCCCTAAACACAGTTGAAACAAGCAACCATGCCATTCTATGCTAGAAAATACAAGTGCTTCTTATTTTATACAAACTAAAGACTATTCCTGTATTTGTGTGAGAAGATGATCCATGGAAGACATAGTCAAAGAATTTCAGATCTATGGGGATACCACACAACTCTAAGGACCACCCTCACACCACCCCTGCACAGAGTACAGAACATTTCACAGGATTTTTTACTAACCAGAATTTTACTAGAAGAAAAAGATTTTGCAGTAAGAAAAAACCCTGCAGAAAAGAGATGTACACCTGAAATGTGATTTTGCAGGTATTATATGCTTGGGTTTTAAATGCTACCAAAGATCATTTCACATTACATGATATGTATTCTTTTAAAGCAACAACAAAAAAGTGGTTTTGGCTGGTTAACTGCTTCTGTCATATTTGTCTACCACATAATGTATCAAAAAGGAGGAATTAGCTTCAGAGAGAACCAGTTATTTACAAATTAGGAAAATACTGGATATTGTAAGCTAAAATCTTTCCACTACTGATACAGATTTTCTGCTCTTGATACTTATGTTATTTTGTGGCGAAATATGGTAGGTCTGGCTGGAACTGACCTACCAACTGAAAGCTTGCTCGTCTGACTTTGGCATCAGGAATTTCCTGCCTTCTCTTGTTGCAGAGACATGCAGGAATCGAAATACACATCCTGAATTAAGGGGTGCTTGGAAAATACCCAGTTTTGATGGGTCACTTTAGAGCTGATGTGTAGAAGCTTTTGAATTAGCATACACTTTTTTTTCTTCATGCCTGTCCCATTTTCTAACTGTGCAGTTGGTTTGTTTGACAACGTGTGCAACACCAGGTCAGAATGTGTCACTGAGGTATAATGCAGCTTTTCTGGGGCATATTTAGGGCAGCATTTAGTGAATGTGCAGAGCTCAGAGCAAAGGCTTTGCATCTCAAGTAGCTGCAGTGCATCAGGTTTCCTAAATTTTATGGCACTTCAGTGTTTGGTGTAAAAATCCTGATAATCAATATGGTCATAAATTGCTAAATGTCAGCTTATCTGTGTTTGCTTTTCTGTTTCTTTCATGTGCCTTGAACTATCATATCAATACAAGCTTTGGAAATAAAAATCATAATATAAAATGTATTATTTTACAATAATTGTTCTTGGTTTTATTTTTTTAAAAAGTAAAATGTCTTACACTTCCTTCAATTTTCCTGACTTATTTTGCTACTTTTCTTATCAATGCAATGTCTACAACCAACTCATTTGACACTGATAAATGAAACTATAATTGAAAACAAAACATATGAGAGAAAACTAATTCAGAAGTCTTTAGTTGGTTCTGGAGCTGATGTGATGAGATGCTCAGTCTGTGACCAAGGAGTAAGCTTCAGCTTTATCTTTGTGTAAATTCATATGAAAGCAAGAAAATTACAGTTTTTTCTTCTTACAGCAAAAGAATATTAATTTCTGTTAGCCTTGATTTAACAATTTCTTGTCTGTACTGGGAACTACCCCATAAGGTGCTCTGATGCCTGCTCAAGTGCATGGCATATGGAATTATGAATTATTCACCCATTGGAGGGAATAGCACAGATGTCACCATTTTCTCCTGCATCAGTTCAGTCACTGCTAATTTGCAAATACCAAAATGAGGAAACCTTTCTTATGACACCAGTAGTAACAAGTCCCCCATTTGAAAAATGTATAGCAGAGAACCTTTCTGGGCAGTTCTGAGTTTCTCTGGATCATGGACAGAACAGTTGAACAGGGAGCATTCTGCTCAAGGACACTGTGCTTTGCTCCTACTCCAGAAGTCATTTCAACTTCATTTAACAACTACTTAATTTTTTTAGTCTTAACTGTGTCTTTATAGTCCACCCCCTTATTTAAGGGAAGTTTTTTAATCTTAGGTAAAAAATCTACCCTTGACCAAAGGACCCATGCTCCACTGAAACATTTAGGGGGCTTCCAGCACTGGAGACTCAGTACTAAATATTGTACTGTACTAAACCTGAACCTACAAAAACATGAAGATCATTTCCTTGAGATTATCAGCTGGAGTCCAGGATACTCAGTATGTGGCTAAAGAATGCAAGGACTCTGAAGAACCGGAAGACTTCTCTTATTTTGAAAATCCAGCAACTGCTGCTGCACTGATACATTCAATATTCTGATGATTCATACACCTTTTTGCCTAGAAATCTCAAGTGCAGAACAGTCTGGTCAGCTTCAAGCAAACCTCAAGAAACTGGAAAATTCATGGAAATCTTGCACATTTGTTATGTATCTGTGTGTTACTGAATCCATGATTTAATTAATCTGTAATTTCATGATACAAACGTTTGGGAAATGCAGACTAAAAATGCACACAGAGGTTTGTATTTCACATGAATCTACTGCAGTATTCTGTGACTGAGCTGTCATTGCCTTGCATTATCCAGCTTCCCATTACTAGCTCAGGACCTCAAAGGTGTGTTGAACACAAGCTGTGCAGGTTTTTGGTAGAATTTCCGTGGAAGATGGGACCTTTTCTGCTTTGTGAGAAGTCAAAGGACACGTTGTCCTAGGGCAAATCCTTCTGTGAGCTGAAATGAGTGATCAGTACATGCTTGTACAACCAAGGCCCAAGGTCAGGAGACTTCCTATGCATGAGCACACACGAGGAAACAACAGCTCCATGCTTTCCCCAGCTGGCCAAGCTTGACTTTTATTCACAGGGAACAGCACTCAATAAATCAACACTTGCTTTTAAGTTAAAGCCCTCGCTCCTGATCATATTCATTCCTTTAGAGTTAGTAACAATAATGTTCCCTTTTGCAGCTTGGCTTTGAGTCATGAATGTGGCTCCCCCGAACAGACAAGCAGGCACCAGGCTTCCTGTGAGAATGCCAGATGTCACTAAAAAATATCATAGACATAGTTGTCCCCTTGCATTTGTGTCTGTGGGGAAGATACACAGCAGTAGTAACTATGAAAGCAGCAACTTGATGCATCAATATTTATAATAGTTCTGGACATCAATACAGCAATTCTTAATAGAGTTCATTTAAGGCGTGTTTTTCCTGCAAGAACAGAAAATGTCAGAAGAATGAATTCAATAAAACCAGTAATAACGGAGTGTGCACCAGAAGAATTATGGAGATTGACTTACTCCTATAAATTTGAGGTGTTCATTTATAATTAAATACCAATTAAAACATGCAGCAACTGCTTATTATTTTAGGAGCACTGCAGTATGCCATTGCAATCGCCTTAACCACATCTTATTTTATTATTTTATTTATTACTTTTATTAAAAAGTAAGGACACCCTGCACATTAACACCTCTGTAAAGAGTTCAAACTCAAAAGCACTGATGCATCATTCACAAGAGGATGCCAAGTACTACCAGATGAAGTGACTTGCCAAAGGTTACAACACAGGTAAGAGAAAAGCCACCAACGCAGGAATCTTTAAATGTCCTGTCACAGCTTCATATTAGTTCCAATAAAATGATGTTCAATTATAAACTATGGTAACATCATCCTTCGTATTCTTTAATATAAGATAGGAACAAAGGATACAGAGCAAAAAAGCAACCTACTGAGTCTCCAAGACCACTAAGGTCAGAAGTGTGCTTGGGTTGCTTTTGATGAACAATCTAAAATTAATTCCTCTGCCACCAGCCAAAGTTCTGCAGTGTAGATGCTGCTGAACCACTCTAAACTTTAAGTCTTGTCTGGTTTGCACTGTGCCAGAAGACATTTTTGCACCTATTTGTACTCAGCTACTGATCCCAGCAGAAGTATCAGATTTGCCACACCCATCCTTCTGCAGACAGCTTTTTTAAGCTAAAGGATTAATCAGACTGAAATTCCCAGCATTTTGTTTTGTTTGACAGCTCCCGATGGATGCAGAAGGTAACGGGGGATCTGTAACTTGACACCAGGCGCCCTAATGAGAAGGCTGAATTAATGCTTTGTACATTTTCACAGCTGCAGCGTGGAGGTATTTACAGATAAATAAACTGAGCATCACACTGGCCATGTGTCTTTGTCCAGGCCTTGTGGATTTAGGCATCAGACCAAACCCACAGCTCCCCCTGCTCTGTGACAAACAGTTGGGCTGCAACACAAAGATCCCCATTCAATCGTGGAGCTTGTTCAGCTCTTCCAGGCTTGAGAAGTCAGATTTTCAGACTCTGGTAAATGCTAAACTGGCAAATGTCTTAGCAGGCAAGGAGGGCTGCACATTCCATGCATTTTCAAAGCTGTGTTCTGTCTCCTGGAGGCAGTTGGCAAGGATGAGTGATTATTGAGATTTCAGAACCAAAACCAAACAGTGACATCCACAAAAAAAAAGAGGAAAATGGAAGGAGAAGGGAAAGTAGAGAACTGCAACACCTTGTCTTCACTAAAATTTAATTTTCCTTCACATTTCCAGCTTGAGCTAAAATTGAACAATGGACTTGCCAGCCTGTGGGGCTACTTCAGATGTTAACCCACATATTCAGATAAACTTGCATCAGGGGAAAATATCTTAAAATTTTACAACCTTATCTTCCAATAGGAAAAGCAGTAAGAGTGATACTGATGGAACACAGCAACAAGTCCAGTAGCAGCCAGGTAAAAAAGCTGGGGTTTGAAGGGGAAAATGGTAGAAAGATTCTGTCCTATTCTTCAGAGAACCCTGGGGCTTCTTTCTCCCTTGTAGAACTGGAAGCTATTGATGTTCTAAGAACATGGATTTCATTGTACTACACAAGCCCTTTAAATTTTCTTACAATTACTGGTAATAACTTGAAGGCAATTCCGACCAGCAACTGAGTTAAGTCATTGACTAGAAGTGGATGAAGCTAAATCCTTATTAAAACACTCCCTTCTTCCCTCCAGAATTACCAAACATTTTCTAACAAGGCAATTTTAAATGTACTGATGTTTGTCTTAGGAAATTAGTAATGTATGTCTCATTTGAGCTGGGAAGCAACTCCATTTCCTGCCTTTATGAACCATGTTATCCTCAAATAACACATTCCTTTGAGTCCTGTGGTTATTTTGCCTCATGACATTTGATTCATCCTATGCAGGAAACAGGGAAGGAATTAGCAGGTTCAGCAGGTGTGCTCAAGGGAAAAGAGACAGGAATGTCAGCTCTTCCTCATTTCCTATCCACCACAGGAATAAACCCCACAGGAGTTGAATAAGCAGCAATAACTGAGCATAGTGTAGTACATTCCAGCTTCTTTCTTGAAGGAATGTCTTCTCCTGTACATCAGGCACTGAAGCAATTTAGTGAGAAATAAGGGACAGCCAGAGCTGTTTTCCTGCCTACACCCATTCAAATTGTTTAGACAAACAGAATTGAGAAAAGTCCACTTCTCACCACTTAGGCAGAGCTTTAGATACAGGTGGTGCAAGAGATTTTGACCTGAAAGCCAGCCCTTAAAAAGGCAAGTTGTATATAAAAAGCACAGCTCACTTTTACAGTGCAGCAAAGGCTGCCTGGTTTAAAGTAGTGAAAGAATTTACTTGGTGCAAGTTGCTGTTTGAAGTTCCCTCTGTGATCCAGACCTGGACTTAGCATGACAAAACTACTCCTGGCACTAAGATCTGGTCTTTGTAATAGACAAAATATGAATGAGATCATGAAAGCATACATTACTATGAATCACCTCTCACAGGGAGGCAAACCCTGCCACCTGTTTATTTAAACCTGGAAGGGCTGAAGTTAAGAAATGTTTAACTCATAACTATGAAGTTTCTGCTTGAAAACAATTTTCCTGATGAATTCTTCTAGCTCATTTTGTCATGATTAATACTTAACTAACACAATAAGCATGCTTGACTGAGGGGAAAGTAGCAATAGAATTATTGAGAAGGTAAACCATGCTTGCATTTCATGCAGAAAAGTGAGCAAGCGCCACAAGACTGACTTCAGATTTCATACACCTGACAGAAAGCAATGGGTAAAGAAATGCAGAAGCAGAAAGTCTCCTCACTGCAGGCTGATACAGATGCATGATAACTGCACACTCAGTAAGCTGTACCTGAGCCCCAGCTAGTGGTGGGAATTACTGATGGCATTTTTACAGGAAAAATGAACACGTTCATAACAGAAAAGCTTCAGCTTGTTATGTATTGCCTCCTACTTATCAAGCCTGGTTTTATTTTTAAAATGCTTCCAGCAAAACAAAAGCTATGTATTGGTTACTTGTGGTTTGCCTACACCATCTATACAGCACCTCAGTGGTTGTGGTTGATCCAGCTGCTGGAAGTTGGAAGAAGCAGGAGTGCAGACAATGAGAAGCTTTCTCCATTCTCAGTGGTGTCTTCATCCTCTGAGCCAGCTTGTCACTCCACAATTAGTAGGCAGCAAAATCAAGAGTTGAAAACAATTCTTACCTGCTTTTCCTCCCATGGAGAATTGCCAACATATTCTCTCAACATCAATATTTCTCAATTAAGTAAGTTTAAGTGAATAATTCAGCTAAGAAACTCATGGTCATCAATTTTCTGGACCCAATCCTGTAGTGTTGAAATCAGTTTATAGAGATAGTCCTAAAATACTTGCTCTAGTTTGCAATGGAGATTGTCCAATGTCATTGACAAATTTACATCTTAGTGAACTTTTTCTTTACCCCGTGCCACTGTTGGTGGAATTCATACAGATGAATTTTAGGCAGTTAATGTGGGTAGTACTCAGGAAATGGCTGCTAAGTCCATCTTAGCACAACTGCTCCATCCCTGGAAGTGTTCAAGGCCAGGTTGGACAGGGCTTGGAGCAACCTGGGCTAGTGGAAGGTGTCCCTGCCCGTGGCAGGGGGTACCAGATAATCCTTAAGGTCCAGTCCAACCCACTCTACCAAACCCCACAGAATTTACCAGCCGGACTGAAGATCTCTGCAGCTGTCACATTCTGGAGAGGGCAATGATCAGTCTTGGACAGGAGTCATCTCTTGTGTAAAACAGGGGAAAAGTCTTGGGGTCACAACCTGTGATCAAGAGGAATGAATCAACTTAACTGACTTAACACCCCTCCCCTGCCCCGTCAGATATCCTGGCAACCCTTTTGCTACAGTCAGTCAAATGGGAATTGTGGGAAAGCCCCCTGGAGCAGGATCTAGACCCCAAATATCTAAGACTAACTAGGTACAACCTATGACCAATTGCATAAAGTGGTGCTGAAAAGGGACCACTCCACAGCTGTAGGAAAAGCAGCACCTGTGGGTCAGCAGGTGACAACACAGACAAGAGAGAAAACCAAACCACGAGACATTTGAGTCATGTGAAAACTTGGACATTGCTTTAAGCTGTGAAAAATTAGATTTTTGTAACAAAACCCATTACTGGTGCAGGCTGTAGAAAGCAGAAATGAGGACTATGAAGGACCTTGAGGTTAGAAGGGCTCACCTAAACCAGCAGGAAGTGAAAGGAGCAGGAATATTTAATGCTTGAGTTTCAAGAGTCCCATTCCCCAGTACATTTTGAGCACAACTTCCCAAAATACCTTAGCAGTTCAGTCGATTCTTTATTTTCCAAAAATACACTTCTAGAAAAAGATGGTAATATTGTTCAAATTCAGAGCTATTAATAACCAGTAGCCCGAGCAGTTCAGTTTTTCCCAGAGCCATAACATGCAGCACATTGTCTTCTGTGTTGATAAGGACAAACCAGAACAGCACAGAAAGTTATGATAAAAGAGCCCTTGTCCCATTTAACAAGAGAAGAACTGGCCATACTGGTATCACTGGAGTCCACCTGCTTTCAAGGCTACTTTAGACCTTCTGATACAAAAATCTTTTCTAGAAATATTTTTTCCTGCCATGGCTCACTAAGATTTTCACACACAAGAAGTTCATTTTCTTTAACCCATGAATCACGTTTTCAGTCACCCTGAATATATTCAGCGAGACACCCAAGTTTACAAAAAGTAATACAAAATACAAAAAAATACAAAAAATACAAAAGTATTTGTCTCCCCTGTGTGCCTACACACCTCCAAGCAACCAGAAGAGCTTATTCATCATTTCAGAGAGCACAACAGCAGCAATATTGGTGTTTCCAGAACACAAAAAATTAAGTGCTCAGAACTTTGATCAAGTAAAGATTTGTAGGCTTCTCCGACCACCTGAAAGTGTAAATTGAAAGTGCAGGTCCCCTGGAACACCACCAGATGGTAGATATTCTCAGTATATATGTGGGGAAAATAAGGATGACTTCTCTACACATATGGAGAAAAGGTATCATTTCTGTTATTTGTGATACTTTTGGGAAACCTTATACTTAATCTTGAAGGTAGAAAGGTTCATATTCTAGCTAGTTGGGTATCTAATTTGTTCTATGTTTTAATTTTCCTGTTACAGGTATAGGGCTCTAACATGTTATATGGGAGCCTTAATTTTCCTTAAAATAACCCCCAAACTTACACAGGTGTAACTAGTCTAGCTTCATTATAAAATTAAATTAAATATTAATACAGCTAAATTAGAATTAATTTGGCCTAATTATTCAAAGTAGTTTAAACATATTTGTGGTTTTCTTACTACTAAAATTAGAGGTTTCAAAACTGATTATGGTGTACCTACACAACATTGTGTAACATAAATGCACCCTGAGTATTCCAGGTGGAAAAATCACTGTGTCCTGTTATTTTTCAGTCTGCTGTTGCTTGCCAAAGCTAAGCATCACTGCAGAGGTGTTCAAATTCCCTGTCAGTGTGTGTCTTCCAGATGTATGAAAGGTTATCTTTGTAGTTACGTTTCTTGGAAATAATGGTGAATTGTTTTTAAAAAACTTTATTCTGATAAGAATGGGCAGAGAGGTGATAACCTTGGCTACTTGTTGAGGAAACCTTCCAGCTTCATGGAATGGACAAGATTCCTCTGTCCTGATGCTATATGAGTACTTTTTGTGCCCAGCCTTACTGACAGTTTTAATGTTACTCATTGAGGTAAATAATCAAATCACTGTAAAACATTTCTGAACTTACTCTTACCTGTAACTGTATTACTGTCTTCCATTCCTTCGGGTTTAAGTCAGGGATTTTCCTCCAGAAAAATGGCAAATTCTTAACAATTCCAGGTAAATACAGTCCTAGCCTGGGAGGAATACACCTTTGACTGCATTATGAAGAGAACATTGAGGGGAGAGAGAAAACAAGGGCAGAGACACTGTTATGTCCTGCAGTACAAATACAGACATCTCCCAGGAGGTGATTATGGAGGTTTTTTTCCTCTCAGGTACTTGCTGAGAAATTGCAGTGAGAAAAATTTGGTTTAGATGGAACAGCACAATTTATGTGCAGCACAAAAGGGTCCCAACCCAGAGACAGCCTGGGCCCCTCAGGGCTGTGAGGGTCCGTCCCCACATCACCTCAGGGACACAAATCATTTTCCCTCAGCCACCTCATTGCTTTTTTCTATTTTCAGTCACAGGTGAGAACCCTGTAGCGCTGCTTTACTACAAAAAGATGAAAAAGACTGAAAAAAAAAAACCAAACCGCAATGGGAAAAAGAACCTGGAGAACCTGTTGATTGGCAGAGGGTGGTGGATGGAGGTGGCTGGGGCAGGTGGTGTGATCTGAAGGGGGCTCAGGGGATGGAGGGGATAAAGGGAGTAACGAGGGTGAAGGGGGTGAAAGGGGATGAAGGGAGTGAAGGGCAGGAAGGGGCCGTTGGGGATGAGGAGGATGAGGACGAAGGCAATGAGGGGGATGAAGGGCAGGAAGGGGCTGTTGGGGGTGATGGCGATGAGGGGCATGAGGGCGATGAAAGCGATGAGGGGGATGAAGGCAAAGAAGGGCAGGAAGGGGCTGTTGCAGATGAGGGTGATGAGGAGGATGAGGACGATGAAGTCGATGAGGGGGATGAGGAGGATGAAGGCGATGAGGAGGGTGAG